>BGKB01000063.1:0-367244 GCA_003116975.1 Aurantiochytrium sp. KH105 | reverse complement strand
GTCTTGTACTTTATAGCCTCCCTTGGGACTTTTCAACAACCAACTAGAAGGCCAGTCTATCTCCCAACTATGCTCCTCCTACCCAGGCTCAGTTGGACTCCAGCCGACCGGAGGTCTCGTCCCAAGAACCGAGCAAATCGCAAATGGCGGACTCCGACCGAGCGTGGACCTCGCAGAGGAAGGCCCGGCCACAAGGAGGGTCCAGAGACGCGCTACAGGAAATGCACCATCACCATCATCATCATCATCATCATCATCAGCAGCAGCAGCAGCAGCAGCAGCAGGCGGACGCAGAAGGCCTCTTCGCGAGGAGGAAGCGGCGACAGTCCTGCCAGATGGCAAGCTATGTTGCCCCGTCAACGGAGGCCAGCATGTTCTTCGAGGAGAAAATCTCCCGGGCGGTAGAAGTGGCCGATGCCGCCGCGCGGTCGCCGCGGGTCTACTTTGTGGGAGATGAGTTTGTCGCCGATGAAAACATGCACCCGTGCTCAAGGAGCAACAGCACATGCAGCACGAACAGCAGCCGAAGTATCGCAACGACAAGCACGTACACAAGTTGCACAAGTTGCACAAGCCGAGACAGTCGCGGCAGTCGGTTCTCTCTGAGCGACGATGAGGACGAAGACGACGATTCCCGCGTCGAGACGCAGGTCGACGCCGATGCAAGGGGGCAACATCACAATACTGACGGCATTGACGATGAAGAAGAGGAAATCGACGATGACGACGACCAAGAGCCAATTTGGCGCGGAAATGCAGAAGTCTCGCGCCATCTGCTTGGTCAAGGCATGCGCATGGTGACTGCCGCCGAAGCAGAGGCCGATCCTGCGCTCTTGGACCATGCCATCGAGCTCTTGAGCATGGCCATTGGAGAGGCCCCGAACGCGACGCTCGAGGCGCGCGCATTTCAGGCACTTGCAATGGCCTTCGAGCAGTCCCCTGTGCGACAGGTGGTTGCTGCGGCGCCACTTTTGGAAAAGTCTGCAAATCTCTTTCTCAAAGCCGGCGAAAGGGAACAAGCGACTGCGGCGGTGCTCCGGCTCATTGATGATCTCCTTGAGAGCGGTAACGCCGAGGAAGCTCTGCGCGTGTGCCGTGACTTCAGCTTGCAGATTCCAGATCAGCCTCTTCTCAGCAAGAAATTGGTCGATCTCGTCATCGAACTCACCAACAGCGAAACATGACACAATAAAACACACACACAGGCACCTTTTGCGCACCATTATATCTTTCTGACTGACAATACTGCACCACCCGCTTCTTTCCTTTCTTCTTTCCTTTCATTCATTCGTTCATTCTTTCGGCACGGCTGTTTTTCCAGTTTACTTTTTTTGACACCGTGCTGGTTGATGTCTCTCGTACAGGCTGCCGCCTCTTCGACGGCAAGGCATCATCGGGTTGGCGTACACCTATACATCTTTTGAGAAATCCTATGTTCACCGCCAACCGGGCAAGGTGGTGTCTAAATCGATCAAATGCATATATTTCTTCTAATCACGCGCAACGACTCAACATTGAGTTTTGCTATTACATAGACTTATCGCGCAGAGACTTGCTTTTCAGTTCAGCTTTTTCAAAGTAGAGCAGACTCAACAGTCAGATGTTATAAAGGTGGTGTGCTGCTGGTCTGATCTCTTGAAGCAAGATAATTCGCACGTACCACGGACGCAATCATGGACGGTGCACATTCGGGTAGCTCCCCTACAAAACGACCCGGACAGCCTTCAAACACGGAATATGGCGGCACCACAGTATCGGGCGCCAACACGGTCCCGTCCTTGATCCAGCAGCAATCCTTGAGCACGCATCGACGCGGAATGACACAATTTTTGCCAATTATCACACCCGATCCAATTGCCGAAGCCTCCACGATGCTCCCTGGATGCTCATAAAAAAGAGATCAAGATTTTTGTTAGCACAAAACAATGATTGCATATCACATTGTCTGCAAACGTACCTGAATCGATGAGGACATTGTTTCCGAGAGACAACGAAAAGAAAACCGCCTTGCTACGCACACATAAGGTGAGTCAACGGAAACGCTGCTCGGGGCCCAAGCGGGACTCTATATTCGATACTTACTCTTTGACGACCTTCATGGACGGTCGGAGCACGACCGAGTCTCGAATGCAGCAGTGCTTGCCCATCTTAACGTTTGCCAGGTCGCCCCGGATCGTCACATTTTCGGCCACAAGGCTCTTGCCGTGGATGCGGATATTCTGCGTCCCGTACAAAGACGCCTTGCGGCATATGCGATTGCCGGTTGCCGTCTCAAAGTACTCGGACGGCCCGCTGCTACTGGCGCCTCCTGCGCGAGCGCTGCTGCTGCTGCTGCTGCTGCTGCTACTGCTGCTCATGGCGAGATGGGCTACTCCGATGCGCTGCGCACCTCCCCGGTACGCAGCTATGCAGAGCAGAGCAAGGCACCAGTGTGCGAGCTGCGGCCTCTACCAAAGGATACTTGCACAGCACGACCGGCCGCTGAGCCCGGCACGCACGCGCTGCCAATCTATCTTTCCGCGCCTTGCTCGCTCGAGTTCGCCGTTTGAGATTGTGAGATCATCCTTCGATCATCCTAGCTTTTTGCAAAGAGGAAACTTTGCGAGCTTGACCACACAATGTCAGACCTAACGAAGCGGGTAAATGCTTTCCCTGCCTCAACAAGTCATGGATGCGAGTGTGAGTGATTGCAGTAGAATATCCAAAAATTGCACGGTGAGCAAAAAAAGATTAGATTACGAAAGGAAAGAAATAATGTGTAGCTTACGAGCAAATCTCGATCGACACGTCATTGGGCGGCCCCTCGAGCCCAAAGCAGTCTGGTCGACGTGCGGCGACGCTTGGCTGGGGAGGAAGAGTCATCTAAAGCGCCCACATAGTCTCCATCTCCTTGAGCAAGAAGGTCGGCCGTGTCAAAGATGGCGGGAACCTCTTGACCTTCAACAACAAGATCATTCTCATAAAGAGCTTCAAGACCACGCAACACGTTCGATCCCTCAAGACGAATGTAGCATTGTAAGTTTTCCACGTCCGTGCGAGCACCATCGCTAGAGCGAAGATCATCTCTCGCCTTGAGGCACACTGTGCGAAGCCCAAGGTTGGCCTCTTCGTCACCCTTCGTCCCGGACCCTGTCGGGCACGTGAAGCGACGAGCCGGCGCGCGCGCGGCTGTTTTGCGGATAACCTGGTTGCGATCTTTGCCGCGGGCCTGATCAGCATTCGACCGCGCCTGCTCCTCATCAAGAACCTTGTCGATAACAGCGCGACGACGTTTGGCTAAGCTTTGCTGATCCTGCAAGGGGTCGTAATCAAAGACAGCTGCGCAGAGTCGATACGCGCTAAAGGCACCTTGACTCAATTTTCGCAGCGCAAGGTCCTTGAGCGTAGTTATGTCCTTGCCGAAGAGCGCAAGCTCGTCAACATTGGCGCACTGAAAGACGTTGCAAAGCGCCTGGCAAAAGATCGGTACGGCGTCTTTGCTGCGAAACGGCGTCACAAAGAGAAACTTGGAGTGCGGTGGGTACACAAGAAAGACGTTTTCTGCCGTAAGGAGTTGCATTCCGGTCTTGCCCTTGAGCTGCACCCAAAGGCTTTCCTTAAACTCGACGGCCTGAACTGATAATGAGAAAAACGGCGCAATCGCTTCTCGTAGCGCTTCGCCAAAGGATTCCGGATCGCGCAGACCCGTGCGTCGCACGCCCTGCAGTCTGTAAACGCTCCAGTTGCGTCGCCCGGGGTCCTCGAGCAGGTCCGCCAAGGAGCGCACGCGGCCCACGTTCACCACCTTGGTTGTGGCGCCGCCACGGCCTCCATCGCCGGTGCCGCCGTTGCTAGCGCCGCCGTTATTGCCTTGTCCGCGCGTCGCCACGTGTCCGCGTCCGTGTGCCGACCGTCGTGGCATCGTCCCGAGCGCACGTGCCGCCAGCGCCCCCGCTGGCAGACGTCACGAGCAGCCCTCTTCAGGTTCTGCCTGCCCCGGAAAAATACGAAGGCGACCGAAGGCGACGGTGGTTGGGTGGGACGAAGGAAACTTTACAGCCGCTAAGGAATAACCTCCAGAACAGAAAGGAGGACCAAGCCTGCAAGCCTGCAGGAGGAGTGGCGAGACGACAGAGATTAATTGGCCTAGGCCTACTTCGTATGTGCTGCGGGATCTTTCTCGTTTTGTGAAGGAAAGCAACGTGCCATTCATGGCCAGCGAAAACGAGCCAAGAATAATTCATTTGTCTTTACAGTGCCGTTACCTGCAGAGCAAAGCCTAGCAGGGGCAAAACGCAATACGCGCGCTCATGTACCCTCTCTCCTCATGGACGCGGTGGCGCACGAAGTCTTGGAGCGAAGACGAAGCGACCTTGTTCCAGCCCTGAATGAGTCGCGCCAGCAGGTATGCGGGCTCGTGCGTTTTCTTAACGCCAAACGGCAAGGCGCAAGCGTCCGTGCACAACTCGAGGAGCTTTGGAAGACGAGTGCTTTACCTTTCGATATTCTTGAGGCCCTGCGGCCTCCACCACTCGAGCGCGAGGGAAACTTTGCAGCACTTTGCGCATGGCACACAGTAAAAGCTGCAGAAGCGAAACGCAATTTTTCGCAAGCTCGTCAGGAACTTGAGCTCCAGCTCCACACCATCTCGCGTGCAGAACGTATGAACGTTTTCTTAGAGCTTGAGCGTATGCAAGCGGCCAGGTACCTTGCTAACAAAGCCTATCACGAAGTGGACGTTCGTCACAAGTTGAGCAAACATTTGTCCTTGCGAGAAGGGTACATTCGAAGTGGTCTTGTGGACAGCGCACAGGTCTTCTTGGACGCCCAATTCATGAACGAGACCGTGCGAGATGCGCGCCGACGCCTTCAAGGCGAACTCGAGCTGGCGCATGACAGCCTGGGCCAATTCGAGTCTCGCAGTGTTGCCGCGGCGCGAATTCTTTTGCAACGCAAATGGCGACAGCAACGCAGACGTCGCATCTTTGCCGCAACACAAGACAAACGACGCGCAAAATTGAAGCGCATGCGCAAGTCCCGCGCCATGTTCGCTCTGCGTGCTGGGATGAGAGCCGAAGACCGTCTCGCTTCTGACGTGCGACACGCTCATGCTGCGGCCCGAATGATCCAGCGCGCCGTGCGAGCATTCTTGAACGCGGTACACGAAGCAATCCTCTATGCCGCCAAACTCAAATTCGCGGAATCTTCATCAAAGTCACAAGAGCTTTCAGGAGCTGAGCGCAAACGCTTGGCGGAACAACGAAGACAAGAAGAGTCCATCAAGGCCGCAATGCGCGAAAAGTTGGCCTCGGAGAAGAATCTCGCCTTGTGGCGATGCGAAAAGTGCGCTCGCCTTGGGGCGCCGAGGCGTTTCAAGACATGGGAAGAAGTCCAAGAGCACCTCGATGGCCATGAGCTTCTCGCAAAGCGCAGAGAGGACGTCACAGCGTCTCGCAAGGCTGCCAGACTGGAGCGAACAACGCGAAATCTTGGCCGCGAAATTTCTTTTATCCAGAACTTGCGACAATTACGTTCTGAAAAGGAGCGCTTGCGCTTCGTCATGACGCTCGTTCCGCTGCATATCGAGATGGACAGCATTGTGTTGCAGGATGGCGCAAATGATTGCGGAAGACACAAGCGCTGCGTACAAGTGACTATTGACTCTGAAGCATACCCGAAGCTCGTGTCGAAAAGGCATGCATCGATATTTGTTTCGCGAGAAGATGATATGGTTAAGATGCCCTCTGAGAATCAGATTACGCGGCTTGAGAGGGTCGCGTCTAAAGCTCAAGTAAATACCATGTCACCGAAAATGGAGGAAGCGCGCGCGAATGCGCCAGGTCCTCAGCATGGTCTTCGAGCCTTTATTGAAGACCTTGATTCGACAAACGGAACGAGTGTAAACGGCGAGATTGTGGTGCCTGGAGAGTGTGTTGAACTCCGCAACGAAGATGTCGTTGTTTTCGGCGCGTGCCCGAACAACCCAGAGCTGTGCGGCAAAAGCGACGTTGCTTTTCGCGTACAAGTCCGCGACACGCTGGCCAATAACTATTGAGAAAAGAAAGTAGGTGGGGACATGAAACAAACAAGCTTATGTGTAGTAGCATCATCATGATCATCGACATCACATCGACATCATCGCGCAGAAGAATGCAATTAGTTGCGCGCTTTCTTGGACCTGCGACGAACCTTTTGTACCGTTTTCTTGTTGCGCTCGAGTGTCTTAATGTGCTTCTTAAGCTGCAACTGCTGCTCGCGAAAGGATGCGACAGTTTTGCGCTGGACCTTGCGAGACTTTTGCACCATGAGAAAGTTCTTGTTCTTGTTCTTTTCGGTGTTGTTGGTACCGCCACCGCGCTTGCTCGCTAGCTCGTGAGCGCCCGCGCGACCATCGTAGACGGAAGCGAGACGTTCGGCGAGCTCGCGACGGCGCTTGCGCACAACTCCCTCGAGGTTGCTCGGATCGAAAGATCCGTCGTTGCCAGGTACAGCTTCGTCCTCGTCCTCGTCCTCCGAGGACGACTGGTCGCTTGCGAAAGGATCGTCATCGCTTTCGACTTCTCCGTCGCCAATGTTTTCCAGACCCTCCACCTCAAAGCCTTGCGCCTTGAGCTGCTTGAGGAGCACGTTGCGTTTGTAAGAAGTTTCGCGCTTGCGCTCGATCTTTCTGCGCGCTCGCGGATCACGTTTTTCTTTTTCGAGCTTGGCTTTGAGCTTACGGATGCGGGCGAAATCTTGCTCTGTGAGAATGCGCTGCGCGTCAATGCGGCCCTTCTGGTCAATCTTGTGCCTGCGGAGCTTTTCGAGCAGCGTTTCATCGCTACGCGGCGCGGCATCTTGCTCCTCCTCCTTCTCGTCTTGTTCATCGTCTTCTTCTTCCTCCTCCTCCTCCTCCTCATCTTCGGAGCCGTCTACGTCTTCCTCGGCGGCGCTGCTCTTGCTACGTTTCCGCTTTTTGGCGCTTGACTTCTCTGCTGCTTCTTCCTTTTCTTCATCTTCGTCGTCTTCATCACCTTCTTCTTCCTCCTCCTCATTTTCCTCGGCATCCTCGTCTTCGTCCTCGTCCATTTCCTCGTCGTCATCTTCCTCGTCGTCATCGTCGAGCGAGAGGCCGCGTGCGGCGGCCTCCTCCTCTAGCATTTGCAAGAGCTCGGCGCCTTCGACACCCTCGGCCACCTTAAACTCGCCATATTCGAGAACCTTATCAACTTCGTTGCGGAACTTGCCCCTCTCCTTGCGTTGCAGAATAGACGGATTGATATCGCGCAGGCAGTTCAGCAGGCTACGCGCCGCAATGATCACACTCTTGTCGCGTCGGTAGGCCTTGTAGTCAACGAGATCCTGGAAAAAGTCGTCCATGCCCTGGCCCGTGGTGAGGAGGGGAACCTTGATGACGAGCTCGCGGATCGTGTTGAGGCCCACGGCCATTTGCTCTGGTCCAGAGCGGTCGTTGATAAAGTTGTTGGCAATGTGCTTTGCAACCGGCTCAAGCTCCTCGTTCGGGACGAGTTCGTGCGAGGCCTGAATAAGGTACGCAAGGATGTTGGTGACATGGCGCTGGTGCGGCTGCAGATAGCGCTGCACGAAGCTGTAGAAAGAGAGCATGATGAGCTTGTGGTGACCCACAATGCGACTGATAAGATTCATCATGAGCAGACGCACCTCGAAGTGGTCGCGCGAGCCGCGGAGCTTCTTGAAAAGTTTCTCGGAAAAGCCCTGCGGATCACTGATCAAATCAATAGCCGGAAAGCGCGGAGCAGCAATCCGGCGGCGCTCCGACGATGTGCCCGCGTTGCCGGCCTCGCGTGCAGCGAGCTTGGCCAAGCGGGCCTTCTTGAGCGCCTTTTCATCCTTTTCCTTTTTCCGCAGACGCGCGCGCGTCTTCTTCGAGTACATGCGAGACGTCTTTTGGGCGCCACGCTCAAGCTTGTCCCGGGTTTTACCTGTAGAAGCCTGCAGCGCGTCCTCGATGGCGTCGTCCTCCTCGTCGTCCTGAAGGGCATCAATTTTCTCATCAATACCCAGAAAGAACTGGAGACCAATGGCGACGTTCTTGGGCTGGTTTGACAGACAGGCCTCGGCGATGACGTTGACGGTGCGGCCGTCTGTCCAAACACGGCGTTTGTACAGGTCCACCATGACTTGGAGCGAGCGCTTGGCGGCGATCGAGCTCGGGTCCTCAAGCATGCTGTAGACGACATTTTGAATGGCCCGGTTCAACTTGTGGTTGGAGGCCTTCTTGTTCACGTTGCGCACATCGGCGACAATGTGCGTGTACAAGAGCTCGCGCAGCGTCTTGTCTTGGCAGCGAAAGAGAGAAAAGCATAGCGAGATGAGTGTCACCGGGTCCAGCTGACCGCGGTTACGCAAAAGCACCAGAGCCTGAAAGAGCGTTTTGCGCAAGTCCGGGTCCATGGTGTCGTACGACTTCTCGAGGAGACCCTTGACGGAGTCCGCAAAGTCGCCGCTCTCCTTGGGGTACAGGTTAGCCACCTGGCTCAAAAAGGTCACGAGCCGCCCAAACTCCTTGGAGTCCTTGGGCGGCGACAGCTCGAAGATGCTGAGCTGCGCATTGAAGGTGCGCAGCTGCTGCTTGAACTCCGCTTCGTACGCCTCCGGCGCACGCTTGATCTTGTTCTGGAGAAGCGCGAGACTGAGCATCGTGCCCGTGCCTCGCCGCCGCGCGCGGACCTCGCTCGCGCAGAAACAGAGAGCGAGGAGACCCGCCCTCGACCCACTCCGGTTCTGCGCGCTCGCTCGCCGCCACCAGCGATTTGGTCCCGGCGAAACCGGTGAAATCGGCAGAACCTCTATCAAAGAACGATTCGTAAAAGAACGACGGAATGGAACGACCGCCGGGCAACTAACAGAAAAAAAAAAATAAAATGAAAGCTTTTTCCCAAGTTGGTTTGCTTGGTTTCCGACAACGTTTCAGTGACCATGGTGAGTGGTAACCCATGTTTGCTAGACAGACGTGATATTACGAGCGGAGACGGGTCGATCTCTGCACGCGTCCCGAAAGCCGGCCACCAGCCGAGTTGGTAAAGCATTCTGTTTGTCATACTCTCGCTGGACTCGTGCTTCTTGCAACAAATGAAAGTGTGAAGTTCGATCACTGGCAGAGCCGACGCCGACCGGCGCGAAAATTTGAAGGGATGCATGCGTGCCGAATCAGGAGACATGTCGAGACGAACAATGATCGAGCGAGGTGATCGAGCAAATCCCGAACGCGCAAACGCCAGCTCAAGAGAGACTTTCGCTCAACAGAAAAGAGGTTCACTAGAAAGAAATGTCGACGGAAATGGAGAAAATGCGCATGGTCGACCGGCCAGAGCAACCCGTTGTCATGGCAACGCCAGTAGATCCCTCGCAGCCACAGCATCGCGCACCCTCAGCACCTGCGTACGCAAACGCAGCTCCAACGCCCGTAGCAGCGCCTCAGCGATTCGGAGGCGACCCACGTCTGACAATGCGCGGCGTCCCCGCTGATCTCCAAGAAAAGGGCTACTATGAGGAAGAGCGATATTTGGGGCCAATGAGTCTCGTCGTTTGCCTTCTTGGCATTTGGTGTGTTGTTTGCGTCCCCATCGACGAGCGCGAGGTCTGGAAAGGCCCCGACGGCCGTAAAATCATTCTGTCAACCACAATGTAAAAAACCATTAGCTTGCACTATTTGTCAATCATGTTTGGCCTTGGACTTTGGAGAAGAGTTATAGAGAGTAGGAAAGACCTTGCCATGCGAAGATCTCATGTAAAATAGATGCAGGATCATCCTGTTCTTTCTTTCCCCATCTTCGAAGCATACTTTTGTTTGCAAAAGGTTGTTTTTTCCTTTTGTGTGTAAAACGGTGATCGCCTCTTATCATTTTTAATTAAGTTAATTAACGTCTCACAGTGCCTCTGGTCTGCTGTTGTGCACACAAATTTGACGAAAGACGCACGCGACCACTGCTCTCAACTGCGACGGCCTCGTCCGCGAAATTCTAGCATTCCATCGAAAAAATTAAAATTCAAAAAAAAGGCTGTTGTCCCTTGGCTGGCTTGTTGAAATGAGGTTTCGAACAAATCGTGAAGCGTCACCGAAACCACGCGCATGCAGCAATAGAGCTGGCTGGCCCGCTGCTGGCAGCTCTCGCGTACGCGTGTCTTCTTCATTTGGCTGTTTCGAAGTCCCCCAACACTGAACGGGAGCACCGATTCGGTTGCTGATTGATTTTTGCTCTACGGGGTGTATCATAGCAGTACGGATCCGCACCAGGTCCCGTTTGCAATATTGCCTAAAATTAGGTTTTACTTGTAAGAGTTCTTCATTACCCCCCCCCCTCTCTTCTTCCGGTGGTGAAGAAAGAGCGGGCGCTCGCTGAACATCGTGAGTGACCGATCGCATCGGGACGGGGACGCATCTTCAACGCTCAATTCACGAGGCCGGGCCAAACAGGTCGCGGTGCAACCAAAGCAAACCTGCAACAGAAACAGCCAGAGCAAAAAAAAAAGCAAAAGCAGTGAACAGAGCGAAAAAGAGCGACCAAAGCGCGCACAAAGTCAAGAGCGGAAAAAGTCAACACATCGAAAGCAAGAGCAAGCATGTCTCCGCAGCAGCCGCAGCAGCAAATGCCCAAGGCCGTGTACGCCCAGCCAGTTCCTCAGGATAATTTGTCATACAGTCCTCCAGCCCAGCAACAGCAGGCACCGCAAGTCCAAACCATGGCAGATCCTCGTTTGACAATGCGTGGCGTCCCTCCCGAGCGTCAGCAAGGAGGCATTTACGATAACGAGCGCTACTGTGGCATTCTCAGTGTTGTAGTGTGCCTCATTGGCTGTCCGTGCGTGATTTGTTGCCCGGTGGACCAGCGTGAGGTCTGGAAGAGTCCTGAGGGGCGCAAGGTCATCCTGAACTAGGCCCAGCCCAAGCTTTATTCTCTCCTTCATCAATCAAGAACCATGAATCAGACACAGTAGTACTATATAGATCGTCTAGATCATGTGAAAGGAAAAGAATATTCGTTCAACTCACTTGCCACGGCTGGCCGGCCGGGCCATGTACTACCACCACATGTTTGTTGTGGCAAGTTCTTTGACTTTACTTGGGCGCTCGACATCTTGAAGAGATCATCAAACTCACAAGGCTGGACTGTACGCGAGCGCCTTGGGGTCGAATCGCTCGCCAGTGGCCAAGCCCTCGAGCGCGCGGGGGAGCGTAGAAGCGAGCCTGCGTCCCTGTCACGCTGCCAAGACGATTCGCCGCCTGCTGCTGAGGCGGGGGGCAAAGCTCGCGAGCAAAAAGTGACCACGAACCAAGGTCGAGGACCATGTTGGGCATGGCCCTGCGCTGGTTCGTCCGAGCCCTCGTTGCGGCGCTCGCGGTGGCGAGCGCTAGCGCTGTGCGGTTTCAAGGTGATGTGTTTGTTCGCGGGGACTTTCAGGTCCTTGTGCAGTATGCTCTGGATGCAACGTCGGGCCAAGACCTCGACGGAGGTCTTGTCGAAGGCACAATCAAGGTCCTGCACGACTCAATTTTGATCTTTTTTGACGACACAGATACGTCATATCCAGCACTAGAAAAAAATCGTCGTGCAACATGCAAGCAAGCAACGAGAACGGGGCCATTTGGTTATGCGCGCGCCGTGCAACATCTTCAGGGCGGCAATGAGATTAACCACATACAACAATCTCTCGAAGCGAAAGACCGACCAAGCGTGTGGAGGATTGCCGTCGCGCGTTGCGTGCGGTTTCGACGACGCGGCCGACAGTTGCTCCAAGCTGGTCCAAAACCGTTGGCAGCATCGGGCCACCGTCAACTTAACGATGCCGCGCGATACCGGAAATATGTCTCTGCGCGCACGCATGCTGCTTACCTTCGCTACCACCACCACCTGGGCCACTCCCTCGTCAAGAGTGAACAAGTGGGCCGCGTTGAAGTCGACCTGCATGTTGTCAGCCTTGGAAGAGCGGCCGGTCTTACGTCCGAGTTTCCCGCGGATGAACTTCAGCTTTTGCCTTTGACGATTCTGTTTGCCATTTTCTTCCTAGGCTTTGTTGCGGTACTCACCACGGACTTTGTCTACTGGCAGCGAGAACGACGAGCAGGCGGGATTAGCGAAGGTGTCAGACCTGCGCTTTTGCCATTTCTCATGGTCGCTGGGATCGTTTGCGCCGAGCTGGCAGCGCTCTTGATGAGTTTGATAGAATTGGCTGCCTTTGCCTCGGACGGTATCGAACGCATCGACAGTGTGAGCTTGTTACGGCTGCTCAGTCTTCTTTTGGATGAGGCTGTTCGGATGGCGACCGTCTGCATCTTGGTGCTTGCTGGCAATGGCTGGATGATTCTGTCACCAAAATTGCATGCAAGCGAGTCTCTGGCGGGCGCCATGTGGTTTCTCAATGTTTTTTATGTTCTTGCAACGCTCATGGTTCTTGCATATCGCACAACTCCCAATTTCACCAATCAGTACTACGGCTTTGTATGGGTCTTTATTCTCGTCGTGGAGACAGGAATTCTCTCGTATGCCTTGGTGAGTTCTGTGTTGCTGTGCATGAATCAAGAAGCTTTGGTGTCCAAAACTAGCCGGCAGCGAGCCGACATCGTTGCGCAGACATGGGCGCGCAAGCGGTCCATGCGCGTTGTGATCGCCAGTATTTTGCTCTTTGTGGCGCAAAACTTCTTTGGCGCAATTCTTTCCGCGACCGTTGCAATCTGGAGTCGGGCTGACTGCGTGTTCGCAACCACAATGTTTTGTCAGACCCTTGTAACTGCTGGACTCGTGTACATTTTCCGACCCCGCCAGCTTGCTATTTTGCATTCGACGCGCGCGGCGGCGCGTCGAGAAAGAAAGTCGGACTTTGATGCAAATCATGATCCGTGGGTGCGGGCAGGCAGTGCAGGCTTCCCCGGCAGTGACAAGAATTACAGTACTCGATCATTTTGTGACGCTGGACGTGAAGATGAAGATGAAGATGCTCCTTTTCTCGAGACAGATTCCTTCGAGGATGTCGGTGAGGAGGAAATTGAAGTGCAACTCTAATATATAAGTTAACGAAAAGGCTTATTCCTCAACGGTGATGCACACTCTACTAAAAAGAGGTTATCCGACGATCTCTCCATCTTCCTCTTCCTCTTCCTCCTCCTCGACAACAACTTCGGAGTTTGATCTGACATGAATGGAGAGTGAACGCTCTCAACATTACCAACTTGTACTACTAGCGCTCTCGAAATCCTCAAAAGTCGCAGTCGCACTTCGCCAGTCCGAGTGAGCGAGAGCGCCGCGAGAGCGCCGCGAGAGCGCCGCGAGAGCGCCGCGAGAACAACTAACAGAAGAGGTCAATGGTGAAGGTCGGGAAAGAAATGGCCGTGGCAGTGGCTTGCTTGACGTCTTCGGAGGCAGAACCCGAATTAGCAAGAGGCGGCGTGTGCTCCTCCTTCCTGGCAGGGAGGGCGGGGCGTGCGCGCGAGCAAGCGAGCAAGCGAGCAAGCGAGTCAACGAGCGAGTGAGGCGTGTCGTGGCCTCGGAGGTATCGAAGTTTCGCAGAGAAGAAAAAGCACGAGCACACACGCGGGACGGGCGGGTCTCGGTCAGCCCGACGAAGAGGCCGCGCCGTCGCGGCGAGCGCGAGGAGGCGAGGCGCGCGAAGACCGACCTGCTCGCCGTGCGTGCGTGCCGTTCGTGCGTGCGTGCCTGCGCGAGACCGACCCGTGCGTCCATTCCTGGGCCATCCATCCACCATCGATCCGTCTGCCTAACCATTCGCCAGCCGCAGATCCGTCGGCGCCGCTCTCGGCGCGGGCGAGGCTGCGAGGGCGCGCGAGCAAGCGAGCAAGCGAGCGGTGGCGGCGCGCGCGTGCACGTGCTCGCGCAGGCTCTTTCACCGTCGTGAATCATGCGCGGCGGTGTTCCTGGCGGTGGCGGCATGCCCCGTGAGCACCAGGAGCGCAAGAGCGCCCAGCACCAGTACCAGCAACGACAACAGCAGCAGCAGCAGGAGGAGGAGGAGGCCGCGCAGACAGCGCAGACGGCGCAGACGGCGCAGACGGCGCGGGCCGAGCAGCTGGAGCGTCTGCAGCACTGGAAGCATATTTGCCACTTTATTGCCGAGTGCGTCAGCGCCAGCGGAGAGCCTGGCGAAATCTGTGACCTCGTCTTCAAGTGTGGCAAGAATGGTCGCGTTCGCGTGTATGCAGCCAGAGATCTGGATTCTCCGCTGCGGAGAGAGCAGACACGAGTGCGCGACTTTGTCACCGCTGCGCTTCATGAGACCCGGGACAAAGACGATATGCGCGAGGTAATCAATGGAATTCTTGAAAAGAGCAAGTCGCCTCACCGCCTGAACGAGTGCAAGTTGAGGCGCTGTTTTCGTGGAGCAGAGGCTGAAGGCAAAATCGGCCTGGCCGGAGAAATCCGCGTCTATACGCCGCAGAGGAGCCGAAAGTCGAACTCATTCAACGAGTCGAAAAAGAGCGCCTCACCTCGAGAAAGCTCGCCGTCAAAGAGCCACTCTCCTCAATCTGGGCCTATTCGCGGCAGAGGTACTACCGCACACGCGATCGGCCGGAGCGCACGGCGTACCGCGGACGGAAGCGGCGAACATACTTCCTCGAGGCAGGAGCTAAAGGACGAAGTGAAGCGCCTTCGAAGTGAGTGCGTCGAGCTTCGTAAACAGCTCGCAAATGCGAACGAGCTCGAATCCCGCCTGAGCGAGAGCGAACAAGAGCTGGCCGATCTTAGGGCCGTCCACGACAAAGCAAAGGATCAGGTCGACTCACTTAAGTCTCAAATCAAGGAAAGGGACATTGAGATCGTCAAGTCCAAAAACGAAATAAAGGCGCTCCAGGCTACGGGCGAGCAGGAAACGAAACAGCTCAAGGACAAGCTACGGAAAGCGGCCGAGCTCATTTCCAATCTCGAGGCGGACGTGAAGGAGAAAAGTCGCGCAGCGCAAGAGGCGAAAAGGAGGCTCATGGTCAAGGAGGGCCAGGACAAGCGTGATCAGGGTGCTCAAGATTCCGCCCTCAACAAGGCCAAGGCTGAGGCCCAGTCCGCCAAGGAAGCTCTGTGTCGGAAAATTGCCGAACTAGAGAGCTGCAAGGTTTTGCATGCGCGCGCCATCAACAGTCTCAAAGAGAAAAAAGATGACTACAAGCGGCAAGCTGCAGAGGCCACCAGAGCGCTCCAAGCTAAAATGGAAAGTACTTTGACGAAGACGACGAATACGTCTTTGACGACGACGAAGAAGAACACTTCTGAGCAGGTGCCTCCGACAGAGCTATCGCGTGCCAGAGTCAATGGAAAAGACACGCACGAGAATCAGACATCAAGTGATGGATCCAAGGTTCAGAAATCAAAGAATGGAACTATTGGTCAGAATACGGATCGGACATCGAGCGATGGATTCAAGAACAAGATAGCAAAAACAGAACCCATTGGTCGGGATTCGGATCAGACATCAAGCGATGGATCCATGAATCAGAAACCAAAGGAAGGACCCATGGAGGGTCAGAAAGCGGATCAGTCATCAAGCGATGGATCCATGAATAAGAAACCAAAGAAAGGGCCCATTGAGGACCAGAAAGCGGATCAGACATCAAGCGATGGATCCGAGCACATTGAGCAGGCGGATCGGGCTAGTCCAACGATGGAGCAGAACACCGATACGGAGTCTCGTACGATGGATGCTGAGCATCTGGAAGAATGGCGACATAATTTTATCGAGGTTGCCAAGGTCTTGAGGCGCTTGCAGATGGAACTGCCGGCGGAAAATGAAACCTGCAAGGCTGTAAAAGGTGTGTGGAATACGCACGCTCACGATTTCCAATTTATTTTGCAGGAGCTGTCTGCGGCTGTTATGGAAGACCAGGACGAGCCACCGGAGCAAAGTGGAGTCGCAACGATGGAACCTCCTACAGTGGCACCCTCGGCTGAGGCGAAAGGAGTCATTGCGGGCGTCAAGGAATTGCCATCAAAGGATAGTCTTGCAGAGTCGTTGTTGGCAGAAATGAAAGCCCTGGACGTAAAGATTCTCGACCTGAAAGAGTCAGTGACTCGTTTGGAAATCGTTCAAAATGAGATTGCAAAGTGGTCCAAGGAAGAAAAGATCAAATTGTTCCAAAGTCAATCGTCAATATGGTTTTCATTCCATCAAGGAATCGTCAGTCTCGACGCGAAACTGACGAGGGTGTTGATGCCCTTGACGAATGCGGCTCGCGCGAACGATGCCGATGACCGCAAGTCACTGGTTGCACGTGTGACGTCGATCAAGAGGACGTGTAACCTCGCCATTAAGTCACGTAAGGAAGCAGAGGGCAAACTGGAGCGCCTGAAACTTTCTTTCCAGAATCTTTCGTCTGACTTCGAGCTGCAAAAGAAAACAAGTCAGAATACGGTCAGTAATCTCGAGCGCAAGGTCAAAGACCTGGAGTATGCATGCAAACGACTGCGAGACGAATTGTGTGCGCTTGTTAGAGGCACTGCTCAGCGGAATAGCGCTCGTAGCCAACAAAGTAGCGAACGACGTCCCCCGACTCTGGCGTCTGGTGCAGCTCAAGGTGCGAGGCAACAGGTCACGCCGTTGCAATCTACAAGCTCTTCCAATGTCATTGACATAAAGGAGCATGATAGACGCGTGCGAGAGGCAACCAAAGCTGCCGTGAATCAATTTCAAGAAGAATCGTACCTTTGGCTTCGTTTTGAGGTATGTCGAGAGCTCTGCAAGAGTCTGCGGCGATTCATTGATGGGGTTCCTGACGATATTTTTCGAAGCAAGGCTATCACGGTCATCTCGGATTTTTACGCTTCCCAGGGCTTCGCAGACGCAGCACGTGGATATGAGGACGCAATTGTTCGACGCTCGAATGAGACGATTATTGCTCATCTGCAGAAAGTTCAGAAGGAGCTCGTGGAACAGCACCAGCATGAAAAGGAAGCACTTCTGCGCAACCTCACTCTTACCGCCAGGGATAATGCGGAGCTGAAACGGCACGTTGAACATTTATGCCGCACATTCAATGTCACGATCAGAAAGGCACCAGTGGCACAGCGGCCTGGGGTGAGTGCGGGTATGCAGCAGCAGCAGCAGCAGCAGCAGCAGCAACAGCAGCAGCAGCAACAGCAACAGCAACAGCAACAGCAGCAACAGCAACAGCAACAGCCTCCTCTTGAGAGCAGCCTTTCGCACCAAGACCATCGAAGTGTCAGGTATACCCATGTCCAACGGCCGCAATCGGTACATGCGCAGGCGCCGCAAGCTCCTATGTTCCTTCAAGCTCGTTCTCAGTCAGAAACACTCTCAGGTGCACCCAGTACTTCAAAGCGCCAATACGTGGACGCTTTTCCAAGCAGGCCCTATCCTGTGCCAGGCAAGCGACCTCGTGAAGACACGGCGCCCAGAGGAATTGCCTATCGATATTCAGGGGAAGCATCTCAGCAGCTCGGGCCTCGCTCAGCCAGTAGCGGTTCTTCATTCCCATCTCAGAGCAATCCCATCGATGTTGCGAGGTCCCCACCTGCGACGGCGTACTCACATCAGGCACTGACTCATGCATCTCAGGCGGGCCCAACACCCTCGTTCTCTCGACACCTCTCGGATGGCTCGCTCTTGCAGGAAAGAAGGCGATCCCATGCTTCGTCTCGCATTGTCTCGGGCGGAGGAGACCCGCGCAGATGTACTTCCTGCCACCCACCGAGACCGCGGTCGCCGCCTTTCGTGTTCGGCAGTGGCACAGACCAGGGCTCGCCTCAAGAACGTCGCGCATCCTCCGACCTGTTTCTGGGTTTTAATGGCAAGGATGATGATGACGCCGTGATCGTTGTGAGCGAGACATCTTCATCTTCGCGCGACCCCAATAAGACCTCTTCACCGACGCAGAACCTCATACCAGCGAACAAGGAAGAACGTGATTCTTTCCAACAACCAACGCAAGTCCAATCGAGCGTGCCGGAAGAGCGGAGCCCTGCTTTGGGCCAGCCTCGCGCTTCCTCGGGAAGCTCTCAGGTCGCGGAATACCGATCTATCACCTCTCTGAATCGCGCGTCAATGTCGAACAACTCTTCCGCTCATGTCGATGCATCGCGCCGTGACGTAGTCACCGCATCCAGCTTGCGATCTGAAGTTTCCCCTTTGCGTGTTGCGGAGGCGAGACCCGGTGCATCATCGCTTGAAAAGAACCAAGCGCTCAAGACATCAACAGCAACTGGTACTGAAGCTGGGCGCGGACCAACTGCTGCATCCAACTCTATGTCTGATTCGCAGGACATAACTGCCGAAAGTGTCGACGCTCTGTCAACTTCCGCTGCTGCACTCAATCAGGAGTCCGGTGCGACGGCCAGGGCTGGCAAGCCGAGCGTTAACTCTCCATTCTTTGTGATCAAGGATGGCTCTGTTACTTTTTCCTCGTCCGCCACGGCAGGTAACGAAAGTGTCGAGCAGAACGCTCCTGTCGTTTCTGAAGCAAAAGGGGCTTGCGATGCATCCCGTCAAACCTCAACTGTTTCGAGCAATTGGATGGCCTCTGATACTGATGCAGCGCTGCCCGGGGCTTCTGGGTCGCGTGAAGAGAATGTCAAGCAAACCGCTTCGGTCGCTACTGATGCTGACGCAGCGCCGTCCGGGGCTTCTGACCAGCATGATAAGGGCGCGGCTACACCACCTAGTGCAGCATTCTCTTCCACGAACACCTCTTCCGCTGCCTTGTCAGACTCGACCTCGGGGAGCGACTCCAAGGCCGTAGCGAGCACGCGGGAATCGACTGACCCTTCTCTCGCGCCTCGTGAGAATTCTGGAACCTCCAAAGACGGCATACAGGAAACAACTGATCCTTCAATTGCGCCTCGTGAGAACTCTGGAACCTCCAAAGACGGCACGCGGGAATCGACTGACCCTTCTCTTGCGTCTCGTGAGAACTCTGGAACCTTCAAAGACAGCTCGGATCATTCCCGCGCATCTGCACCCGGCGTTTTTGCAGTGGCAGAAGGCACTCGCCTGAGTATTACGCCCCGAACAGAGCTGCCAACATTATCTCCTGAAGGACGCGATAAGCAGGTCGCTTCAGATTCTGCTACTGCTGTGAGCAAGCCAACAAATTCAAATGACCAAGACCCTGCTGCCCCCACTGTGCACTACTCGTCTCCGATGTCTCAAGATGACAAAGAAAGGAGCTCTTCCAAGGCTTCCCTGTCAGACATTGGAACTTTAAAGGGGGGCGACAGCAGCGTCGCTGACCAGGCGACGGCGTCTGCTATTGGAGCCAAGTCCGCCTGAATGTCACTATCGGACCAGCTTGCAATGTGGCTGGTCTTTGTATTTTCGTGTGGTCACAGACTAATCTCGATCTTTCATGTTGTTTGTTGTCTTGGCGATACTATCTTTTGCTTCCAGACGTTGTCTCTTCGAGGGGGACGACAATCGATCAAGTAAAGAAGGCTCGATTCTCTTTCGGGAGTGAAAGAGAAGCACCAGGCGTGACCGAAAATATGTCAAGGGAAATCTGCAGTGCGAGATGAGTGCAAGGGACATTTGCCGTGGGAGTTATCAATTTGCAGTTTTCAAAAAAAAAATCACTCTTCGTCGGCGTCCAAAGCCATTCGATTCAATAGTTTTGGAGGTTCCTTGTTCTGAGTTGGCACTTGCAACAAATAGCGAGCCTATTCGGACAATGGCGCATGGCGTGTGTTGCCGTGGAAATGAGTTCAACAAAAAATTCTGACAAGGCACATTCGTTCAATTTTTATTAAAGTGGGTCTATTCCCTAGTCTAGACACACACATGCATCCGTACTTCTCTCTGTATCACATGCGTCAAGACTGACGCTTGTCACAGGTTTGTGTCGTGTCGTTGGTTTCTGCTGCTACAGCCGCTGAGGGTTTGTATATGGGAAGTTCTTCAACGGTGTACAGGCGCTCTCGATAAACATGCTGGCCAACTGCCGAGTTTGAGATCCGCTCTATTTGAACGATAGGGTTTTGCAAGGTCAAAGTCAGCGAGGTCATGATACTTTGGACCTGCGCTTCCGAGAGCTGCACTTGGCCAGCGCTTGTGCTGCCATTTGCAAGTGATGGCCTGCTACCCGGCATGATCAACGCTCACTTGGCGGCAGGAGTTGGGGTTTTGCTGCCACTGGCCCGACCAGAGCAGCGATCTCGCCTTCTTCCCCCCCCCCTCCCCCCACCCCCCCTTTCCCGAGAGTTCTGGTTCGACTCATTCGTTCTTCACAGGATAACATGAGAATGACGTTTCTTGCCCTCAACTGCCATAGACTCTCCGCCCGCTATACCGCAGTGTCTTTCGCGCTTCGCGGCGATTTCGCCTCACCGCAGAGCCATTTCTCGCCCAGCCAGCCAGTCTCGCGCGCGTAGACTCTGTCCCGGCCACTCGCCAATATACGCATCGCAGAGTAACCTCCACTCCGTGTCGCGTCTCATACCGCCATGGCCGCGGCCGAGTCGCCGTTGCGGCGTTGCGCGGGCGCCTGTCAAGCAGCCATACCGCAAGGAAAGATCTTCAACGCACCCGCGCAATCCGGGCGCCCCGAGCCACTCCGCAGCTCGCTTCTCCGGGCGCGTCTCACTCTCAACTAGAAAGTAACTTCTTTCTCTTATACTCATTTTCATTCGTTTGGACGCTCCAAACGGCAATAAGGTCCGGGCAATACGGGACGGGGAAAAAGGCTCCTTCTTCGCCGCTTTTTCGTGTCGCTGCCCCGTCTGGCCCGGGACCGGCCGCCGCTCCACGCGCGCGCGCCCTCTTCAGCCATTCTTGCGTGGTCTGCCGACCGCACGACCCGCCTCGAGTCTCCGCGCTTTTGCCTCTGCCGTGTCCGGCCACCAGGCAGTTGAAGACGCCGGTCCGTCGCTGCTCCTCTAGAGCCAACTTTTAGCCAGGTGCTTCATGTGAGCGAGATGTGGGGCCTTTGTATCAAAGCCAGGTCCACACCTGCCCTCCTCTCGTGCTCCTCCTCTGACACCCTTGACCGGCCTCAGAGGGGAAGCCCACATGCTTCCCAGTTGTGGGCGCGCGGTGTCAGGGCTTCCTCCCGGTTGCTGCGAAGTAACTTTGGCTGCGGGAAGCTAGTCGAGTCCCGCCTGTCTTTCGCCGCCGCCACCGCTGCCCACCCCGCCCGCCCCGAGGCCGCCGCCGTCTGCGCCCTCGCACAGCGCGGCCCATCCCGGTTCACCCAGGCCGGCCTCGAGCTCTCGCCGCACCCGGCAGGCGCTGGCCCTCCTCAGGATCGAGCGTCAAGGCGCGAGGGCCCGCGCGGGGATCGAGCGACGCTCAAAATGCGAGCGCCGCTCTTTTTGCGTCCCAGACAGAACATGCCTGCCAGCCAGACGACTGGCACCTCCCTCATTGGCTTCCTCTTCTCGGCTTCCCCTCCCCGCTAGACGCGCCCCGAACCGACCGCCCGCGCAGGGCTCGCGCCAGCGCTCGCTCGCTCTCTCGCGCTCTCTCGCTCGGCCCTTACTGATCGCTCGCTGTACAGATGCTGTGTCACCGTGCCATGGCCGTCCTGGAAAACCTGGAGCGGCGCTTGGGCTCGCACGTTGGCTCTGGAGGGAGGCCGTCTGTCAGGCAGGCCATGCGTGCGTGCGTGCGTGCGTGCGTGCGACCCTCGCGCGCATGCAATGCGTGCACGGGTGGCTGGCGTCGCGAGCCCTGCGAAGTCCCGCATCCATTACTTCGTGCCGCGCTATTTTCGCAGGCGGGCATGAAGGCAGGCAGGCCTCACATGCAGGAAGGTCTCACCGCGCGGCGGCTGGCACGAAAGAAATGGTAGACGCTGCTGCTGCCGCTGCCGCTGCTGGTCATCGCTCCCTTGGCACCGGCCCTTTAAAAAAGAGGCGAGGCTGGCCTGGCCTCGGGCCCGCTCCACGATCTCCTATCCGCTCGAGGCCGCGTAGCTCGCTCGCCGCAGGGCTGTCCGTTCGCTCGTCCTCTCCTTCCCCAGGTCGTGCCGGCTCTGCTTGGCTGGCTGGGCGCGCCTCCCGAGTCCCAAGCGTTCGGCGTTTTTCTAGGCCAGGCTCCTCGCGCTGCTGCTGTGGCCCGCACCGAGAGTAAGCCGTGCCAACCAGCACGTGAGGGGGCGCGCGTGAGGGAGTCCTGCCCCGCGCCCTGCCTGGCTCGAGCTGGAGAAGGCTTGTGCTCTCGCTGCGAGGCGATAGGGTTGGTTTGAGTTTTTGTCTGGAAATCGAGCTCCTTGGTGTCGTGCGTTCTTCTGTATTGCCCGCCTGGCCGAGGAGGGTTGCTCTGGATGGATGGAGGGAGGGATCACTTTCCTGATTTGCAAAAAACGCAAGCCGCGAGCGTCTCGCAGACCGAGCCGCGCTGGACCAGGAATCAAGAAGTTCGTCGGCGTCGTGCTCGATTTTTACTAAAGCTCGCGGGAACCCTTTGCCGCTTGTCAGTGCGGTCCACTTGGCCGTTGGGGAAATCTTCTGCCCGGGCGATCTGTTTTGCGTAAAGGGTCGTTGAATGGGCACTACTGCTTGCAGACAGACGGACTGTCAGGAGGCCCCAGAGGCGGGCCGAGAACTTGATGTCGGCGGCACGCGGGTCTTCGAGCCGTCCTCGCCCCGGGCTTTGAGAAAGGTTCTGCGTAGACGCACATGGGGGGCAGTAGCCCTCTAGGCGGCCAACATGCTCATGGCTGCGCATGTCTGGTGCGTGGCCGACCGCCAGGATAGACGCCAAACCGGCAGCCGTCATTGGCCTGTGAAGGGGAGGGAGGGCTGGTGGTGTCAGGCCCCCGAGTGTGAGGACGGACATCTCTAATCAATCAAGTGCGGTGAGGCCTCGCCGGGAGTTGGGTCGGGTCGAAAGGGCAGCACGGGAGGCAGAAATAAACGCACACCAGGTCAACAGTTTCAAGTGGACGCGCGATAGCCCTGATTGAAAGGTAGGAGGACTTGGAGACCTGGTCGGTCAGCCGGCATGGGCCTTGGCGGAAGATCGCGCTACCAGCCGCGGGGTGGTGGGGGGGGGGGTTGGCTACGATGGATGAGGACACCGATGTCTCGAGCAACGCGCACAGCCTTTGTTTGACCCCCGAGCTGACGAGATCCGCCCGAGCTTGGAGGCCAGCAATTTCACCGAGGCCCAACGGTGAAAAGGAGCCGACTTGAGGAAGCAAATCAGGACAACAGGAATCGTTTCTAGCGAGGGAATTAATCATTTCGATGCGAGCGAACCTGAGCCGCCTAAAGCAGGCGGCCGTCGTCTCGTGGTCAATCGAAAACCACGAAAGTCCAGTCGAACAGAAGTCTAACTTCGATCCTTTTCTCTTGCGCCTCATTTCTCCTTCCAACCTCGTTTCTCCTTATTCACCATCCGACCCTTCCACCTCTTTTCGTCGACAAGGCTGTCAAAGGCTCTTCAAGCCAGCTTGCTTCCGTCGGGTCACATGTTCGAAAAATCGCAATTGACCCGTTTATCCAACGCTGACTCTGGCCGAGGAGACTTCAATCATATTAGTCGTTTACGAAACGTAGCAACATGGAAAGACCAACGCTCCTGTCCTTGCTTTGAAAATCCTTGATTTTGTCAAAAAGAATAATGCGAATTGTGCGAATCTTGCGGCAACTCAAACGTAAGATCAATTCTATAAGTTATAGAGTAAAAAACGCCAATCAAACACATGGGGCTGCCTTCGGACAGGGTAAAGACCATTTGGTCTGGAAAAAGAAAAGAAAATAGAAACACGTCTGCTCCCTGCTTCCAACGCGTGCAAGAGCTATTATTATACATTGCGAGCATCGTCGCGCGAGATCCAAAGCGGGAGCATGTCTCTCGCTGGAAGTCGTGGGCGATGACTAGAGCGTGGTGCGCTGGCATCCTGAGGATTGCTCGACGAATGCCGCGCAAGTCTCGCGCCGATCCTAGCTCCCGTTGATCTTCTTCGGCCAGTTGTGATCGACGCGGGCTCGTTCGCCACTTGTCCATTTGCCCCGACTCTTGGGTACGCTACATCCAGCTCTTCGACATCAGAATTAACGTTCCTTTCCTGATATCTTGAGGGCAGCCAGGAATGTAGCACATCTTCGTCAAGACGCATCTCCTCGCCGTCAGAGGATACGTCCCTCACGAACTTGACCCCAGGCAAGCCTCGCAAGCAATGCGAGCTGGACATCGTCCTCCGCAGACGTCCGGCACCTCCCGCTCCTCCTCCTCTTCCGTCCCGCGCAGGCGCATGGGCGTGCTCTACGCTCCTTTGTAGCGACGCGGAGCCGCGCGCGAGCTGCTGCGGCATGTTCGCCATTCCCTGCCGGTCCACGCAAAGCAGCGCCCTTCCAAGTCTTCGCCAGCCAGCCAGCCAGCCAGCCAATCAGCCAGCCAGCCAGCCACCCCGCTCGTCCGAAGCCTCACGCCCCTGCCTGCGCGCAAACCTGCCACGCCTTGCCTCGCTGCGCCGTCCCAGTCGGGGCCTCGCCTCGCGCATTGCTCATTTGCTGCTCGCGTGCTCGCGTGTCCTGCGCTGCTCCTGCTCTCTGCTCTACCTTGCTCTGCTTTACCTGCGCCGCCCTCCATTTCTTCCACCGCGTCTTTCACCCCGTTTTATCCGCCTGCGCCAACCACACACTGAGGGCCCGCCCGCCGCCTAACTAAACGTGGCTGTGGGAACTGTGCGAGAAGGCTTTTCTAAACCCCGAGATACGGGCGGGGCGAGGCAGCAGCGCGCGTCTCCTCGTCGCGCGCGGCCGAGTAGGAGACGAAATCCAGTGGCGGCCGCAACCGCCGTCGCCGCGACGCTGCCTGGCCGCCTACCGCAAGCCGTTCGTCGCGCGGCGGCAAGCCATCCGGCCAGCCAGTAGTCAGCCAGGCCAAGCCAGCTGCCCGCGCAGAGTGAGCGCTCGAGGCGAGCCAACGCGCGGCGAGTGCTGCGGTTGAGGTGCCCGGCTCGCTCGTTTCTCGCCGTCGCCGTCGCCGTCGCCGTCGAGGCTGGACGAAAGGCGCGCGAGCTGCAGCTGGCTGGCTGCCAGTGGCCGATGGGCAGCGGGTGTGGGGAAAGAAGGACCTGACTGTTACAGTTAATTCGTGGTGCCAGGAGGCAGCCTGAAAGGTTGAGGCGAGGCTTCTTCTGGCCGAGCGAGGCTGGGCCCCGAGTCCGTGTCAAAAGACGGCTGACGGTCAGAGAGAGCTATAGCTCCCCTCTCTCCACTCCAGCTTTTGTGCGCCAGACTCGTTACTCCACGCCGAGAAGAATTTTCTCGGCGAATGTGCAGTTGCTGGAGGTTTACAAGGAAGCGACCACCGACCGCCCCGCTTGGAGCGAAAGCGGCTGCGGATGAAGTCTGTCGCGCGAAAACAAGGTAGACAACAGCGAAGCTGGCACGGGGCTTGAGGCCGGCTTCGTCCCCCCACCCCTCGCAGAGCAAAGTAAACTTGAGCAATGCGTTGCCGCCTTTCCTCTCGTCCAGGACGAACTTTCCAAAAGTATTTTTTGCGCCCTTCTTCATTGCGACGTGATGCACCTTCGGCACAAAACGGACTCGCGAATCGCTCGCTCTGATTATATGTGCGCTTTCTGTGCTTTTGTAGGGCACGCATGCATCGGCCAACGAGGGTGGCCAGTTAGCTGAACGACGCGTTCATCTCTGAAGACGGAAGTAATGATTTGAGCCCCAACCGCGTATCCTCGCTCCTATTGCCTTTCTTCTAGCAGACATTTGATTAGCAACAGCCAGCTGCCGCCTCGCGCGCGCGAAACCGCATCTCGATTTCAACTTTGGCCGCGACCACATGAGCTTCTTGTTAGTCCAGCAAGGACGCCAAGCGCCGGCACGATTCCTTCCCTGAGGGCTCCGACGGCTACAACGTCTAAGAGTTGACGCAGCTGGCCGTCAAGGTGGTCATGAACTCGCTGTACGGCATGCTTGGCTCGCCCACCTCGCCGGGCAATGCACAATTTTTTGGCCGCGGGGGGATCGTATATACGAGATTTTCAAGGCTTTGCGGGAAGTGGCTCTCAGAAACCCGACCCGGTGGGCCACGGAGGGAAAAAAAAGCGGGGTCTGCAAGCAGAGAGGCAACGCTGTGTAAGCCCGCGTCCGTCCCTTCGCTTTGCGCGACGCCTGCCCGCGCGACGCCTGATAGCAGTCGCGCTGCGAGTTGCCTGCACGCGCGAGGCAACGCTGCTACAGGACGCGGTTGTGGCAAAAACAGAGCAGTATGCAGAGGATGCGATCAGTGCTGCCGACGAGCTGTTGAAATTCTTTAAAGATGAACCGACGAGGATCTTTTTCCGAAAGTACTTCTCTGTCTTCGAAAGACGCCTTTGGAGCGCAGCGTATCGCAGGGACTGCTTTGACGCCTCCGGTCACATGAGGATGACGAACATGACCTGTGAGTCGTGGCACTCCACACTCAAAACGGTTTACTTTCGTAATCGGCGCAATCGACGGCTCGCTAGGCTTCTTCAGACGCTTGAAGATCGTGTGCATGAGCGCTTGGCGCGAGTTGCTCGAGAGAATGCGGGGCTTGAACGTGCCCCAGCATCGAAGTGGATCTTTGTCAAGGGTCAGCGAGCCAGGTTGACCGTGAAGGAAATCAATGAGTATGAGGACGCACACTTCAATGACGCATCCAATTCAGGACGAGAAGAAATGATGGAGGATCCTGCCGGTGCTGAAGACCTCGACAATGATGATATGGATGTCGGGCTTGATATGTTCCCTCAGCGCGTCGTACTCTTCGTTCTGCGCCGCGTTAATGTCCTCGACTTCGTCCTCATACCGAGACATCGCGGGAAAATCTGCGCGCAGCTTAGCCGCGCTCCCTTGCTCCTTTCCATCCGCCCGCGCCACTCGCTACGTCTTGTCCGCGCCGCCCGATCAACGCGACGCACTCTCGCTTACTTCTGGGATAGCTCCGCTGCATCACGTGTCTGGCAGCCTGGCACCGGTCAGGTTTTTTTATCGACCCAGGTTGGGTTACATAAAGGGACGGAGTCCGCGTACTCCGGACAAACGCGAACGTACGATGCACCTGGAGTCGCTGCCGGGGGCCGCGCTGGCCGCCGTCTTCGCGTGCGCGGGCCCGATGTCCATGTTGCAAGTTCGCCACACGTGCCGCGCCATGCGTGACGCCGAGCGCACGGGAGTGAATGAGGATCGATTCGAGAGCGTCTCGCTCCAAGTCGAGAGCGTCTCGCTCCAAGGCGAGAGCGCACACCTTTTTTTTCTTTTCTTTTTTCTTTTTTTTTGAGAGCGAAACGAGAGCGCGCGCGATCGAGAGCGAAGCGTCCGGCGGAGAGAAACGTCACGCGGCGCAGGCCTCGTCCTCTCTCGCGGCCACCCCCCTCCCGCCCCCCTTCTCCCTTTTTCTCCCCTCTCGCCACCCCAGGCTCGCGGGACGCGCGCGCGCTCCCAGAGCGCTCCGCTGGCACGCGCGTGGCGCTCTCGATTTCCCATTTCCCGTTCTCGCTTTTCGTGACACTCGCCTTCCTGCTCCCGATGGGGGGAGCCCCGGAAGCGTGTCACGCGCAGCAAACAGACGCGGGCGGGCCGCAGCCGCGGGCAGACCCGCAACCTCGAGCAGACCCGCAACCTCAAGCAAAACCGCAACCTCGAGCACGACCGCACGCCACGAGCCGCGCGCCACGCCACGCCACGCAAGCAGCAAGCGAGCGAGCGAGCAAGGGTTCGTGCAAAGCCCAAACACCAAACCGGAAACCTCGAGCGCCGCGCTCACAAGCGAGCAAGCAAGCAAGCAAGCAAGCAAGGAAGCAAGCCAAGTAGCAAGCGAAGCAGACCCGCGACCTCGCGCGCAGCGTCGGATAGGCCAGCGAGCCGCAGGACCAAGACCTGCAGCTCTCTTTTATATCCTGGCGACAGTAGTGCCATGCAGTTTGACGGCGCCGAGGACCCCGCAGCCGAGAGCGGCGCTGTATCGGCCAAGATGTCAGACGTCGGTGACGCCGACGGGTACACGAGCGACGACTCGATCGGCTCCATTTTCGCGGAACATAGGAAACGCAGGGCGCGACAACTAGCCTCCGAAGTGAAAGGTGCAAACCCAAAGCGGCGCAAAATTCACGCGGAAGTTGCGTCGAGCTCTCCAGTGGGTTCATCGAGCGCAAAGAATTCTCCACCGACTCACAAAACACCGAAGGCAAGCCCGTCCTCGCCCGCGCCATCTTTGGAGCGAGGCAAGCCCTCGAAAATTTCACCGCGCACCAGACCGAGCAGCAACGTAGTCTCCTCAACTTCGTCCTCGCCCTCGCCCTCGCCCTCGCCCTCGAGGACGACGACGACGACGACGACGAGAACGACGGAGACAACGAAGCGAGTAAAGAGATACCTTGCTGAACCTGCCACACGCCGAACAAGATTTTCCGCGGACGATTCCAGGATCATCGCCGAATACGTCGCGGAGGCATTTCGGGTCTGCGCCAATACGGGAATATGCAAGCTGGAGGTCCGCCGCAAGGATCAGAAAGCAAATTTGAAGCGCTTGCGCATCTTTTCCGAAACGAGCCCTGATCGATTTCTTCTCGACTGGGAGGGGGTCAACCAGCAGAAGCTTGCCACGGAGGCGTTCTTCAATGCTCTCTGCCCTTCAGAAAGCCACGTCGCAGCTTCGTCGAACAACGCAGTCTTGGATGTCCTTAACATTTCGGCGGAAGATTTAAAGCAGGAGATCAACATCATCCTGCAATCGCACCGACGATGCGAGTACGTCGATCAGCTTCGAACATATAAAAATTCCGACGGCCCGAGAGGCTCCGTGTTGACTTTTACTGTCCGCAACAAGAATGCAAATGCGCAACTCGCCGAACCCGCGTTGAAAGGCTCGTCCAGGACCACACCATCGGCTGGCAAGAGTCCGCTTGTCGTTTCCAGAGGCCGTGAAAAGGTGACAATGCGCTCTGAGCTTGGAAAGCGGCCTCATCGGGAGGCGCAAACCTCCGCCAAGTCATGTACGTCGGCGCAGTCGTCGCCCAGTCGCAGCAACACCAACGCCAGTGGTACAGATAAATCGTTGGTATCTCTTGCAACACTCCAAAAGGAGCTGAAGAAGACAGCCAAAGCGAACAAAGACCTATTAGATGCCGTGAACGGCATGAACACCGAGCGAGAAAGGATGTCCGATGAGCTGAACGGAAAGGGTGAGGAAATCAATCGACTTCGCGAGCAGCTGAGGAGAGAAAAAGCCGCTCGAGACTCAAAGGAGTCCATCGCTGAACGTAAGAGCTCGCAGAAAGCTCTTGAGGACATCAAGGAGCAGCTGGAAGTGAATAAGGCAAGGGCCGCAGCTGCTGAGACGACACTTGCCCTGGCGCAACGTGCCCAAACCGAAACAGATACGAACCTCCAAAATGCGCGAGGCGAGATTGAACTTCTGAATGCAAAATTGACCAAGACAAGCCAGGAATGCCAACAAGAAGCGAACAAGGCTAAAGGGAGAGAAAAGGAAGTCTTCCATCTCTCCAAAGAGCTCGAGAACGCTAAAACCAAGTTGAGTGACAAGCAGACCGATTATGAGCGAGTTTTGCGAGAATATGAGACTCTCCATGACGAAAACGCTTCTCTAAAGCAAATGGAGGTACAAGCGCAAAAGACGTCCAAGAAGCTGGAGCAGCTGAGTAAGCAACGCGAAGTCTCTGAGCGGCAGCGAGAGAATATGGAGAGTGCCAATGCCAAGCTTAATGCTCGTCTCAGGCAAACGTCCGAAGAGGCAAACAAGCTCAAAGAGCAATGCAAGCTCCTCGATAAGAGGCTTTTTGGTTCAAAAAGCAGGTATTGTCAACTGCGCGATGAACTCGACCAAGCGAAGCGCTTGGCATCAGAGAAGGCAGACGAGGCAACAAGACTGGAGACTACTTTGACAAATCTTCTGCAGACAAACTTTGGGCTAGAGAGTGAGAGGGACCAGCTGAAGCGTGAGAGAGATCAGCTTGCGGCCAACATCCACCAGATGCGTGAAAATCTATCCGACGAGATTGCGAAGTTGGCGAAGTTGGGAGAGCAGAATGCTACCCTCGAGCAGACGTGTACCAAACTCAGGCACGAGAAAAGTGAGCTTGCCGAGCAACACGATGAACTGCTGAACAAAAAGGAATTGCTTACTTCCCAATTTCACAACGCGGAGGATGAAATAGGAAGATTAAAGCGTGATCTGTCAAACATCAAGATGGAGTCGGGACGACAATCCGAAGACCTGGTGAAGAAGGAAGACGAACTCAATTCATTGAAAAAGGATAATGAAATGCTTCGTGCTGAGCTTTTGGCTGAGCAGCAGCAACAGAAGGATATCAAGGAACGGGAAAGAAGTAGAACGACACTGGAACGTGTGTGGAAGGCCGACATGAAGAATGTTACAGACTTGAAGCGCCAGCTCGAGGATGAAAAGAAGAAGACGAAAAGACTTAGTGCAAAGGTGGCCAGTCTCCAAGGCGAAAACGATGCCATCAGGCCCCAGCCTGCACCAGCGAAGCGGCGGAAGCTTTCGGGGCCTGGGCCTCGCTCTGCCCGGAGCATTGAGGTCCCGGCAAGCCTCATGATGCAGAGAAGTTTGAAAGAGCCTCAGATGCGCAAACTCGAATCGTCGCCATTCATATAATAAATTGTATCTCATATTTGAAGACTCGATCGTTGTGCCGGTGATGCAATTCAGCCACAAAAAGAAATCAAAAAACTTTCAGGTTTCCAGTGTACGTGAAACGAGCGCAGCACTATGTAAATGACTTGTTCGCTTGTGAAGAGATAGAACTGAAACTGATCATCAGATTCAATTGCTACAACTTGTGGACAGGAATTTCGATCGCCTTTTGCACGATGTTAAGACTAGCGCATTCTGACGGTGACCTAGCTACAGGAACCCGCTCGTAGCTTTGCAGTCCAAGAAGTTGGTTCATTGCGTCTCTTCTTGACAGGTTGGCAAAGTGTCTTCAGTGGCATCAGACGCAGCCATCTCGCGAAGGAGGCCCAGCGTATGCTTTGCAAGGAGATCGCCTGTGTAGATGCAGCACGTTTTCACGCGCTCGTCAATTACGTGCTGCTCGAACTCGACTCGTTTAACACCGAGACGCGCGCACTCACTCAAGGCGGTGTTCCGAGGTACATAAATGGCTACATTTGGGGACACCCGAGCCGCTGCGTGAAAGAGGGCGGTGCAATCAAGGTCATTGACACGAATGTGCTCAAATAAGAAAGCGTCGACGTTTTGGTAGGCAGGCCCACCCCACGGCGGACTGATAAAAATTGCGTCAACGGGGGTCCCTCTTTCAGCGAGCATGGCGAGAACCTGGATTGCGTCGCCCAAGATGAACTCAATTCGATCCTCAACGCCGTAGACGCGCGCATTGTGCCGCGCCATCTCAAGGCGCTCGCGATCAATCTCAATTGCAATTACGTGCTCGCATGTAAAAGCAAATTGAATGGCGTTGCCACCGGCGCCTGCAAAGGCGTCCACAACAATATTGCTTCGGCATCGCTCGGCAATGTGTTCGGCAATGCTCTCAGGTGTCACCGAGTACCATGACTCTTGATCCATCTTGATGCCCTCATCAAATCGGGAAAAGAGCCTGTATCTTTGTGCGAAATACTTTCGTGGCACGCCTGCATCTGGGTCGTAATCGCCAGCGCCCATGTTTGTGACGCCCGGTGCGAAGGCAGAATAGCGTGGAAGCGCCACTTTGGTTTGATACAGGGTACAGTCAGGGCCGAGGGCTCGTTTTTGATCGAAACGTAGTTCGCCCAGGGATCCTGACTCAATCTTTGCTGCAGTCTGTTGTTTATTGCGTTTGGATCCTTTGGATTTCTTTTTTGCGTTCTTGGTTCCGGTCAATGCCTCATTGTTGGCGTCAAAGAGCAGATTTTCAAGGCGCGCATCGACGCCGCGTCGAGGCGCCGTGCATTCAAGAGCGCCGGCAGGGCTCACTTCGAGAGCGAGGACATTTTCAGCAAAGAGGGCAACCTCGTTTTCAGAGACACGTACGGGCATGGACGCGAGCGCTTTGCATTGCGCTGGGTCGAGACCTTGGATGGCGCCTAGCGCTGCCTCTGTTTCCTCGCGACGCAAGCGGGCTTTGGCCTGCAGGTCCTCCCACCACGCCCAGACCGCGTGGTCCTTGGCGAGGTCCTCGGCGCCGACGCAGTCCACGTGCGCAAACACACTCACGGCCCCCGGGGGCTCGAGCAGGTACACCAGCGCGGTCTCGGGGTCCAGCGTCAGCACCACGCCCTCGAGCCGCGCCCCGTCCTCGAGCTCCACGCGCAGCGGGCAGTCGCAGCGCAAGAGCACCGAGCCGCGCGCGAGGGCCGCCATGGCCGCGATGCCGCTCTGCTGCCAGGCCTACACAGAGCAGCGAGCGATCGATGCTTGCGATCTGCGTCTGATAAGACTTGCAGATTGTAGAAGAAATCAGCGACGGAAATCAGCCAGCCAATTGAATTCGGAATACTACACAGACTTAGGCGCAAGCATTCACCATAAAAAGTTGAGCACGACTCCCAGGACGAATGCTGAGACAAATACCTCAAGCTGCCGGACTCCCGAGTCCTGACTGGGTCCATGAGATAACTTATAGATTGTCCAAGCCTCATCATGGCGCGACGTAGTCCTGGCCTTTCTCACAGCTCGCAGGCGCCTCACCTGCCTCGACATTCGAGCGAGCCTTGCTTGGAAAGCAGAACACAAAGCGAGCTTGCGCGGGGCCTCGCTTGCCCTCGCTCGAGGCCGTGGCGGCGGCGGCGGCGGTGGTGGTGGTCGTCGTCGTCGACTTCTTGGGTGGCAGGCAGGCAGGCAGGCAGGCAGGCAGGCAGGCAGGCAGGCAGGCAGGCAGGCAGGCAGGCAGGTAGGAAAGAGAGGACCTCGGCGAGAGAAGGCGTCGACGATGGAGCGCGCGACGGGGACGCTGGCGCCCGAGGAGGTGCGCGTGCTCGCCAAGCGCCGACGCCAGCGCGCCGGCGGGGCGGCTGGCGAGAAAGAGGGCGAGGCCAAGAAGAAGATCAAGACGTTGCCCGTGTACGTGTCGGGAGATCACAACGAGGCCTTGGAGAGCCTGCACGCGGCGATCCGCGTGGGCGAGGTTGCGTTTTCCGGGCTGGCCATGCTGCACATCGACTCGCATCCAGACCTCATGGTGCCGCCTCGGATGCCTGCAGACCTTGTTTTCAAACCACGCGAGCTTCACTGGGAGCTGGCCAAGTCCGAGACCGGAATTGCAGAGTTTATCCTTCCCGCTGTGTACGCGGGCCACCTTGAGCGTCTCGTGTGGCTTCGACCGACATGGGCCGACCAGCTTCCCGATGGACAATGGGAGTTCAAGGTCGGCAAGGCGCCAGGGTGTTCCGCCGACGAGATCATTACTGAAGACGATGAGCGCGTCAATGGTGGACCGCTCCGTGTCACATGGCGAACACCTTACTATGAGGATGAAGGCTTGACATGCCCAGTTGAGGACTTGCAGGGGGCCAAGAGTGTAGAGATCCTTGTGGCCGGGGCCGCCACGTGTACCCCGCAAGCCTTTGCTCAAGTCTGCGGAGACAGGCCATGGATTTTGGACATTTGTCTCGACTACTTTTCTGTCAACAATCCTTTCTATGTGGATCTCAAGACCAAGCTGGGCGTCAAGGCTGCTACGCTGTGCCAAGAGGTCTATGCCGGCGAGGCTCTTACGTGGCGTCGTCTCGAGCGCGCGCGGCAGCTTCGCGTCCCAGAGAGCGAGGCAAGTGTCGCTGCGCAAGAACATGATCCGCTCAAGACCCGATACGACGCTGCCAAGCGCAAGCACGACGACGCGATTGCCGCACTCCTTTCTGCTGTGGTGGAGAATGCCGGGCCTGGGATGCCAACTGAGGCTTCGTCGCAGGCGTCTGCCGCGCTGTGTGCATGCTTTGAGCCCGGCGCCGACGTCGCCCACGACAAGGGTCCGTCCGAGGTTGTTGAGGCCTTTGTAGATCTCGTGCGGGGCGCTTCGGCGGAGACTCGTGCGCTGATCGCTTCCTGCGGCCCAAATCTTGACTTGCCACACCACCGTTCTTCGGAATCGGAGCTTGACTCGCTCTTTGCGCACTTGCGCGAGCTCTTGCTTTCGGTCTTAGCTTCAGCCCGGGAGCCAAGTATTGTCACGATTGCCAAGTCTTCCTCGGACCTCCTCGACTACACGCCCGTGGACCAGGTTCAAGGTCTCTTTGACCGGACTCTGGCAATGCTAAGGACAGTGTACCCAGATCGCGAGCTTGACATTAGCTTTGTAGACGAGGATGAGGACGAAGACCGTGACGGAAATGGAAACGAGAACGAAAATATTCCGGAGGAGAGCTAGGCTAGCTGCAGCGAGCTGCTGCTATCAGCGCAAGCTGACGTCATCCTGGATTGCCAGTCTCATCTCTCTTTATCATGGCGCTTCCAGGGAGGAATCAATCGCCCAGCCAGGCGAGCGGCTGCGGCTGCGGCTATGGCACTTGGCGGCACACGCGGGCCGAGTCAGTCAGCACGTCCGCGTTGGTTGGGTTTCTCTCGATCTGCTCTGCGCGTAGGTAAACTTTGTGCAAGACCTGCAAGCGACTCTTTGTCTTTGCGTTGTTCTGGGGGTTCCGCCCGGTCCTTTGTTCCTCCTGTTGTGAGAAGCGGGACGCGCTTCTTGGCAGTTCAGGTGGTGCGGGTCGGGTCTGCTGCGTCAGTCCCACAAGTGGGCCCAATCCACCTGCTAGGGCCAGCTGCGGATGCCGGGTGGGTCACACAGGTCGACTTTTGCTGCAAGACGGGTCACAATCCTATCCTGATTCGACGGCGAGGCCTGCCCAGGCAAGACGACCTCGTCGGGCCGCGTCGCGTTGTGGACAGACAGACAGACAGACAGACAGATGGCCGCTGCCGGCAAGAAAGTCTCCGCGAGGTCCAAGTTCGCGTGCTTGCTCGAGCCTCGTCATCTATCCTCTGCACCTCTGGCCGCTGGCCGCACGCCGAGGTGCGTATCATCATCACAAAACCGATCTGTACCTGGAAGAGCCCGCGCGGGCCTCGTCGCCCTCCCCGTCGCCGTCATCGACGCGTCGCTCCAAGCCAGCCAGCCAGCCCGCCCGCCCGCCCGCCCGCGACAGCGCCCCGAGCTGCCCGACCGGCCCGGGCAGGCCTTCCTTCGTATGCCTCTCGCGGCCAGCGAAGGCATAAGCCAGCGCGTGCCGCACCCGTCCTCCCGCCGCGGCGCTCGGCGTCGCGCCCCGCCGTGCCGCGACGGCCTGCCTTGCCTTGCCTTGCCTCGCCTGGCCTGGCTCGCCATGCGCGCTCCGGCCATGACTCCCCGCTGCTGCGGCTGCGCCCCGCCCGCCCGCCCGCCGCCCGCTCCCGCCCGAGCCCGAGCCCGAGCCGAGGCCGCGCGCGCAGGCCGCCCAGCCCGCGCCCGCGCGTCGGCGCGCTCGGGGCCCGAGCGTCGCCGAGCGGGACCACAAAAGACTCGTCGATCTATCCGCCTCGCCTCGCCTCGCCTCGCCGCGCCGCGGCGCCAGGCCAGGCCACGCCGCGCCGCGGCGCGCCGCGCCAGGCCGTGCACGCCGCGCACGCCGCTCTGCTCTCTCTCTCTCTCTGCCGCAGCCCCCTTCCCCCCGCGGCGGCGAGTACAAATGCATCCGCCTCGCCCGCGCTGCGCCGGCGGTCTGCCTGCCTGTCTCCGCGCTCTCCTCGCCAGGGAGCGAGCGGGCTTGCTTTCTTTCAAAGCAGATACGGCGACGCTGGGAGGGAGGGAGCCAGGAGGGGAAGGGAGGAGGAAGGCGAAGAGCAGGAGGACCGGCGGCAGACGCGGGCAGACAGAACGCCATCGCACGCTCGGCCACGCACGCTCGCTCGCTCGAGGCAGACAGGCAGGCAGGCGGGAAGGCGGGCGGGAGCGGCTGCGAGCGGAGGAGAAGAAGGAAGCGGGCAGGGAAGATGGGCGGCGAGGGCAGCCCGCTCATGGAGCTGGCCAAGGAGATGGGCCTCGCCGGCGCGACGGCGATCATCGTGGTGAACGGCACGCACCCGATCGACATGGTCAAGACGCGGATGCAGATCAACAGCAACTTCAGCATCACCGCCATGGTCAAGGAGGAGGGCGTACGGTCGCTGTACAAGGGCCTGCCCGCCGCGCTCTGCCGTGAGGCCGCATACACCTCGATCAAGCTCGGCTGCTACCAGCCCATCAAGAACGTCGTCAAGAGCGTCTACTTCACCGAGGGCACCGACACGAAGAAGGAGCTCCCCTTTGCGCTCAAATTTGCCTCGGGATCTGCTGCTGGCGTGCTCGGCTCCTTCTTCGGAAACCCTTTTGACGTGCTCAAGACGCGCATGATCTCCAACACGGGCAAGTCCGTCTCGCTCGGTTCCGCCATTAGCAACGTGCACCAGGAGCGCGGCATCACGGGCTTCTGGCGTGGTCTCTCGGCAAATGCGCTCCGCGCCTGCGTGCTTAACGGCACCAAGCTCGCTGTCTTTGATGTGTCCAAGGGCTTTGTGGTCGAACAGACTGGTCTCCCGCGCAAGGACCCGCGCACCGTCTTCCTCGCCTCTGCCTGCGCCGGTGTCGCAATGACTCTGGCCGTCGCCCCCATCGATATGATCCGCACCAAGCTCATGAACGCCAGCGCATCAGAGTACAATGGTCTTGTGGACTGCGTCGTGCAGACTGTCAAGAAGGACGGCCCTCTCTCCCTGTACCGCGGCAGCTTCATGATGTGGGCTCGTTTCGGCCCTCAGGCTACGGGCCAGCTTGTCGTCTTTGAGTTCCTGCGCAACATTTTTGGCCTCGAGAGCATCTAATTGCCTTGAATATGACGCGAGCGAGAAGCACATGTACGCGCGCAAGAAGTGGTCTTCCCTTTTCTTCTTCTTCTCCTTACTTTCAAGAAAGAGGACGAGAACCTTTTTTAGGAAAACAAGAGTGTATTCTACCTCTTCTTCTCGTCCGTCCGTCGTCGGGCATCTCTCTGCCTAAATGGGTACATGTCGTGAATAAGGCTTGTCTCTTCGCTGCGCGCCCTGTGACGTGTTTGCTGCTGTGACCCTGCTCTTCTTTTCTTTCTTTTCTTTTTTTCCCCAAAACCTCACGCGTCATCAAGGCCAGCCAACTTCTTGGTTGAGCCTCTGACGATGAGCGATAATAATAATGAATGTGTAGGTAGGTATAGGTCCACGTTTTGCCTGATGATGACACGATGATGGAGAGGTTTCTTCAAGCAGCGCCAGATCCAAAGTAACTTACTCCACGATCATTCATGTTGGAATGATTGCAAGAGAAGCCGCCCAGCATCGGAAGACCCGACAATCCTTGCCAGGCTATAAACCTAGGCCTTGGCATCATCTGCCCCTTCTATTTTGTCCCCCTTTTTTTCCCAACCCAACCGCCGATTTTTATCCCCTTTTACGGTTACTATTCCATCCTTCTACGACAGACAGTCAGTCAGACCTTGGCGCACGTATGCTCGGCGGTGGCAGCAGAGGACAACACGCGTGGCACACGACTATCGAAACAAACTCGCACAGCGCAGCGCAGGAGGCGCGCGTGCGTAAAGCTCTCGCAGCGTGCTGCAGCTCACTCGCTCCTTCGCTTGTCTGCTTTTGGTGAGCGAGATGGCGAGCGCGATGCACCCAGCACAAGCCGTGCTGGCCCAGGCGAAACGCGAGGTTGGGCGCCAAGGCCGCGGCCCAGGCAGCGGCAGCACTGGCGCACTGGACACGCGATGCCTAGCGCAAGGCGTGGTGCTTGCAGATCTCGAAGCTTGCGCAGAAGACGAACTCCGCGTGGTGAACGGACTCCTCCGGCGCGCAGCCGAGGCCGAGGTCACCGAGGTTCGACTTTTGCTCGGCAGCGCAACAACCACATCTTCGGGTTCCAGACGTCGCGCTCGCCGCGCGGATGCGGCCGGTCCCATGGTGACGCGACCAGAACCTAATTTGGCGCTTTGCACAGCACTCAAACGCGGACTTCGTTCAAGCACGAACCAAGTCGTGGCGCTCCAACTGCATGGGGTCAAGTTGCTCACAGAAGGAGCCCGAGAAGTCGGCAAAGGTCTCGCCCACGCGCCTGCACTTCGTCGAGTATCGTTTCGCGGATCAAAACTTGGCGACACTGCCTTTAAGGCAATGCACCTGGGCCTCGCCAAGAATGCATCAATTCAGACCTTGGACCTCGCTGATTGTGCCCTCTCGGACCGCAGTGCGGGCGCTGTGGCGCATGTACTTCGCTGTCACGCACAACGTCGAAGCGATGCGCGGTGGGGCAAGAGTCTCCGTCGCACCGGAATGCACGAGGCCATGCTGCTCAAACCAGAGGAGTTCAACGAGATTGCCATGATGGGGCTGCTCACGCTCGACCTCGCAAACAACTCCTTTGGTGATGGAATCGGGCGTGCTATTGCACACGAGCTCGTTGCGGACGACTGGTTTGGCGCAATCAACTTGCAAAATAACTCCATTACCAAGGCTGGCGTTCTGGCTCTGCTCGACGCCCTAGAGCAGTCCAACGACGCAATTGCGGTCATCGACTTGCGAGGGAACCTTGAAAAGGTTACGGTGGCTCGTCTTGACGCTTTACTGCGGGAGCGAAGTGCCTTTCCTGACGCTGGGCTCTTGCAAAGGGCGCTTCCCGAGAACACGGGGGACGAGATCGAGCATGGCGCAAGCCGGCTCCCAGGCGAAGAATACCCTGTATGTATTATTGCCGCCGCGATCCTTGAATGGCAGAGTGGTCATCAAGTTTCTCCCGAACTCGGCTCGCTCGTTGCCTCCCTTGGAATGATGGCATCTCGAGGGGACTTGCTCGCCATGATGGACGAAGACCGGGCGGCTTCAACAGAGTCAGGCGAGCTCGCGCGCCCACCTGCGGGGAGAGAGAATCGTGAGCCGTCGGAGCGCGAAAACAGCATGCAAGTTCGTGCAGCTCACCCAATGCGCGAGTCGAAACCCGCACGTAGAAGAACTAGTACAAGGCCTAGCGAAGACATGGCAAGAACGAAGCGAACTACATCGAAATTGTCTGCATCTGATCCTCCGAGGCCACCAATTGAAGACAGCAAGTCTCTTACGAGGCGAGCGACCAAAAAGAAAACGAAAAGAACCAAGAAATCGAAGAAGCCACCAGGCCAAGCTTCTTCCAAGGCAGATCAGGTTGCAGCCGTCTTTGCTGAGGAAATCAAACGGGCCATCGAAGAAATTACAGCCAATATGGACTCATCACCAAGCCCTCTTGAAGCTCTCAATAGATCTCCAATTCTGTAAAAGAATACAATAAGATAAGCTCTTTCCTTTGTTAATCTCGTGACCGTGTTCACATAGTAGCACACCACATCTGCCACTGTATAACCATAATGGCCTATTTTGAGTTGCTGGACTTTCAACGGCTATGTGCGAGAGCGCGGAGGTCGCGCGCACACAAGGCAAGGGAATGGAGGCTCTTTGCGCATAAAAAGCTTTGCTATCGGCAGGGCGCGCGCGCGCGTGGAAGCACACAAGGAGCTCCAGGGCAAGGAGACAGGCAGGCAGGCAGGCTTCGATCGGCTGGCGGTTGAGGATCTTGGACGGAACTAAGACCAGACGCCGATTAGCAAGAGAGCGAAGGGCACAAGAGGCGAGTTCAAGCTTTCTTTTTCGTGGCACCATGACGGAAGGCACGGTGCCCTCGAGCTACGCAAAAGAATTCGCAATGCCGGATGGCTTTCCGGACGTGGTGAGTAAGCTCGCGCGCGAGATTCTTCGCGAGCAGCCAGCAGACATTGAAGCATTTTGCTTGCAGTACTTTTCCGAAAAGGTGCAGAATGACGCGTCGGAGCATGAGATGCCGAGCAAAAGGTCGAAGCGCAATAGTATCCTGGAAGACCCGGACCCAGGGTTTCTCCTGACAGAAATGAGCCCGCAAGAAATCGAGGAGCTGATTCACAGCCTCTTCCGCGAGCAGGACGTTGACGCGAACCACACCCTCGACAGGCACGAGTTCAAAATGGTCTTTAACAAACTTGGCGCCAAGCTTGGGCTGCGTAAAAATGATGTGCGTCGCATTCTTGCCGAGGCTGACCGTGACGAGAACGGTCTCGTGAGCTACGCAGAGTTCATTCCCGTGGCCATGGGCGTCATCCAGACCCTCGTGGCAAAGCACGAGCTCCGTCAGGAGGAGGAGCGCCAAGCGAAAGTAAAGGAGGAAGCGGAAAGTCACATTTACCACGGCATGCCGCACGAGGAGCTCGAGGAGATCCTGACGAGCATCTTTCGTGAAGCCGACACTGACGGTAACGGCACGCTAGACCTCGACGAGTTCGAGCGGTGTCTGGCTGACATTCGCATCGGCATGACGCGAAAGGAGATCAATGTCCTTATGTTTGAGACCTACGCAGACAACGATGGCAAGATTGCGTACGAGGCTTTCAAGCCTCTGTGCATGGAGCTGCTGGCGGAGCTCACGGCGCAGGAATGGATGGCGCCTTCACAGGACGTCCAAGACATCCAAGTGGCCATTTTGGAAGCCTTCCAAAAGGCAGATAAGACGGAGAGCGGTATGCTGTCGCACGAGCAGCTCCAATCCGTCCTCTCGAGAATGGACCTCGGTCTCACGCTTTTGCAAATTTGCTCAATTCTTTCGGAAACCAAGGAGGACGACCGGGGCATGATTGACTATGGCGCCGAGGTGTCCCGCGTGGCCTTCATGGTGCACTCGTGCATGCACTATAGCCAAAAGTTGGTTGAGAAGCAGGAGCGCATGCAGACACTGCATGCTTCGGACGGTTGGGGTATGGTCTTTGGCCGCGACCGGGACCAGCTCGAAGAGGAGCTCTTGGCAGCCTTTCGCGAGCTTGACGAAGATGGAGCCGGTTGCTTGACGCGCGAGGAGATCAAGACGACGCTCAAGTCCATTCTCCCCGAGCTCGATCGGCCGTCCATGCACGCACTCCTTGCGCTTGCTCAGCAGACCGAAACCGCACAATACAGGTACAAGCCTGTTGTTGAACACGCCTTTGTAAGTTATGTATGGGGGAGATATGAGTTTCGCAAGAGGACAATGACTGACTTGATGCATTATCATTTTTTGTACAGCGAACGCTCAAGGGACTCATGGAACTTGCCATTATTGTCGAAGATGACGAGTAGAAAGTGCGCATTAATCAACGCTACGTCTCAGTCGTCGCGCTTTGGCTTGGCTTGCTCACGGAGACCATCGAGACCTTTTAATGAGATCGACGATGATGCGTCAAATTTACGACCCATTTTCCCCATGAATTCATGTGTCTTTGACTTTTCACGATTTGCTTTCCGGCAGACTTGATTTCTTTTTAAACTTCGATATACTCTGCTCCATCCCGTGCATACAAGACGCGACGAGAAGTTCCACTACGTTCGTTCATTAGAAATATTGTCTAATATTATGGCGACTCGCCAAGATCGAGCTCTCAATTGGAGATCGGTCGTCATCATTCTCTTTCTGCAGGCTACTACGATCGCACCAGCAAGTTTAGAAGTAAGGAGTAACTTGATTCAACTTTCCTTATGCCCTTTTTATAGTAGTCTACTAGGGCGAAGAAAGCGCTCAGGCCTGCGCCATGGTGGCTTCATTCGCCGAGTCGGAGCCGTCCGACGCAGTGTCCGTAACGACCTTGAGGGGCTCCTCGGTGGTCGTATCGCTCGTGACCTTGGTCGACTCGTGCTGCGGGGTCAAGGGCTCGCCAGTGTAGGCGCTCTTGCCGCCATGCTCGGACATGTCGAGGCCAGTCTCTTCAAACTCTGCGGAAACGCGAAGAAAGTTGATGGCCTTGAGCGCAAGGTAGAAAGGAACCATCATGGCAGAAACCCACGATATGATGGCGAGCACACCAATGAACTGAATGCGGAACTGAAGAGGAGATCCCCAGCCCTCGCACATTTCGGCGCTCGAGTACGCCGACTGAATGAGCTCGTTGGTGGAAAAGATGCCGGCGGCCAAGACGCCCCAGATGCCGCAAAAGCCGTGGACGGCGATGGCGTCGACCGGGTCATCGATCTTAAGAAAGAGGACAAGCTTGGAGCCACCAACGTAGACAAAGGCCGAGATGAAGCCAATGAGGATAGCAGCCCAGTCATCAACGACGCTGCAGCTGGCGGTGATGCCGACGAGTCCACCAAGCGCAGCGTTGAGGACCATGCCGATATCAAAGTGACCAGCGATGAAGCGGCTGAGAACAATGCTCGTGAGAATAGCCGTCGACGGGCTCAGAGTGGTAGTGACGGCGACCTTGGAGGCGTTGGGGCCATCAAAGACCAGCGTCGAACCACAGTTGAAGCCGTACCAGCCAAACCAGAGAATGAAGACGCCGAGAGCTTGAATAGTAATGTTGTGGGGCGGGATATCCACGGGTTTGCCATCGGCATCAAACCGGCCAAGACGCGGTCCAAGAATGAGAGCGCCCCAGAAGGCGGCGATTCCACCCGTCATGTGGACGACACCGGAGCCGGCAAAGTCGATCATGCCGCAGCCGTTTTCGTCGGCAAAAATGGAGTCAGCGCGGTCAAACTGGAACATGGAGATCCAGCCGCCGGTGGCCCAGATCCAGTGCGAGACAACGGGGTAGACAAAGGCGGTGAGCACGGAGGCAGTAGCAAAATAGGCGAGGAGATTGATGCGCCCGGCGACGGCACCACTGACAATAGTGGCAGCGGTGGCAGCGAAGACGGCCTGGAAAAACCAAGAGTGACGAGTCTCGTTGGTCTCCTGGTTAAGAGCGTAATTGCCGGAGCCTATGAAGCGGAAGCTACCTTCGTTGGGCTGGGGGATGTCATTCTCCATGATGAGGTTGTCGGTACCATAGGCCCAAGCATAGCCGAAGAGGTAGTAAAAGAAGGCGCCGATGGCGACGGTGCCCATGTTTTTGAAGAGGATATTGATGGCGTTCTTGTGCTGGACCGAACCGGCCTCGAGCATGGTGAAGCCAGCATGCATCCAAAAGACAAGGAAGCCAGCGAGGAGGACCCAGATTTGGTCGGCGTTGCTCTGGGTTACAAAGCCGATAGGAGAGCCATCCTCTGCCAGGAGGAGAGACTCGAGGGCCGCAATGCGCTCCTGGAGCTCGGTGACGTTGTCGGTTGACATGTTTGTTCGTTCGCGAGTGCAAGGCCTTACTTGCTCTGGACGAGAAGCTGAAACGAGTTCGCGATTTGCTGCTGCTTGCCTTGCCTCTGACTCGTTTGATCAAGCAAGCGAGCTATTTAAAATTAAACAGAGACTCTTGGTTGTTCCACTTTCTACACTCCGCGCTGTTCGTCTTGTACGTTTTTTTCTCTCTATAGAAAAACAGGAAAAAAGGGAAAGGACGCCGCCCGGGGGGGGGGGGGGGGGGGAATGAAGGCGGGGACGCGCGCGTCTGTGCCACCCCTTAGCCTACTGGACAAGTCCTCCAAACGGTCAACACGAAATTCGCCATGGTTGAAGGCGTATAAACGAACGAATGAAACCGATCGTTATTTTTGTTATGGCAAAGCAGGTGCTGCGTAATCGATGACGCGCGCGGCGCCCGCGCGCAGTATCCGGGACTTTTTTTCAAAGTAAGGCTGGTGTGGTTTATAGCGGCGATGCTAGGCAAAGTGGTCGAAAAGCAGGCTTATGCGGCGTTCACGTAAACGCCGCTTGCGTGGTTCATTTGGATATAGGTACAAACAAGGTGGGTTAGTAGCTAGCTATAGCTGGTCCCATTCCAACGAACGATTCGTTTCCATTTTTGTTTTCACCCTCGCCAGGCTACTGCTACTGCGAGTGTCGCGGACGCCATGCGATCGAAACCAGTACGACGCGCGATGAAACAGATGGGTCCGGCGTCCGAGGACATGCAACTTAACGGCTCCGGAAGCGTGTGTCTTGCTTGCTTTTCTTTCCTTTTTTTTCACGGCCTAAATGTAATGGGCACAGTGCGAAGCATTTATTGGTTCGGGAGACGCCCGAGCTGTCTTGAAGCTGGGAGTTGGCAACGAACCCGGTCGCGACGAAACATGCGTTGCACTGCAGCCAGGCAAAAGCGGAGAAGATGTTGCGAGGTCCGTGCTGCACGCTGCGCGAGCGCGGAAAGATGGCGCGGAGAGTTGGCGCGTAGAAACCAGTGCACTAGGGCCTTGGGATGTAAGGCTTAGGACCTCAGAGAGCGCGTTTTGTGAGATGAAACGAGACGCAATGGTGGTTTTGATCGATCGATTCGTTTCGTTTCCCCTTTTCAGTCCGCAAGCAGGATCGAAGAGCTCTCGCCCGATGGAAAAACTACATGGGGAAGAAACACTCCCCAGAGTGTACCCACGCGAAAAGCAAGGACGCAAAAAGATGAATTGGACTCGACAAAGAAGAATACATGATGATCGTTTTAGCGAGAAAAGGGTTGTGAGGCGACAATGATTTGAAGGAAAGTAGATGAGCAAATGTTGCGTCGTGCAAGCTGCGAAGCCCGGATCCAATATCCGACAGCGATCAGCGCAACCGTACGTGGCCCCTGTCTGTTTACGCCTCGGCCATGCCCTTTTCGCTGTCAGGCGGGGGGGAGACCGGATCGGAAGCAGGGCCCTTGCCATTCGTCTTGGACGGCTCGTAGTGGGAGGAGCCGTGCTGCGAGTTGTTAAAGGCAGAGCTGCCGCCATGCTCGGAAAAGTCGAGGCCGTTCTGCTCGAACTCGGCGGGGACGCGAAGGAAGCCGAGGAACTTGAGAGCAAGGAAGAAGGGAACCATCATGCCGGTGACCCAAGCGACAATGGCGAGGACGCCAATGAACTGGATGCGAAACTGAAGAGGAGACTCCCAGCCCTCGCACATTTCGGCGCTCGAGTAGGCAGACTGGATAAAGATCGGGTTGGCGAAGCAACCGACGGCAAGTACACCCCACATGCCGCAGAAACCGTGGACAGCGATGGCATCGACGGGATCATCAACCTTCATGAGAAGCACGAGCTTGGATCCGCCAACGTAGACGAAAGCGGCAATAAAGCCAATGACAACGGCAGCCCAGTCATCGACGACGCTGCAGCCGGCCGTGATGGCAACGAGACCACCGAGCGCGGCGTTGAGGACAATGCCAATGTCAAAATGGCCGGTGATGAAGCGGCTGAGAACGATGGCGGTAAGGACAGCGGTGGCCGGGCTGAGAGTGGTGGTGACGGCGACCTTGGAGGCATTGGGGCCATCAAAGACCAGCGTCGAACCACAGTTGAAACCATACCAGCCAAACCAGAGAATGAAGACGCCAAGAGCCTGGATGGTGATGTTGTGGGGCGGGATGGCCACGGCAGTGCCGTCGGCGTCGAAACGACCGAGGCGGGGGCCAAGGATGAGAGCACCCCAGAAGGCAGCGACACCGCCGGTCATGTGAACGACGCCGGAGCCGGCAAAGTCGATCATGCCGCAGCCGTTTTCGTCGGCGAAGATGGAGTCGGCGCGGTCAAACTGGAACATGGAGATCCAGCCGCCAGTGGCCCAGATCCAGTGCGAGATGACGGGGTAAACGAAGGAGGTGAGGAGGGCGGCGGTGGCAAAATAGGCGAGGAGGTTGACGCGACCGGCAACGGCACCACTGACGATGGTGGCGGCGGTGGCGGCAAAGACGGCCTGGAAGAACCAGAGATCGCGGGTCGCGTTGGTTTCCTGGTTCAAGGCGTAGTTGCCGGAGCCAATGAAGCGATAGGAACCCTCGTTGGGGTTGGCGGTCTCGCCGTCCATGATGAGGTTGTCGGTGCCGTAGGCCCAGGCGTAGCCAAGGAGGTAGTAGAAGAAGGCGCCGATGGCGACGGTGCCCATGTTTTTGAAGAGAATGTTAACTGCGTTCTTGTGCTGGACCGAGCCGGCCTCGAGCATGGTAAAGCCGGCATGCATCCAAAAGACGAGGAAGCCGGCGATGAGGATCCAGATCTGGTTCGCGCCGGCCTGGCTGACGAACTCGTTCGTGGACCCATCCTCTGCCAGGATGACCGACTCGAGGACCGCGATGCGCTCCTCGAGCGCTGTGATGTTTGTCGACGACATCTTCTTCGCTTTGCTTGTTTGTTTGCTGCTCTTGCTCTTGCCCGGAAAGAACTCTCGTGCTGCGCGTCGACCTACGTCGGGCCTGCGCGCGCTGTCTTTGGTTTGGTCTGCTCTGCTCTAGTCTAGACTCGCTTCGCCTGCCGCGCCGCTGCAACTGCTGCCTCGGGTAGCACACAGGCGGACTCGCCAGGGTTTCGGGTTTGCTCGCAGGCAGGATGGATCACGTGCTCGGGCTTGCAAATCCTTTTCTTTCTTTTTTCCCTCCCTTCTTCCTTCCTTTCATTTTTGACAGTGGACGACCGAGGAAGGGTGTCTCCCCGTCGCGCGTTCTACCACCGCAGCCCGCGCGGCCGTCTGCGTCCCCACTGGCCGCGGCCTGTGACTCCCGTTCCTCCCAGTGGGCGCTGGAGGTGGCGGCGCGGCAGAGAAACCCATTCCCTCCCCGCAGCCCCAGTACCAGCGGTGTTACTGATAGTTACTTACAAGCCTGCGCTCCTTTCTTTCTTTTCTTTCTTTTCATTCTTTTCTTTCTTTTTTCATTCTTTCTTTCCTTCCTTTCATTCTTTCTTTCTTTCTTTCGCTTGTGCCATCGCGCCCTGGCCGATTTGAAGGCGACGCGACGCGACACGAGACTCGACGCGACGCGACGCGACGCGACGCGACGCGACGCATCGAGCGCTGCGCTGGCTGGAGTGACTGGCGGGGCCGGAGCAAGGAGAGGGAGGGAGAGAGCGCAGCCTGACGGGGAGCGAGGAATCCAGGCGGGCCCCGTTTTTTTTTTTTCGGCCGTGTCGGCCGGGCTTTCCTTCTTTCTGCTCGACTGCTTGAAGGCTTGAGATCGGTGGATCGGTTCCTCTTGTCAGTCGCATCGATCGATCGAGCGATCGAGCGATCGAGCGATTGCCCGGCGGCACGGTGTCGGCGACGGAGACATCGACGCCGCGATGGAATGGACGGGAAAGGGGAGGAGAGGAGAGGAAGGAAGAAGTTGGGATGGAGAGAATTGGAAAGAATGGGGAGGGGATGGGTGGCCCCGGGGCGTGGAACATGTCTCAGGACGGAAGCAACGCAAGGACAACGAACGTCCAAGGTGCGTCTCGCTCGCTTCCCTCGCTCGCCTCGCGCTCGCTCATGACGCTGGCGTCCGACGAAAACAAAAGGAGCCGACGCCAAGCAAGCCACGCGAAGCCAAGTCGGGCTCACGAAAACCTGAGCGCGAGAGCGACGGAGCGACAGAGAGAGCGCGAGAGAGAGAGAGAGATCTCGAAACCAGCGCCACGGGCTGCAGAGCCCCAAGAAAGAAAGAAAGAAAAAAAAAATTGTATGCATACTAACTGTAAGGGAGGGAGGGAGGGAGAGAGGGCGGTGACGCCGTGTTTTGCTCGGCCCGGAGGAAGACGCTGGATCCTGGCGACCGGCCGACCTTCCTCTCGCGCGTCCCCGTCCGCGCCGCAGCTGGCCGCAGCCGCCTGCCCTCCCTCCCTCGCAGCCAGCGGTGCGGCGACCGACCGTTCGCGTCTCGTCTGGGTCGAGACTCGAAAGCACGCACGCACGCATGCAGTCGTTAGTTAGTTCGCTGCAGCTGCCATTGGCTGGTTATTTGCTTGGATACGATACGAAACGAAAGCGGCAGAGGCAGGTGAGCTGCCTCGGCCGGCCACTGGCCATGGCTGGCTGGCTGGCTGGCTGGCTGGCTGGCTGGCTGCAGCCAACACGACTAGTACCCGGCCGTAGCTTCACGAGCGTGATCTGCATGCAGCCACACGAAGCAAACTTCACTGTAGCACTGCGCGCCGTGCCGCGCGACCTGCGCAGTCGAGCACGAAGCAGCGGCCACGGCTCGCCGTCGCTGGCTCACGGGGGAGCAAGCAGCAGCAGCGCCGCGACCACAGCCAGCCAGCCCAACCACCACCTACCTAACCACCGGCCAGCACGGGCGGGCGCTGGCTCCGATGGCTGGACGCGAGGGCGGGAGGCCGTGCTGGCCACACCACTGCCGCTGCCGGCCGCAGCTGCGGACAGCGGCGAGGCGGAGCGACTTCGCGGCCGGCGTCGCGTGCTGTTACGTCTGCCTTGGCTGCTGCACTGGTTCTCGGGGCGGCTTCGCGCGGAGCGAGCAGGCGATGACGGCGCCGTCACCGGTGACGCCGGCGGCGCAGAAATATCCGGGCGGCGCCGCGTCCCGTGCGCGCATATAGGGTTTTCGAGAGATGTGCGAAGCGAACCGGACCCGGTGCGAAGGGCGCCGCCGGAGCGTCGCCGAGGACGTCGCGGGAGCCTCCGGGCGCGCCAAGAAAGAAGCACGCGCTGCCGCGAGAAAGAAACAAAGAAACAGAGGCCCAAAAGGCCGAGGCAAGCCACCGCTGCCGCTCCTGCGCCCCGCCCCGCCTCGCGGCCAGCAGCCCGGAGCCTGGGCTTAAGATACCGCGACGGAGGCCGTGGCCGTGGCCGCTTTCTCTCCAACTAACTGCTCGAGCCGCAGCGGCTTCCGCTTTCGCAACTCGCCTTCGATTTTTTTTTCTTTCCTCTTCTGCGTGCCATAGTGGCAAAGCTCGCCCACAGCTGCGTCCGCGGTCCGCACAGCTGTGGATGAAATGGAATGCGGGAAGGGCGCTTCGAGGGCACGCGCCATCCCGCAGCAAAAGCTCTCGCGAGGCAGTTGACCCCGCAGCCGCAGTGGGCGCTGCGCGCGCAGGAAGCAGCGCGTCAGTCAGGCCGACGAGCCGGCCGCCGCGCCGGGAGTTAGTTTTCCAGGACCCGGCACCGGGAAAGCAAGCCCGGCCGCGGGACCAGGGCCAGCCGCGTCGCGCTGCTCGGTCGATGATGAGGCCTGGCTGCGAGCTTCTTTCGCGTCGAGTTCGTGCGCGTGGACTAAACGCGGCCTTCAACTGGTTGATTGGTTCTCCGCCGCAAGGTTTTCCGCCTTAGAAGATCTGCGTGAGTGGCGTGCCATGACGAGCAACGGCAGCGGCATGGACACCTTACATTACCTTGCGTTGCCTTGCCTTACCATTACCATGCCTTGCCTTACGGCGCCAGCCACCACGCGCTCGCGGCCACTACCAGGCACAGCCAGGCAGGCGCGCGATGACGAGCACGAGGAGAGGTTTCGATGGACGCACGGCGAAGTTCGACGGCTGCCGAATGGCGAGCAGCGCAGAGAGAGGAGAGAGAAGCGAGGTCGAATTCGTCCCATGGCGGCCTTCCGCCACCAAAGGCATGCTTACTTGTTGTCGATCGAGTTCAAGACGATCTTGAACAAAGTCAGCCTCGTCGCTCGGTCGCTGATCAAGTCGTTGGTCGTTTCGTCCTCGCGACGAACCGCAGCCGCGCCATGCATGCCGTGCGAGGCCACTGCTGTCGCCGCGCGCGACAACCCACGCAAAAAGAGAAGAGCCGGAGGATCGCTTTGCTTTCCGCCGCAGCCGGCCACTGGTGGGACGCAAAAGACTGATCGTGAATAGGAGGCGGGAAAAGAGCTCTTCTTGCAGCGGTGCAGCGGAGCAGATCTCGGGGAGATTGGGTTCTCTCTTGCTCGGAGACCGACCGTGCCGAAGCCTCGGCCACAAAGCCACTGGCAGCTGGCTGGGGATCGATATCATGACGTGCGGGCGGCAGCGGATGATTATCTTCAGCGACAGAGATTCGGTCAAAGGATCGATCTGGCAATCGCGGTCGCCTGCACTGTCGCACGACATGACACAGGCTTGAGCAAGCAGCAACTGCAGCTGGCTGTGGTGGCTGATCGTTGGCTGCGCTGCTCGCGGCGACGCTTCGAGACGGGACATCTTCCGAGTCAGACTATTGTTTGTTCGTATAGTGATCTGTAAATGCAATGTAATGTGTTCTTTTTGCGATGCGAGAGCGAGCAAGCGACTGCGATAGCGACTGCGACTGCGTCTGGAAGCTGCCTTTGCATCGGCTCGCGCTGGCAGTCTCCGCGTCCGCCACTGACCGCGATGAGCAGTTTGGGACAAGAAAAGAATTCGGTTTCGCTTCACGTCCGCCATCGGCATTTTGGCGTGGGCCCACTACCACCACGCCAATCAACCAATCAACCAGGCAAGCAATCATCCATGGCCATCCATCCTTGCATACTTGCAGCAGCGTTTACGTAGTTAGTTCCATCGTTGTGGCTGTGGCCTGGGATGTATGTGCGGGCCGGCCTCGAAGGGATCGGCGATCGGCCACGGCGACAGCGACCAGCATCCCGCATGGCCACTCGATCTCGCGCGGCAGCTCGTTCATCGTCTGGCTCGGCATCTTTGTCGAGGACTCGGCCTTCATCACATCCCGCCTGCCTTTCCAGCCCTTCGACCTCAAGTCGATGTCGCCAGGATCGAAGTCGCCAGGCTCGCGGACGCTCGCTGTCAAGACAAGATAGGATTGGAGGCAGGCCTTGGCTCGGCTGCGGCCACATCGCATTGACGATTGAGGGCGCTCGAGGCGCTGTCAGTGAGCCAGTGTGCTGCGGTGAGCCTCCATCCGGCGTGTCCCAGTGGCGCACTGCGCGAGCAACTCGATTGCAGCGGTCCGCTCGTCCCGCCCTCAGGGGCAGTCGCGGCGTGGATGGCGCAGGCTGAGAAATGCATGGCCTTGACGAGGAAGAAGGTCGTGGAGCAAAGATCTCGAGTGTCCCATCTCATGCAGCAGCGCAGGGCCGCGTGGCGCGGTGCAGCTGCAGAAGATGGCGAATGCGTTCGTGGTGACGGTAAGACCAAAGCCAAGTACGCGTGCGGGCGTCTGTCTGCGTCTGCGTGTTAGCTGCGCTGATGAGCGTGCGACTCGATGACCAGTGACTCAACTCTCGAAGAAGGCACACACAACTCTTCACTGCCGATCGCACAAAGCGTAGTAGTCGTGCGCTTGCAGTTGGTTGCTGCGCTGATGTGACCGCACATCCTGAGCAAGAGCCAGAAGGAATGAGGGCGACAGGACGAGACGAGCATCACGATCATGAATCTTTTGCGCAACGGCGCCTTCGAAGCTGACACGGGCAAAGCAACAGCAAGCTCTTATTAGAAGGAAGACAACTTGAAGGAGCAGACACTTTTATGTTAGTCCCGAGCAAGCAAGCAAAGCACGGCTGGAGCGTTCTCGCTGCAACGCCGCAGCTCGGGGCTCGCGTCGGCCGCTCCCGGCCCGTCGATCTCGCCTCGTCTCGGCCGCTTCCCCTTGCGCCCTCCGCTGTTGCCAACTCTCCCTCCTGCGCGCTCTCTGGCAGCAATCGCGACGTGAACGCAGGCAGAGCCAGGGCCAATGGACGCGACGGCTACCACCAAAAAACGCCGGCGGCGCGACGAGTCCGGACCCGCTGCAGCTGGCGGCGCAGCAGCGTCGTCCACGAGACAAAAGGTGCTCGGAGACCAAGACTTCGTGCGGCAAATGACCCGAATCATCCGCCGAGACTTTTTCCCAGACGCTCCGCCCATCGACAGCGACGACGAACGTGATGAACTCAGCGGCAAAGAACAACCCCGCCTCGACGACTTTGTACAGCGCCATACATCTCGACGCAATGCAGAATTTTCACGTCTGCAGAATGGACAAGCCCGCGAGACCCGCAAACGGGCGCGAGAGCGAGGCGCGAATCCTGATAAACCCGCGCGTTTCCCTCTGCTCGGAGATCAGCGTCTTCCGCAAGCGCAAGCAACTGCACGCTCCGCACAGAATTCGCGTCGTTGTATTTCTATTGCAAATACCAGGCTTACTGAAGATGACGTCGACGACACCATTTCAGAGTTCTCCGGGCTAACCGAGCAGACAGTCCTTCCTGGTCATGTCTCGAAAGCGCCACAACACCTGCACTTTGGCTACGCCTATCTCGAAGATGACGAAAAGCTTTCGGGCATCATGAACACGAAACAATCGTCAGACTCCTCCTCTTCATCGACGCCTTCAGCCTTTGCCGTCCCCGCCTTGCCAAAACGTGACGAGCTTGCACGGCAGCTTGCGTCCAAGGCCAAATCTTCGCGTTCGGCTTCTTCGTCCCGCGCGAAGCGTTCGAGTAGGCAAAAGTCCACAAGGAGCAAGCTCTCTCCGGCGGGGTTGGCTCTTGCAAATCGTCTTTTCTCCTCCAATCGTAAATGATCGAGTTCCATCGCGCTGCTCAAGATCAGAAAGTGGTGGGTTGAACCACTTCCTCTTGCCTCTCTTCGGATCAGGCCCTGCCCTGGACGGACAAATTTGTGAATATTTCTGGACAAACTGATGAATATTTATTACTCCCTGTGCTTTTCTAAGTTAAAAAGGGTTAATTATGAGAGAACCGCCGTTCGTAGCAAAGACCAGCACTCTGCGACGAAAATGTATTCAGGAACTGAATCTCGCAATCAAAACAAAATGTTAGGATAGCGTGACTTTACTGTAAGGCCCTCGCATCATGGAGGATGTCGGCATTGGTCCTTTTCCAATGTACACACGTGCTGGAAAGATTCATTGCGAGGCAAGTGCTGCGATGAAGCTTTTAGTCTCGAAGTGTAGCGGTGTAGTTTTCAACATTGGATGCATGCAGACCTCCTCATTGTGTCGCGCCAGATGCAAACCATTGAACTAAAAACGAAATTTTCTTGGCTGTGCTCGTGCATCTTCACCATGTATTCTGAAAACCAATAACCAACGAACCGTAAAAGTTACATGTCGGTAGTCGCTGTTGCTGCCGCAGAATCGGTGTTTGGGCGCGATGCATCGAGGTTTGAAGACCAAGCTTCGAGCGCCATTCGCATTTTTGCATTAAGACGCACGATGGGTCGCTTTTCACGAATCATTGCCTCCGCTTCATCAACAGAGCTCGCCTTCTCAGCAAGAATTAGCGCGGCGCACACCATTGTAGCTGAGCGCCCAATACCCGCGGCACAATGACACAGAATTGGTCCCTGCTTCCAATGCTCAAGAATAAAGGACGCGCCCCGTGTCAAGTCCTTGTCGGTGGCCGGCAAACCGTCCCAGCTTGGCAGACAAAGATAGTTCCTTGCCCGAGACCGCTCCGAGAATTCCGTGGTGAGATCCACAATCCCTTGCCACTCCACGGCCCGCGCCACGTCGCTAAAATATGTGCCAACCCACAAGTCGGGAAGGACCTCCGAAGCAAGTGGTACGTGGCGCCGAAAGATGAAGCGCTTCGAGTACACCAGCACAAGGTTCACCACATGAAAGGGCCAAAAGATGACGTACGACCACCATGGAATCTGACCTGTACGAATGTCCTTACCCATGAGATTGTGGCACACACGCAGATAAAACAGATAGGAAATGCTCGTTAGGTTCAACGCCGCGTACCAAAGCAGCAAGCCTGGTACGAGTCGCAGCCCAGACAACGCAGAGTCCCGGGAAAGAGGCCCCGCCCCTCCGCCATCTTTCGATGCCGCCGTTGTGACAGACGAGAGCAAAGAAGTAAACAACGGCGCGCTGCCTACCAGCGACCCCAGCGCGCGCGGTGGGACCAAGGTCGCCGCTCCCGCCGCCGCGAGCGCGCCCGCCGCGAGGTAGACCGAGTATACGACCATGCCGAAGTTTGCTTTGGACTTTTGCTGGCTGGAAACTTCCAAAGCCTCACGCCGCTGGCGATCTCCGTGCTGCTCCTTACTGTTAGTGGAGTCAAACAAGGAATCCCAGATAAGAACAAATGGAGCGAAGAGAAAGCAACGCTTTCGAGGATTGGCGTTGAACGTTTGTATACAACTACAGCAACAACGACAATAATAACAACACCAGCAACAATAACAACAGCTCTCGAAAAGTCTTTTTTTATTGTTTCCACCCATAGTATCGACGACTACAAGTACCGCTCAACACGCTGCACATGCACAGTGTCAAGCTGAGCCAGCGCATCGCTGAGTTCCCCGTGAATGTGCGCAAGCCCTGCTGCAGAAGCTTGAAGCGCGTGTGATTTACCATCACTTGTGTCAAAACGCAATACAAAGTTGGGCTGTACACAGTTCGCAGACCTTCGCGAGGCAATTTGTACATCAAGACGCCAGCGAAAATCCTCGCACCATGGAATGCTCCCAAGCACCCCTCTGCCGTGATAATCTCTTTGAGCCTCGAGTGCATCCGCCAATTCATCCTCATGTGACTTGTAGAAATCAAAGACTTCAATACACGTTTCCGGCGTAAACGGAAGCGCCTCCGCGACAACATCCAGGAAACGGTCGCGTTCGGGCCGCTCACGCGCGCATTCGAGTAATAATCTCGCGAATGCGCTAAAGCATCTTTCCACAGCTTGCACGGGCTCTTCAAGAGCTCGAGCCGCCTTGGCGATCTTCTTTCGGGCTTGCTTTTCCTGTGCTGCCGCCGCCTCTGCTGTTTCTTGCGCACGCACGGCCTCAAGGACTACCTGTAGGAAACCCTTGACCGCAGCCTCCCGCTCGGCTGGCTGCGTCAAGAGAGCTGCGCCCTCGGCCACGCTCGAGGAGATCTTCATCAAAAAACTTGATAGGTGTCACCAACGAGTCTGTCTCCACGCTTCACAACCTCCTCGTTCACGAAACTCTATCTTAATTTACGATTCTCGCTCAAGCAAGCCAGGGCTACCGCTGCATACCCCTCGCGCCCGCGCAAGCGCGCGCAAGCAAGCCAGCCGGCGAGCCCACGAGCCCACTGCAATTGCAGCAGAGATGATGCGTGTCTGTATCATCGCTTGGGGCACAATGAAGATCGATCGCGCTTTTCCCATTGTAGCCAACATGGCGATCAGAACACGCCACAATCATCGTGGCCATTGTCACTGCGCTGCGCAATGAAAGGCCGCGACAGCTCCTGTGGCTGCGGACCCTTGACCCGCGACTGATTGTCCCGGACGGCAACCTGAACTTCAATGATCGTGGCATGATGATGATGTTTTTTTTGTTCCAACGGATCTCATCTTACTACGACGTACGATGAGACAGCAACCAGATGCCTAAAGCGTGACCGTCGAGGTACTACCTCAGAGCGCGAACGGTCGCGCCTGAGCGAGTGGGAACGGATCGAGTGCCTTCGTTGCGCTGCCTGTCAGCCGCCTGCAGACTGCCCGGGCTCACACACGCCCGCCCGCGTACTTTGTGTTTGGCCTGGAATGAATGAAGCCGTCTTCAGAGCAAGACTCCCGGAGGAGGACAGGGACGAGCGCAGTGACGCGCTCGATGCCTGGGACGACGAGGATGGCGACCACGATCCCTTTGCGCTAGCCAAGAGCCTGGCAAGGGTTCACCTTGATGTCAGTCATGTCCTTCATTGCAACAACAGCAGCAGCAACAGCAACAATGGCGTCCATAGCATCTATAGGCAGGTAAAACCGCCACGACAAGATGCAGGCTCTCACCTGCTCCAAAGATCAAATAAGGCCAAGGGCGAGGTAGAAGAGGAGGAGGAGGAGGAAACTGATGACCTTGACGAGGAAGAGGATGAGGATGATGGTTGCGTTGACAGCGGACTTGGCGAGGACGACCTCGATGTCGATGATGGCGACGACTACGAAGACGAGGATGGTGATGACCAAGAGGAACTGGATGAGGAGCAAGCAAAGTTCGAGCGATACAGCGGAAACAACCTGGCCCAAGCAGAAGCTACGGCTTGCAGCACAAGCGGCAGCAGCACAAGTGAAGACCTGGAAATTCCAAATCCGATGCAGGCCTTGCAATCCCCATTTGGGCTTGAAGCCACCGTGTGGTTTGAGTATCCCGCCTGGCTTGGGATCCAGCGTCCTCGAAGCGCTGATCATATTACGTTGCAGCTCGTGTCAAAAGACGCGCAGAAGCGAGATCCATCTGCCTTTCGATGGCGGAGTTATTGGGAACGCAAGTGCCTCAAAGATGTCTTTCAGGCGGCTGGCATGCAGGGCGGCCGCGGCGAAAAGCGCCGGTCCGCCGTGGTATGGACCAAGCACGCGAAAAAATGGAAAGCACTTCGGTCTTCTCAGCGGCATAATCATTTTGCTGGCTCGTGGACAATTGGCCGCAAAGACCGTCTCGCCTTTACCATCAATCGCAAGAAACGGGAAAACGGTACAAACGCATTTAGCTTCTTGCCGGAAACCTACATTCTTCCACTTCATGCAGCAAGACTTCGCCAGGTTCTTTCTGCGCCACAAGCGCGTCGGCAAACATGGATTCGCAAGCCATTGGCATCTTCACAGGGCCGAGGCATTCGCGTCCTCTCGCATCAAGCCGCGCTCGAGGTCGTCAAGACTTCCGGAAAACGAAAGGGTGCCTCAAGCAAAAAAGCTTCAAGCAGCCGTGGATGCGTCGTGCAGCGCTACATTGACCGGCCCTTGCTTATTAATCGGTTCAAGTTTGACATCCGTCTCTACGTGCTCGTCACCGGGTACGACCCTCTGCGCGTCTACCTTTTTCCGGAAGGCCTGGTCAGATTTTGTACACAGCCCTATTCGAACTCTGTGGCGAGCAAGAAGAACCAGTTCAGACACCTTACCAATTACAGCATCAACAAGAAGAGCGAGCGCTTCGAGCACAACCAGAGCGCCGAAAATGATGCCGTTGGGTCGAAGTGGTCTCTCTCTGCATGGTATCGCTACATGGAAGCCACCTTTGGTGAAGCTGCGACGCAAAAGGTTCGTGATGACATGGAGGCGGTTATTGTAAAAACGCTCATTGCCGCCGACGATGACATTAACCAGAAAATGGCTTCGCTCGTGCCCCATAGCGAGTCATGCTTTGAACTCTTTGGCTTCGACCTCATGCTCGATCGGGACCTTCGCGCTTGGCTCGTAGAAGTGAACATTTCCCCTTCTCTCATGACTGCGAGTCCTCTCGATCGAAAAGTCAAGACGATGCTAGTGTGCGATGCGCTTCATCTCGTTGGAATCCCTGCTCCGCTCGAGTCAGATGCCGAGGCTCAAGCCATCACCGACCGCCAAAAGGCTGAAGGACGTCGGCCCAAAGGCTCGCGCAACGTCCTAGGATTAACGACCAAACCATGGCCTGCGCTCGCTGCAGCAGACCGTAGGCTCGTTCAGCGCGTAGCGGGCGAGCGATTGCGACGTGGCCACTTCACGCGGATCTACCCGCCTCTGAACAATCCTGATGCGCACGAGTCATACATGAAGCTCTTTACGACGCGGAGATATAACAACGCGCTCCTTCAACGCTTTGAGCGCGCGGCCTTGAAGGAGCTATCGGCGGCGACCAAGCTACGGACAACCACTGGACTCGCGCAGGGTGCAGGTTTCCGACATGTTCGCAATCGCGCGACATCTGCCACGAGACGCAGGGGAAACACCACTGCTTCGAAGGTCGAGCCGGTAACCTCATGATTCGCTCAATGTGTTGAATCTTAGAATCCGTTCAATTTTCTTGCTTATCGTTTCTCTTCTCTTCTTTTCTTCTTCCATTGAGAACAAACAAAAACCAAACGCTCTAGAACGTGCTCGCTTTACAACTTGCGCATCAAGATCTAATCTCGCTTCGACTGTAAACTCCTTTTCTTGTTATTCCTTTGTCAGAACTTTTCCTTGCGCATGAAGAAACTCAGTTTCCTCTTTTCGTCAACAGTTCTCCCCTTTTCTTTCTTTTATCAAAATCTGCCGTTCCAAAGGCAAACAGTAAGGTCTGAAGAAACAAAGAAAACACATGGTCCATTTAAAATGCGCAAAGTCCAGCTAGGCCGCTGCTTGTTGTTCTTCGCGTTGTAGTGCCTGGCGTTTGCGGCCCCACTCACGCTTTCGACGACTATGCTCTTCGCGGGTGAGATCATAGGACGACAACATTGCGATCGAAACAAGCCCAAGAATCCCTGGAAACAAAGTATACATGGAGCGAATGAAAAGCTTGCTCTCGTAATTCTGGGCCGTGTTGGGCACGTAGCCAAGCTCGCCAAGAAGCACGAGCGCGGGTCCCGTGAAAATGGCCGAAAGCGTCTTGGAATTGAGATCAAAAAGACCCTGGATTCCGCCCTCGCGACGCACATGTGTCCTGATTTCCTGGTTCCACTCGTCCACATCGGAAAGGTCGCTAATGAGACTTGCGCGCAACGCAGCATATCCGCCAAAGCCAACGCCCGCCAAGACTACAGCGCCTTGGAAGCGCACAATGTCTCCTTCACGGACAAAAAAGAAACACCCCGTGAGTACGATACTTTGGATCAACATGGCCAATTTGGCCATGCTGATTTTCTCGTATCGCTTCGCAAGCCATACCCAGAGCGGAATGCAAGCAATCGCTGTGACAATGTAGATGATGAGAATGATCTCCAAAAAATCGCGGGCGTCCACCACGTAGTCCACATAGTATGAAAAAAAGAATGCTCCCGTGTATGTTGCCGCGCCATACACCGATGCTGAAAGTAGCAAGGCGCGAGCTGGCTTGTAGCGAGAAAGGTCGTGAATCAGGTGCGCATAGTTACGAAGGAGAGAACTGAGACCATACATCATAGCGATAGAGGTACCTCGAGGTTGTTTTGGAATCAAGTGGTACCTTCTTTCTTTGACTTCAATGGCGCAAGAGACGTTTGACACTGCTGTTACGATGCCAATGAGGATGCCCAAAACAACATATTGGTCACGTTGATCCTCGTCCGACTCAACGTCGCCCATAAAGAAGTTGATGGCCAGGGGCAGACCTGCGCCAAAGATGGAGCCCACAATGTACATGGCCTCGCGCGTGGCAAAGACGGAGGTCTTTTCGTCATGTAGATGCGTCAATTCCATCCCCAACGCGTACCAAGGCACGCGAGTGATGGTTGACGCCATCATAATATTCATAACGAAGACGCAAGCCCAAATTACAAGCTGATTTTCGCTCAAGCCATTGGGCGGCGCGAGAATGCCAAAGATGCAGGCGGCAAGGTACAGACCGCCCGCAAAGATCCATGGCCGCCGTCGGCCCCAGCGCGAATGCGTGAAATCGCTCAAGAATCCAACGACAGGGTCGGTGATCGCGTCAAAGACGAGCGAGCCGAGCGACAGGTACCCCAGCACAGACAATGACACGTGCAGATTATCCGTATAGAACTTTGGCACAAAGGTAGACATCATCACCTGCACTGCGGCAAGGCCCAGCGAAGGCAGTGCGTATTGCACCCGCACATACCACGACACATGAGCATCGTGTTCGTGCACGTAACTCGGCTGTCTTATTTCCCCATGAAGCGCAAGGACGCCGTCCTTGGCGTCCTCGACACGGGCGTCGCCCACTGGGCCCGGTTCTGGTCCTCGTCCCAGGCCTGCGTCGCTCTCATTCCCACGGCCGGTCCCAAAGCCCACGCGGAGGTCGTCAGCCATGCTGCTGCTTCTGCTCTCCTGATCGCTCTCCTCGTTCGCGTCGTGGCCTCGAGCGCCGCGGCCCCGCCGATTTGCAGGTTTTCTGGCCTCGTGTGGACGCCGCTTAAACGAGCGCAGACTGCACCTGCATCTACTCCACGTGCGAAGAGTACACACCGTAGGGACCGACCTGGGCGGGTATTCTGCGTCTCTCTTTTCGGCGGCCGACAGGCGATATGCTGCGGCTTCGCGAGATCTTCTTGCCAAGACTTGCGCGGTGACCCCTTGTTCTGAGAGATTGTATATTTGCGTTGCGCGGCGGCGGCAGGCAGGCTGAGATTAAAAAAAAAATTGACGATGCGATGTGAATCATGATGGCATAGCAAATCAACCCGGAGCGATGGACGCCATGATGCGAAGGCGCGTCGTCGTAGAGGGGGCCACTGACGGCGGCGAGAAGGACGGGAAGGAGGGAGCGCGCGGCGCCGCTCTGGGCCTCGGGAGCAGCGCGGCCGTAGATATTCGGTACGAGTGCCCAGTGGACGTGGACGAAGAAGAGTGCCCCCCGACATGGCGAAACGACGTAGCCGTCACCGAGGAGCGGCAGGCTTTCGACGACGAGGAGGGCCGCGAGCTCGTATTTATCGTTGGAAATAAATCCACAGACCTCATCGTGCAGGTCAGAGACAGAAGTGAGGCGAGGCTCTTTGGAGAATGCATCATCTTTGCTTATTTGCCAGAAAATCACTTTGCAAACACACTCGCGCCCCTCGTGACCGGCGCGGCGCGTGCCTTTCCGCACGTTGTATTTGTTAGCATCGAAGGCCGGCGATCGGGCATTGCACCAGGGAATGCACTTCCCAAAGCATTCCCGGTTCTCCTTCATCTCAACGAAGAGGGAAAGACGAGCTTGTATCCCGGTGACCACCACGACCTCATTGGTCTTCTCAAATTCGTACAGGATCAAACTGGGGAGAGCCCTATCACCTGGAACCCGCCACTGTATAGTACACAAGAAGGCCTTCTTGTTTGTCCCCCTCGAACGCCGCTTTCGCTTTTCGAGGATTTCTATTTTGTCCTGTGCTGTCTCTTTTTGCTGAGCTTCGTTTTTCGGCGACTCATCCGGTAGAGACAGAACAGTCCTACAAGCAAGCAAGCTGCTTCCATTATTTATTGCCAAACATTTTGCCAAGAAAACTGATGTTGAAATTGCTTTTGTGACACTCTTTTCTGTAAGAACAATAACACTCAACCGAACGAAAAGCCTACCATCGCTCTCGGCATGACTTTTTCTGAAGTTCAAACGAGCATCAGACTTCCGACGTGTATCCGATCTAAAAGCCTCCAAAGTCATTGTGCGCGCTTTCAAGAGGTTTGATGGATTCACAGTCAATTTGTGAATGGTAAAGGGTAGAGATAAACGGACGAAAAAGAACTCATCACGTTCTTTCCTTGACGCGTTGCCTGCCGTGTTCGTTCGCGTTTGGGACATAGCTCGTGTCGGTAGTAGAATCGAACTCTGCTCTGGCTGTGACCGCTCATCCGTTTGCCCCTTGGGACACGCCAAGCAGACAAGCGGAAAGACCCACCCTCAGGCAACTTCAAGACCAAAACTAACTGGATTCATTTCTACAATGTAGCCAGACTTCTAGCACGGGGTCTCTTCCGCATGACCTTATTTCTCACCTACATCAAGTTTATTTTTTCTCCGTTGCGCGCCGCGCTTTGTTTTGCTCTTCAGGTAAACGTCTAGCCCGAGAGACGCTTACTTATGGCCTGAACGTTGAGCATTCTCGCTCGATTTGCGATGGCTGCGAGATAACCAAGATGACGTTCAGCCTGCGAAGCCAAGATGAGAAGCATCGACCAGATGAGAAGGTTTTGTGGTGCGTCACTAGCCTTTTCGCGGAAGAAGGCTTCGTTCGGACGGACGACAAGCATCATTTCTGCATCGGCGCCTGAGATGTTTATGGTGCGCTGGATCGTTCCAAATTCACCAACAATATCATCTGGAGTGTATTCTTCAAATGTCGTTGCGAGCGTAAGAGGATCACCTAGCGACTCCGAATACACTGCGAGAAATTGCTGGCCCGCTGGCGCAAGCGTGTCAAAGAGAAAGATGTCGAGGTTGGCGAGCTCCGACGTCCCAAAGATGGCCATAGCTCCGCTCAAGAACTGCTGCGCCTTGTAAACTCCGTTTACACTTCCTCGCGGCACACCGGTGGGGGACTCCTCCTTAAAGGCAAACGTGCCTTCTACTTCGCCTTCGAACACCGCTTTCCACACCAGAAAGGCAAACTCTTTGGTATTGCTCTGAACCAGCTGAATTCTTCGTGTGAAGACTGCCAAACCGGTGTCGACGGCTTGCTCCCAAGCCTCTTTGCGCGTTGCGCTGGAAGCGAGGTTGAAGCCCAGCACGCCCGCGTTGCTCTCAAATGGTTCGATATAGTCTACCACAACGTAAGCGTCCTGTGCTGGTGATGGAGCGAGAGATCCATTGACAGACTCCAAGATCGAATATCTTCCCAGTTCACAAAGCGTTGCGGCTTTATCTCGGCAAGTGCTTGCGGTGTTATCGTAGACGGTAGAGTTGCAGCACGCTTCCAAGAGATCCTGTGTCTCAGCGCGGGTTTCGAATGCCGCACGATCAGCATTCAAAACGTAGGGGATGAGCGACATACCGCTCATGGTCTGAAGTGCGGGCTCGAAGGCAGGGCTCATGATGAACTGGCGGAACTTGGCACGGGTGATGTCCTCGTCAAGTGCCCAGAGGTTCGCTACTTGAGATTGGAGCGCCAAGTCCTTCTCCAGACGCATGGCGAACACCTTAGACATGGCATACACTGTGTTTTCCAAAGCCGCCATTGAAATCTCTTGCTCACCCTGGGTTGCATAAAAGAATCTGTAAATTGCAATGCCAAACATGACTACGAGCACAACTGCAGACCATTTGTAGTAATTGTCGATTCTGAATGCTGCAAGCTGTCCATACAATCGGAAAGGTGTGCTCCAGCACGTTGTGGCTTCGGCATTGTTGTTTCCCGATTTGCTCTTCGCTTCATCTGCCTCGCGCTGTTGCGCCGCCTTGGCAGGCGCAATTTTGGCCGTCGCACCGGGTGTCCCGCTCGCCATTTTTACTCGGCAGAGTGATCGACTCGAGCGCTCGCGTTGTCGTACTCAGTCCATTCGCCCTTTGCCATCTCGTTTCTGCCCTTCTTCACCACGCTTCAAGGTGCGTGCCATCGCTCCCATACGTTCACTCTTTCATAATTCCATCCTTATTACTTGTGAGCTAGAGCCGTTGAGTGTCTGTGTGGGCGGGCCATGCACTGGCACTGCACCCTTCCCTTTCCATTCATCAAAGCCTTAGGTCCGCGCCTTACGTGCTAGGCCTTCAATCAGCACTGCAGTGTCTCAGGCTTTGAGTGAAAGCGGTGACGAAATGTCGGCCAGGTGGCAATGGATTGCATCGCAAAGAACGGCAGCCAAGGCTCAGGGCTGTGAAGAGCAGGCTTTGGTGTGCGACAAGCGGCCTGCGCGGCCTTGGATTGGCCGCGCGCTAAGTGACCAAAGCAGCGACCAGACGCTCGCTGTCCACATGCAGGCCCACAGCTTGCAGTTTGTGTAAAGCCTTCATTGCGAAATTGGACGAACAACTGTATCGCTAAAGCTCGCACTAGTAGAGACACTGACTGCGGCACAGGTAGTGCAGTGGGTAGCAAGGGATTGGCGAGTGAGTGGCACTGGCGCCGTTATCAGTCGTTCAACGGAACTTTTTTTTTTAAATTTAAACGCATCAATACCATTGGTGGGCCAAGATTAAAACTCGTTGCCGAAGACTGCATCTAGCTTGGCTTTGGGCTACAGCATGATGCAACAAATATAATCTCTACTATCGCCGTGATAGGGTGGTCTTGATATTTTGGGGAAAAAATGATACCACCATTCACAGTCAAATTTCTCTTGGGGGTGTAGGCGTAGGGGGTGAAGGCGTAGGTACGTAGGGATGACAGACATAAGTTATACAAACAAATCAAGCAACAAAGCCCTTGCGCTCAAGAATTTGACGCACAGAGGCCGAACGCTGGTGCGTGGGAGCAAAGATGGTCAGAGCGCGAGCGGCTTCATCGAGCTCCAGGTACACGTCAGCGGAGTCTTCAATATCCCGCAATGTGTCGATATCCTGATGCGAAAGTACGTCTTGCGGGTAGTGAACACGATCGATGGACCAATGATTGGACTTGAGCGCTGGACGAGGCTCCCGCATCCCAGCACTCGAGCACATGGCGTCGATGAGGTCTATATGTGCTTCGTGGCCCCTGCACAGGGCCATGCGCAGCATGTCTTTTGTGATAAAGGAGCGCTTGATGTCTACTTGCAAGGCCGTGAGGCCCTGGGCTGTTCCGCAAACCTTAAAGTCCATGCCACCAAAATGGTCCTCGAGTCCAAGAATGTCCACCGGAGTACAAAACGACGACGCATCATCCGGGTCAACAAAAAGACCGACGGATACGCCGACTGCAGGGCGCGTAATCGGCACGCCAGCATCCATAAGGGCCAGACTGGCGCCCGAAGTTGTCGCCATGGACGAAGACCCGTCCGATGAGGTCACTTCACTGCCAATGTGAATGGCAAACGGATACGTTTCTTCATCGTGTAAAACAGGCGCGAGGATGGGCAGCACGCCTCGCTCGGCCAGATTGCCATGACCCACCATCCTACGATTCATTCCCGAGGTCCGGCCCGTTCGGTTCACACTATAAGGAGGAAAGTCGTACTGCAGCATAGCGCGAGTCCGCCTTGACTCCCCCAAAGTGGGGTGCATTGCCTTTTGCAGTTTGGCGGGGCCCACTGTAGCTGTGCAGACGACCTGTGTTCCGCCTCGCGAAAAGACCGCTGACCCGTGCGCCGAGGGCAGCACATCGACGTCGGCATCAATTGGACGCAGTTCCGTCGTCCCTCTTCCATCGATCCGAAGAGGTCGGTCATGCGTCTTGCCAAGCGCCGCGCGCGCAATGCCATCGCGCAACACATCATGAAGGGCAATGTTTTGCATCGACTCGTCGCCAGCGTCAGCAAAATCTGCGCTTGCACACACAGCCTTGAGTCGCTCGCTCGCCACCTTCCAAAAGGCTACTTGAGCCTTGCCTCTCTCTTGCTTCGTCTTGTGTGGAACGGTGAAAATAACGTGTACAAGCTCTTCTGCGATCTCTCGCGCAAGGTCGCGCATTTCCTGAGACGGTTCTAAGCTCGTCACCTTGAAGTTTTCCTGTCTCGCTGAAGGGGCTGCGTCTGCAACAGTCTCGACAAGGGCCATTTGCGCCGCAACGCTTGCTTGAATCTCAGGTTGGGCAAACTCTACGGCCGCCACCATAGCTTCCGGCGACAACTCGCGAGCAGAGCCCTCGAGCATAACAACCTTGTCCGATGAGCCAGTCCCCGCGACTGTGAGGTTTAGCCACGAACGAGCCGCGTCTTGATGTTCTGGGGACGCGCTATTGATGTAGATTTCGGTGCTCTCGCGATCGAGAGAGTCGCCCGTTCCTTGTTCGGGCCTTCGTGTATCGCTTTCTGCACCATTTTTCACCTCCATCAAAAGTCTCGGGGAGGGATCCGTAAGGGACGTCACTCGCGCTGCACCAAGCGGGCCGTCCCAGGGGATTTTTGCGAGTGCAGTGGCTGCCGATGCGGCGTTGATCGCAAGAATCTCCGGATCGTGACGTCCGTCCGCCGCCCAGACTGTGCAAATGATCTGTACGGCATTCTGAAGGCCTTCAGGGAAAAGAGGTCGCAGAGAACGATCGATGGCACGTGCAGCAAGAATCTCGTTCTCCTTGCCAGCAAATTCTCGACGCGTAAAAGTGCGCGCTATTTTGCCTGCAGCGAAAGCTTTTTCGCGATACACTACGGTAATCGGCGCAAAGTCCACAGCTTCCTCAGGAGCGTCATCGACTACACAGGTTGCGTGTACAATCGTGTCTCCCTGCTGTGCCACGACCGCCCCTGTTGCGCGCGCCCCGAGAGCGGGCTGCAAGGCTCGAAGCTCGAGCGGCGCGGTCCCTCCTCCACCATGCGACGCGGAGGCACGAACGTGCACGGAGCCATCGGCGGCAACACTGCTCGCCGTGGACGCCAGCCTCCGGGCCAGACCTGGGCGCACGCGCACCGAGGCCGTTGCTGCTGCCGCCAGCGCCACCGCCGACGCGAGCATCGAGATGATCCTCTTCACGGGATATAGAGAATTGGGCCACTCTCGTTTCCTCGGGAATTGTGTGGCCGTGGCTGCGGCGCCTCTTTCTCCTTCACTTCAATCCTTCATGGCTCTCATTGTTAGTTTGGCACATTCATTCGCTGCATACTCTGTCGCAAGTAAGTCGTCGGACAGGCGGAAAACTTTCAATTCTCTGCTGGTGGGCATGCTTGCGGTCCTGTGCTCTTGTTTATGGTTGAGCCCTGGGATCCGCCTGGAGAGAGAGATCTCGAAGAAGAACGCAAAAGAGCCACAAAAGAGTTGTTCAGAAAGCCGTTGGTTCATCCCACGGCGAGCCATTCACCAACCGACCGACCCAGACGCCAGCTGATCTTCACTACGTTGATGTTGACTGGCTGGTGAGCCTAAGCAAGAAGTATTGCCCGCATTGAAATTAGAAGCCATCTCATTGAAAAGTATATCCCGCACCTTGACATGCGGACGCTTGGAGTAAAAGCCACTGTTCCCAAGCACTCGTTCAAAGCATCGACATCGACGATCAAAATTACGAGCAAAGCAAAGCACAGCAAAAAGCAAAGCAAACAAGGGAAAACAAATAGCCAAGCAGAGCAAGCAACGCTCTCAAACGAACAAACGTTGAGAGCGGTGGCGGGAAATAAGATCAAGAATTTCGTGCCAGGGAAAGAGGGAAAAGGAGGGGGGGGGGGGGATTTCAATCAAATAAAAGCAAGCAGAATAAAAAAGTCTAGTTCAGCTTTGAAGGCTTGCTCAACGGGCATATCGATCGATGCGCAAGACAGAAGAAAAGACTAGCTTTCGCTCAAAGTGTCAGTTTTCGTACGCTTATTGAGAGGAGCGCCCCTAAAGAAAGAGGGGATAAGCAAGCTCACTCGAGCGAAGGCTGTTTACCAAGGCCTCCAGCGGCTGCACAAAAGGTGTTCGTCTCCTCGACTTGAACTCCAAGTGCGAGGGCCCGCGCTCGCGCAGGCGTGCGCGGGGCGAGAGAGGCAAGCAGACGACGGACGAGGGCGTTGGGCCCTTGAACATTTTCTTGTTCTTCGGCCGCAAGGACAACGTAGCACTACCTTGTCGGTTCGCCAACAGAGAACACAGCGGTGGCGCTACCTTCGGCTACAGTGTCTCGCCTCGCTCTTCGCATCGTCATCAAAACACCGCAAAATGGACTTCCCCAGGAGCTCCTTTGCGGGCTTCGCGGATAGTCCAGAACAAGCAGCCATGCGCGATTTACGCGCAGCCAGACCCTCCGGCACCTTGCGAAGAGCAAGAAGAAGCTCCATGTACCATGCAGATGACGCTCCTACGACAGTAATGGGGAGGAAAAAATCCCTCACGGGGGCTGAAGAAGGACGTCGCAGCTCTGGATCGATTGTGCATCCATTATCGGCTTTGAGTGACACAAACAAGTCTGCGTCGATCAATGGCATCGACGATCGGGTAGGCTCGAGAAGAAGCTCTGGCCCTGTGCCCGCTTTCATTAGGAATTCAAGGCAAGGCCTATTCTCTCTCTTTTGGTATGGGGCTTCGGCGCGGCCAGACATGCACACTGGTATCGGCTTTCGCCGATGGCTTCAAAGGATAATGGTGAACTCGTGGATTGGAATCTGCGTAGATTTCTTCAATATCATCCTCTCGGGAGTTTCGTGCGTGCTATACGTGTGGGAAACTTACGACAGCGACCAAAAAAAGCTCTTTGAGACAATTGACTTGGCTTTTTGTTCTTTTTTCATCGCCGACTACATTCTGCGCGTCTTCTTGGCCGACAACCGACTCAAATACATTCGCAGTCCGATGGCGTCCATTGACCTTCTCACGCTGGTTCCTGTCGTCTTTGCGTTCGTGACCATTTCTACGAACTTTGCGCTACTTTATCAACTCATTCGTGTGCTACGTGTGCTCCGCATTGTTCGAATCAATCGGTTCATTCTTTCCAATGCAACCTCTGAGATTAGCCAACAGCTTACAATGCTTGTCACAACAGTAGTCACGGCAGCATTTTTTTGCGCGGGCATTGTGCACATTTTTGAGAACGACTATCGCGAGTCGCACCACCTGGCGACCCTCGAATTCCACGAAGCTTGTTGTAAGTTTACTCTCCCACTCACACACCAACACTCGCCAACGTGATGCGTAATTCGTGACAACCGGTTCGTTGATTCGACCCCGGCCTCGGACACAAACTGACATAACCTCTTTCTTTCTCGATGCGTAATTCGGCAACCACAGATTTCGTCATTGTAACCATCTCGACCGTTGGATACGGAGACATCAACCCTGAAAGCGACCTCTCCAAGCTGGCAGTGATGATCCTCATCTGCGCTGCCCTTGTCTACATTCCCAAGTCAACGAACCATCTGGTCTCACTCATGTCGGCTCGGTCCGTATATGCCCGTAATCGTTTCAACCCATCACCAAACACAGACTTTGTTCTCGTGTGTGGGTCTTTGGACGTCATGGCAGCTCGCGCGTTTCTCACGGAGCTCTTCCATGAGGATCATGGTAATGTTGATCTTCAGGCCGTTCTGCTATGCGAGCAACTCCCTTCAGCGGCAATGGAAAATATGCTCCGCACGCAGTACAGCCTTAACGTGACGTACTTGCAAGGCTCTCCACTTGACGCAAATGACCTGCTTCGAGCGAGCGTGCTGCGCTGCAAAACGTGTTTTTTACTCTGCAACAAATTTACGAATGACCCAGATACCGAGGATGCTGCGACTATTTTGCGCGCGCTCTCCATCAAGCGCTTTGTCTTGCAATACACGGGCAAAGATATTCGCACATGCGTACAGCTGCTTCGTCTGGAAAACAAGCAGCACTTTACGCTCAGTCACGAAATTATGATGAAGGACCACCTTCCATCGGACTCGAATGGCGTCGTCGAGGAAGGAAAAGGCCAGCATGTCATGCAGATTGCAGGAATTTATAAATTTGAAAGTCGCATACAGGAAGCAAAGTCCTCCGTCAAGCATCTTAGCTCGTGCGAGAGTGAGCACCAGAGCGAGCTAGACCTTGACGTTGCCAAGAAGACGCAGCAAATCCAGCAAGACCCTCTCATTTGCGTGAACGAAATCAAGATGAATCTGCTGGCGCAAGCTTGCTTGTGTCCTGGCATCATTACCATGATCGGAAATCTGGTTATGTCAGTGGACGCTCCCGGCGACACCTCGGGTAAGGGGAACGAGTGGCTTGATGAATACAATGAGGGGAGCGAGTTCGAGATCTACCGAACCAAGCTTTCCAAGGTCTTCAAGGGGGTCCCTTTCGCTAAAGCATCCCAGCTCGTGCATGCCGCGACGGGGGCACTCATGTTTGCCCTCGAGCTCAACGGTGGAGGACTTTCCCGTGTCATCATGAACCCTGGAAACTTTCTCCTTCCGGACATTGATGAGTATGACGTGCACTGCTTTGTCATTGCTCAAGACCTCGAGTCCGCGGAGCTTGCCGACCTTGACGCTGCCTTGTACTTTCAAGGTGGCCGAAGAAACTCTGTTTCGAATAACACGGATCCAGGCAAGACTAACCACGATTCGCAAAGCAAAAGAGCGCGCTCCTTTGCTCGATTGTATTCGATCAAGGTGAGCGACCCGCGCCAAGATCTTGCGCGTCAGATCCTTGCCGCCAAGCAGCAACCAGAGGCCGATTCGGACAATGATAGTGAGCCCGATGCCGGGGAACCTGAGGCAAAGGCGGATGCAGGCAAAGACTCGCCCAGCACAAACGCAACAGAGAAACCGCGCAAAGGATCCAAGTCCAAAATAGGAGGCGCGGGGCGCGGTTGGGGCATTCTTAAAAGTACGCTTCCGTCACGAGCGAAAAAGACACCTGATGCTGCGGAGGTAGCGAAAGACAACGATGATCAAGCAGGAAGTAGCAACTACTTTTACTTGGAAGTCCCAATGCTCTTGGAGCGGATCACGGTGCGCCATTCGCTGGCAAGAGACTTTCCCAGTGTCAAGGAGCACATTATCATTTGTGGCAACCTTTCAGGCCTCTTTATTCTCATTCGCACGCTTCGAGCTCGGCACCTGTCCAAAATGCTTCCGGTGGTCATTCTCCATCCAGAGCCACTGCCCTTTCACCTGTGGAATCAGATCGCGCAGTTTCCCCTTCTTTACTTTGTGCAAGGGTCGGCCACCGAGAGGCGAGACCTTGGACGCGCTGGCGCCAAGTATGCCTCGCGGGCCATTGTTCTTGCTCGCTCGCGTGATGCTCAGGTTGCAAGCTCCGACGAGACCATGAGCGATGCGCACGCTATCTTTGCGCACCAAGGAATCATTGGTTTGAACAAGAACATTCAGATTGTGACAGAGCTCATCAACGAGTCAAATGTCGGGTTCCTCGACATTGGAGGTCACAAGGCTCCAGCGCATAAACCGCCCGGCGACAACTCGTTGTCCGAGCGAACTCTTACTCGCTCCGTGGCGAGCTCGAACTATTTCAACGCCTTGCAATTCATTGCTGGAATTGTGTACTCCCCTTCGATGCTCGACACTCTCATTTGCCAGTCCTTCTACAACCCTCACATCACCACCGTCTTTCAGCAACTCATCGCGGGCAACTCGGATTGCGAGGATGGCGACAGTCGAGCTGTCGCCGCTGCCATCGCGCACAGTGCTGCACGATCTGAAGAAGGTGCGCGCATCGCGGCGCGACGAGCCTTTGTTCAAAAGACAAAGCAGAGCCATCTCTTCCAGATCCCGGTTCCCAAGGAAATGCATGATTTCGATTATGCCCACCTTTTTCAAAAGCTCTCTACAGAGTACGGCATGATCCCATTAGGTTTATTGCGAGGCATCCAATCACCACTTTCCGATCATTATAAGGGCAACCAAATAGCATACGTATTCACGAATCCCCCGGGGGATACTGTGCTATCCCGGGCGGACAAGGTCTTTGTTCTTTGCAAAGACGCGCCAAGTAGTAAGCTCGCCGGCGTCCCCCTTGCCGACCTTTTGAGCAATATGTCACAACTATCGAAAGGACCCGCTATGGCGGCGTCTCCCCAGGACGAAAAATCAGACAACGGACGAGCCGATGTCGAAAAGCTTTCCAAGGACATTGCAGAGCTTCGAGACGCGATGAATGAGATCCGTGTTGCACTTGGTTTGCGAAATCGCAAGGCAACCGTCGCCGCTGAAGAGATTGAGGAAATTAAACCAGAGACTGTTATTGCAACCGAGCTGTAGCCACGATAAAAAAAATTGATTTTTTATAAAGGAAGAGAAAAGTCATTAGGCCTACAGCGAGCAGTTAATTTTTTAATTAATGCTTGCAGGACTACAGAATCATTGATCTATAGGCTACTTGGGTTCTTCGTCGTTTTCTGTTGCTGTTGCTGTTTTGGTGTTCTTCTCCTTGAAGCGGCACACCAATTTTTGAAGGAAAACAGTGGACTTCAATCGATTCATCAAAAGTGCGCATTGATGTACGATTCGCAGGGTGTGCATCTCTTCTGATGTGAATTCGGACTGACGGCCGGCCTCGCCGGAATCAATCTCACTCCCTCCCTGGTATCCGTTGGGTTCACCGTCGATCCTCGCACGTTGCAAAGAAGAAGAAGAAAGAGAAAGAGGGAGAGAAAGGGGGAGAGAGAGAGAGAAAACGATTTGGCAGAGTCTGCGAGCGAAACCTCGATCGATTTGCCTCCGGCGCCAAAGCGAAAGGTAGGGGAGCACTCGCGCACGCGATAAATCTTTGCGTCTCGCTCGCCTCCCTCCCTTTGCAGCGCTACGCGCGCGCGCGCGGGCGGCCTTGCGAGAGATTGAGCAGCCGCAAAGTAAAGGAGCAGCACCAGCGAGCGAGGCAAAAATGGTTGACGCTGTAGAGTACAAGTTCAAGGTCGAGTGGTACGACGAACTCGCAGGACGGCCGCGACCGTATGTGCTGACGTACTTTGAGAACCCTGGTTCTGCGCCAAACGAAGTGGCGATCTTCGATCTCACCAAAAAGCGGGTCTTTTTGAAGCGCGGGCCTTATGATGACGTGAGCCTGAGAGACCTATTTCAAGGCGCACAGGTTACTGTCTATGCCCGTCAGTTCAAGGTCACTGCGTACGCGGATGAGAAAACGAGAGCAGCCTTCACAAGCGATCGTGGTCTGGTTACTGCAATCGTCCCGGCCTCTTACTATCGCGATTTTGGTCGTGTGCTCACTATCGCGCAAGAGGCTGGATTCTCGCTGACCAAGCTCAAGACCGTCGGCGAACCCGGATCCTATGGCAGCGTGGCAATGGCGGTTGAATTTGTGGGCCCGACTGGCGGAGCGCGCACGGATGAAGATCTGCGCGAGGCGCTCTTCCGCGGCGCGCCAGAGGAGTGCTGCCGAGCAGCAGAAGTTCGTGCCTCGAATGCTGAGACAAACGCAACATTGTTCAATGGCCCGTCCTCAACCGCTACGTTTGACAACTGCTCGCTTCTTCTCATCAAACCGCACGCCGTCAGGGCTGGCCATACTGGCCCGCTCGTATCCGCTCTCATCGACGCCAATTTCGAGGTTTCCGCAATGCAGCTCTTTACCCTTTCGAGGTCCGAGGTTGAAAACTTTACCGAAGTCTACAAGGGAGTCATTAATGCAAGTGAGTACTCGAATATGACTCTTGAGCTTTCTTCTGGGCCATGCGTTGCAATCGAGGTGCGCGCCGAAAGCTGCGTTCGTGAACTTCGCGAGCTCTGCGGACCGCATGACGTCGAAGTCGCAAAGGCACTCCGGCCCAACACCCTTCGCGCGCGTTTTGGAATTGACAAGGTGCAGAATGCTGTTCACTGCACAGACCTTCCAGAGGATGGTCTTCTGGAGTGCCAGTACTTCTTTGATATCATGGTGGCGCAGGTCGCTTCGGACGCCATTCATAAGTAAGCTCGATCGGCATTTCGTGCGGTTTTCTGCGGAGCAGTTGGGTTCTCTGATTGCGCGACCACATTTCACCTCGTAAGATATCAACAAACGTAAAATTTCTTTTTGTGCTTGGCTTACTTCTTCCGACCCGTCTCAATCGGGGCGAGCAGGCCAAAAAGCCTATTTGAACGCTCGAATCTCGTGGATATGCTCCATGTAAGAGATGGAGAGACAAGAACATGAGGCTGTGCCGATATTCGCCTTTCTATTTTACCTACTCGGCACTCTCGATCGCTTCTGGCTTGAGACGCAGCGCAGAAGCCCACGATGTAGCCCCAAGAATGTCCGCGTCCGTTGTGAGAAACTGTACGACCAGCGGGCTCTCACGCATGACCGTGTTATGCATAAGTTCCTGAAGCATCAAATTCAGGCCGTATTGTCTCTGGTTGAGAGCGGTCTTCGATAGACGCCACGGCGATCGCGCCGGGATCGCTAATGCAGTGCGCGACTTTTGCAACTGCTGCATCAAGGCATCACGTAGTCTGCGAAATTCTGAGTAACGGCGCCACACGATCCACACATCGTCGCTTTCTGCGGAGGCAACAACAATTCGATACGCAGTGTACGGGCTGCCGTTCCGCGAAACAGACACTTTGCGCGTAGTGATAACCGCCTTGAGCACACTGAGCCCTGCCACTTGACGCACCCCATCGTGAGGAGTCAGTTTCGTCTCCGAGCTCGCCGCAGCCTCTCCAGTGGTTCTTCCTTCGATCGCGACCCAGCCCTCGTCTTGTTCCTCGCCTCTTGTAGTGGCTCCTGCTGAAGCGGCGTCTTGTTCATGGTCGTTTGCATCCATGGACCTCTCACTCGTCAAAATCTGACGAACGTGTTCATCAATGGCCGCCCCAAGCTTGCGAGCCCCTGTTGGGTCCTGGATGGCGAGCATCGCAGTCTTGATGCTCTGCTGCTGCTCCCATGCGGCAGCCTGCTCTCGAGCTCGACCACCTTCCTGTGCGAGTGTAATGACGTCTTCAACGCGACGTGCGGCCTCGCTTGTTTTGCAAAAGAGCCGTGTACCAAGCCGGAGAGGCTCCGCACCGCCGGCGTCAGCTGCAATTCCTGGTGTTACGCGTCGCGAGTCGGCTGCGTGCTGCTGGTGCTGCTGCAACGCCGACGCGCGACGCACGATCGGCATCGCACCCGCACTCGAGGCCAGCACGACCTCGACCATGCGACCAAATCCAGTCGTCCGCACGCTGCTCAAGGGGGCGCACCATAACGTCTCCGTTGTCCGAATGTGCAAAAGCAAAACGAGGCCTTCCGTGACGAGCAACACGAGCGGGTTGTGTTCGACCCAGTGCTCAAAGACCTCCTCATCCTGCGCATGCGAGTCGAGAAGGCCAGACGGTGTTCCAGGCGCCGGGGCGCCAAACACGTACTCGTGATAAACGTACGTCTGCGTGTCTGCAATGCCGCAGCGGCGCAGCAAGTATACTCCAACTGCCTCGCGCGCAGAATATGGCCCGAGCTGATGGCCAGCACGCACCATGCGCGGCAAGCGGACGGGCAATTGCTGCTTGTGAAGAGTTTCCGTGGTGTTGCGAACGCCCTTAAAAAAGAGTGACGTCGCGTCACACATGGCGCAAACAGGCTTGACAAAAATGCCAGCAACAGCCTTGCCTGCGCCTGTGATTACTCCTGTTGCTCCCCGATACGAGACATCGCGCACAGGCAGACTCACAATGCCGGTCAAGGCGTCGAGCATGCCCAGACTAAGAGCCTCCGAGCTGGAGAGGGCACCTTCAATAAGATTGATTGGCTCGTGCACCACGTCCATGCGCCGACGGGCTTGGAGTCGCACGTATCGCGAGTCCAAGGAAGCTTGGCTCAACGCACGACTCGCCGACTCGGCAAACTTCTCCAGAGATGCAGACGCACCATGCGTTGTGCTACGTACCAGCTCTACACCCCCCTTGCGCAGTCCCTTGCCGATCGAGAGATATCCGCCCATGGACATGGCCAACGCTGGCTCGTAAAAGAACGAGTACGCTCCCTGACCGAAACTACCAATCAGCTGCACAGGACTCCCCAGTAGATCTGCAGAGGCCAATAGATTACCCATCTGCGAAAGGTTGCCCAAGAGCTGACCCATAATGTGCTGCACAAAGGTATTCCGCAGCATCGTTTGCGAGAGACTCTCGTTGAAGATCTGCAGCGAATTAAATCGTAATGGGGCATCCGTGATATTTGCCACAGTGTTCACGAGCGCGCTAAAGAGCGCAGCCAGAACAGGGATGCCCTGCATCAAATGCAGAATTTTGAGTCGGTTGTCCGCACGAGACTCCACGTCTGAAGTCATGGAAAAGGTGAGGTTGATTTTCACAGGTTTCAGGTCGGCCCGCTCAATGAGAATGCGCGCGTGCGTATCTGCCCCGGATCTCGCCGAGAGAGAGTCCACCCATTGAAACGGCGCGTTCGGGCAAAAGGCGCTCCACGCGTTCTCTCCATCTTGAGCCATCGCCTCGTCGCGCTCCTGACCTGCGTGGCGTCCTTCTTGCTCTTCACCTTGATGTTGGCGATAAGAATTTTGACCAAATTCACGTTCGGAACCCCTGGCCGACCCCGTGTCGTGCAGACTCGCTCCATCGCTACTGCTTTCGGCACCGTCCTTGCTACGCCAGCGCTTCCCAGCAGCGTCCACAACAGGGGCAGCGTTGTCAGGTTGCTGCGAGGAGAAGGACGCCGCAAACTCTTGGACCGCCGTGAGCCAGCGCTCCTCAAGTCGAAGATTCACCTCTTGCAAGAATGCCTCGCAATACTCGACATACATGGACGAAGAGTCACCGAGATCGCGCTTGACCACAGTCAGCAAGAGCGCAGGCTGCGACACAGCTATGTCAGTCGCACGTTCCAGCGCGTCCTTTCGTACAAAGTCAGTCGAAGCACACGCCTCTTCATGCGTCAACCACGCATATGGCACGGGCGCGGCGCTTAGGACAATTGGGTGCACCGGCGAAGGCAGCTGGTTATCGACCTGCAGAGCGCCCAGACGAAAGTCCAAGACTTGACGTCCGTTGCCATATTGAGCCACATAACACCGCGCATCTCGCACGGACATGTAGGCCAGCTCGCACTGCCGCGTCGTCATGTCAACAAGAGAGACACCCAAGCCTGCCAAGCGAACGTCGAGAGCGAGCTTCACGATATCCGAAGCATCAGGCGGCGCGGCGTTCCAGCTCACTTCGAGCGACACTTGACCCGCAAAGACATTGCCCGGCAGTGCAAGCGGGCAGTCCACCTGGCGTCGGGCGGCCCCTGCTGCCGTTGGCGCGACACTCAATTCGGGAAGCAGCACAGTGCCATGGCCCAAAAGCACATCCTTGTCCCCACGCATTTCACGCGCAGCATTCAGCTCACTGTCTGTCTCAATGTCTTCGCCAAACATAAAAAGAAGAGGAACGAGTATCTCCTTGTCCGTCTCGCCCGCCGAAGACAGATCCAGCGAAGGAGCCTCACGACGGTCACGCGCATAGAGTGAAATTCGAGCACGCTGGCCTTCGAGACCTTTTGCGTTTGTCCCGAATGAATCCGACTCTTGCCGCGCTCGCGCACGCAGAGTATCTGCCTCGTCAAAGGTAAGCTGTTGCATCCACAAAATCCGCGCCAGCTCCGCTTCAGAATCAATTGCTGTGGGCAACGGAGGTTCGGGGTGCACCGAGACCATATCCTCTTCGAAGCGGAGTCGCAGGGGCCTCGGTGAAGTACCAAGCATATCACGCAGAGCAGACAGACTCCAGTCTGCAGATAGGCGGGTATTTTGAATTCCCGTGAGCCGAAGTCCAGGTCGTAGCCGGCTCTTTCGCGCCGCTGCGCTCTCTGATGCAATGGCACGCACGCAAAAGGACCCATCGTCAAGCCGCTCGAGCTGCAAGCCGAGGGGACCAACTTCCTCGAACGTTTCCTCAAACTCGTACGCTTGCGTTGAGGTGCGATCGGATTGTCTTGAAGCGGGTTGACCCATCCAGCTGGGCGAACGCGCCTGCGAAGGACTCTCCTCCGCGTCATTTCTGCGAACCATAGGCATCGGATCTGTTCGCAGAACTCGGTCTCCGTACGAAACAACGCAATAGACTTCGACGTCATCACGCGAAAGTTTGCCCCGCTGCGATTTCCAGCCTATCGAGAGCGGGTCGATGATCTTATCAGCCTGAAGAACAGTCATGTTTAGTCGTACCTTGATATCCGTGTCGAGGTCTTGCATCTGTAATGTGGGGCCATGATCCACGCGCGTTTGTTGCGGGGGCGAAGTGAATGACCCATTCGATGGCGTTCGATTCAATGAGCCTCGTCGCATCCATTGTCTGCTCCAATGCCCATCATACGTGCCAACAGAGCTGAAGGTGGAGAGTGCTCGTAAAACACCGCCCTCCTTCACAAGCTTGTCCCTGAGGGCGCGCAAGAGTCCCAGCTCTTCCTCAAAGAGTGCAGGGAAGCGCACACTCGAGAGTTCCGGACGCGAAGGAGTGCACTCAAGACCTTGCTTCGCAATGCTTGCATCATCACCACCATTATCACTTTCACCATTCATGTCCCCTTCTTCTACAATCGCATCGATGCTTCCGAGTCGATTGTCGTCACACGTAGCGTCCACCTCGCTTATCATGAGCGTGTAGACTTGCATTGCCAAGCGAAGCTGACCACGGGGCGCGTTGCCATCCCAAAGCGTAACCCAAACCTCCATCGGTGAGCCGTTGCGCAAAGTGTCATTGTCAAGCTCAATCGAGGCGCGTCCGATCACATCGTCCGATGTGAAAAGGTCCTTGTCAAAAACCTCGAACTCCAACGCTTGATTCAGAGGCCCGTGCAGGTCAAAGTAGAACTCTTCGTCGAAACAGGGATGAAGAGAGCGCGACACGGTCTTGCTACGCTGATGCTGATTGCCCACATGAACCTTTACATAGGGGTCACTTGAGTAAATGTCCATCACAGGGAGATCGCGAGCTTCGAGCAAGGCTACCCACACGTGGGTTTGATCTCCCCAGGTCTCCGACGTTTCTTGTAGGTTTTCACCTGCCAAGGTGCCAGCTGCAAGTGACGTTCGAGACCTGTAAAAATTCAAGTGCCGTACCTCGAAAGGACCTTCGACCACGAGTTTGAAAGCGCTGCAGGGGGGGGGGACAAAGGGCAATCGGAAGGCAGTTGTACGCGTTTGACGTGATCGCGACACCTCAAAGTACTTGAGGTCCTTGCGCAACGACGGATCGGTACGATCATCAAGAAGCTCCCATTCGTCATCGTCGTCATCGCTGACGAGACAAGTTGTGTCAATCGCAGCCCTGGCACGTCGCCCATAGAGCTTCCAGCGACGCGGATGCAACGAAAGGCTCGCGACCGTGAATGAGTATGCGTCGATGCATTCGCCGTGCTCACCATCGAGTTCGCATTCAAGTTTGGTACGCGATGCCGGTGGCTGCGCGCTTCGCCAAGATGTGTAGGCATCACCATCTATAGCTGCAGATGAACCATGCCCATCACCGCTCGCGTTGGCCTTCATCACCGCAGGAGTCATATTGCTCAAGAGGAGCTGCTGGTCAGAGAGGAGCCGAGACTCGATGCGTTGCACATGCTCTTGCAGGACCTTGCGCACTTGGTTTCTCGCACGTGCTTCGGCGAGGTCGGAGACAGACAGCACTCTGGTAATACCCTCCACCGACACGCGAACCTCTACTTGCAGGTCGCCAACTTGCACGCGAAGTGGGTCACGCAGCGAGTCAAAATCTACAGATACAATTGTGCGATACTTTGACCGCGGAATAAAGCGGAGAGCGTTGAGACCCACGAGTTCTAGGAATACCTCCACCGTTCGTTTCTTTCCCGGGGCAGGCCAAACAAACTCCACCTTTTGTTCATCCGGGCCAAGCATGACCATATTCGCATGAGACTGCTTCTGCTGAACAACACCGATACGCACAAAAGAGCTCAGATTGTCGATACGATACTCGTACGCGCGTGCGCGGTGAGGCTTGCTCAAGACAATTCGGACGACATTGTCAATGAGTTCCACGTTCGCGTTGATGAGGTCCGCAGCTCTTCGTCCTGCCTGATCTTCGGACGCTCGTCTTGCAACAACAGGCGCAGCAAGCGTGTTTCTCCAAGTGCACTCCTGCATTGATGCTGGCTTGGCGTCATCAGGCCCTAGCAGCAACAAGTGCTCTTTGACAATGTCGAGATGAAAGTGAGGTGAGACCATCATAGCGTCCGTAGATCCGTCTTGCTGCTGCACCCCGATGCGCGCAGCAAAGTCCTTTGCATCGAGCGCACCATCTCTATTGACATCGACAGGATGGAACGGAGCAAATACACCGGCATCGAGCTGGAGTTGCCAGTCGCCTTCATTTGCACCAATTTGTTGCAAGTAAATTGGTTCTTGCGTGAGATTTGCCACAACGAAACGGGGCGTAAGCGTGACCACCTTGGTGCGCAAGAAGATACCAGATCCGCTCGTCACTTGAACGCCAACCTGGTGCACGATGGAAGCTCCAGGAGTGGGAGGAATGGTCACCTCGCCTGACATACCAACTACAAGTCCGAATTCGCGCGACCAACCGCTACGGTCGTTCTCGAGCGACATGGTCATCTTTTCCTCTTTGGGGGAAAACATGTTGAGCCGCAGCAACTTTTTGGCGCTTTTGGAACCTGCCTTGCCTAACGATACCTTTTCCATCCCCAGGCCCTCGTCCTCTTTCTCCTCTTCCTCCCTTTCCAACCGGTCGCCGCCTTCACTTGTCTGGAACGCCTGAGGCACAATCTTTGTGCGCAGCGATCGCGAGGGAGCCTTGCCAGCGAAGATAAGAGGCAGTCCAGACCAGTTCAAAACCAGGAAGCGGCAATACAAAATGACGCGTAGCGGCGGGACGCTTCTTGAGCGCCATAGACACGGAACCGGGCCATCCCAGGCATCGCCGTCGCGAGAGTTCTGCAATGCTTCGGCAACAAACGAGGTCGCGCTGCTCGGAATCGAAAGAGCTGCGCCAAAACCTTCGTCAGCTTCGTCGGGTTCCGCGCCCGCTTCTACGGCGTCGACATACTCATCGATGTTATCATCGGCGTGCGTATGCTGATGGTCAGGGTCGCGCTCCTCCTTTGCGGAAGCTGGGATCACTTGTACGTCGATAAAGAGATCTGGATTACCTTGCATGCTCACCTGATACGTAGACTCACGATCTTCCCCAAGAATCATGGGCGCCTCGTCCGGGTCGCTATGTAAGAGCTCCGACTCGCGACGGATCGCAAAATGGAGCATAATTGCCTCTACCACAGCCCCTCCTTCCAAGTTCTGTCGCCAATGTGACCCCTCTGTTCCGATTGCAGGGTCGACGTCGAAGAATTGCTCCTGCTCGCCACGCGCAACAACAGCACGAGCATTATCGGACCCGTCATCATTCAAGCCGAGAGTTTGGCCCTTTACCGAACGCGCCAGGCGCGCCTCAAGCGCAAAGGGCAGCACATTTTCAACACGAACGGGAGGATCGAGAGTCAGAATCCACCGAGGGGATGACCCGTCTCGTTCGCTGAGCGTTTTGGCGATATCTCTGACGTGGTGAAAGCTCACGTGCATGACGCAAAATCTTTCAGCCTGTGGTGCAATCTTGTCTGGCCGCGAATCCATGCTCACTGGTACGTATCGTGGCTTTCGACGCGCTGGCTGGTTTGCCATGCGCCAGGGGTGAATATCGAGAAATTCGTGGATGCGTGTTGGCTCGCCATTGTCTGCCCACAGTACACCGCCCGCGCCGAGACACTCGATCGGAATATGCGTCGTCTCGTTGGGCAAGAGCGAAATATCGCGGCGAAAGTCGTTTTCCGAAGACCAGTACAGCACAACGTTGCCGACATGTACTTTGTATCCATCGGACAATGATGGACTCCAAGAAGACAATGATTTGCTTTGCACGCGAGTACGTCCAGGTCCCTCGCTTCCAAGGCGTTTTCCGTCTAAAATCTGAATGCGGAACCGCGTGCATGCGTGCACCTTCTCCACAGCAAAATCTCGAAGTTGTGCAGCTTCGGTGAAGACGACCTCGCTGCGCGCATCCAGGTCCACCCACTCGTTGGTGTCTTCTGCGTAGCCTTGAAGAACCCAGGCACTGGGCGCATAAGAGCTGCTACTTGTGCTCGGCCCTGATGCTACTGAATACAGTACAGTTTTCGTGGAGGATCCCGTCGGGCTTACGTATTCCGCGCAGTTCGATGCGCGGTCTCCATTGCGAGAAGATGAAAGTACCGCGACCCACGCGGTGTCAACTCGTTGATCAAATGCCAGACGCTGCGAAGCCTGACCTTCTGATGCGTTGCCGTCGTCAGCTTTAAGAGGCGCGTGCAGAGCAAGCTTTTGGAACGTAAGATTGACTTGCTCTTGCAATCGGTTTTTCAACATTGCGCAAGACGAGACCTTTGCAAGCTTTTCGCCTTCTTCAAAATGAATATCTACCAAGCCCATAAATGGGACATTCTGAAAGCGAAAGAGGCTTGTCGCAGCTAGTTCGGGGCTTGCGTCTAGCCCGTAAAGATCGCTTCGCTGCGAGTGAAGGGGGACAGCAAACCTACTTGCACGATCAACGGGGACTGGAACACTTTCAACAAAGCCGTCAATCTGGATGCGAAGACCAGGGGCTTGGCGTTCGTGCGCGCTCCGAGACTCTCCGCCAGCGAGTTTGAGCGTTAAGTTCCGGCCTGCCTCTATGCGGCCAGAAGCGTCCTCGGTCCTTTGGCCAAGACCGCTTGCTGGAAGAATTGACTCGGGAAGCGTCACGGACGCTATCAGGGTCGCACATGGGTCTCGCAGGTCAGGTCGAGCAAATGTATCTTTTAGAGTTGGATACAACGAGATTTCTTCCCGTCGCTGCAGATCATCTGGGCGCTCGACCGCCGAAAGTATCATGTGCGTGCTCGCTAGGATGTCTTCGCCCGACATGCCGCCGAGCACATCGAAACGAAGAATTTGGTCCACGGTGCACCATTTTGTTGACGTTGGCAAAGAGACTGTACCGCTCAAGGTTTCGAGGTCTTCTACACGTGCGTCGAGGCCGGATGGAAGCATGATAACCCGCAAGGAGGATGCGTTTCCAATTGCCTTGTCCCCCTTTAACTTCATTTGAAAGTCGATGCGGAGCGTCTTATCCGGCGCGTTGACCTCATCCGAACGAGCCTGCTCCAAATCCTCGTCTATTGGGCGGACACTCAACGCCGTGCGTGTGCGCGAGAGCACATCACTGCAGATATTGGAGGCGACATCGACATTGTCTGCCACAACACGGAACTCGGGGCCAATAATCTCAATGCGGTGCGATCTCCCTTGCGGCTGTCTCACTACACAAAATGCCTGCAGATCGATGGCAATGAGCGGAGACGCGTGGACTTCGTCGCCCTTTTGCGCCTCGAGGTCGACTTCTTCGTCAAAGACATACAAGCTGTGCCCATCAAGTAAGATCTTGGCGGCGGTGGTCTCGGGGTCTTCGTGCGTTTGTGTTCGAGCATTGTCGTCGTTCCCCGGCTCGAGTTCGTCCGTATCTTGCCGTGCGACTCGATCCGCTACGCCACGGCTCACACGGACGGAGTATACCTTTGCAGGAAATGCATTGATGCCGCGAGAGCCTTCAATGTCGAGAGGATTCGGTTCAACTGCGAGCACTTGAAGCAAAGCACGGGTCATGCGTTCCTTATCCTCAAGGCCAAAGGTGATGAAACCGTACACACGAGAGGGTGTCACCACCTGAAAAGCGCATTCACGAAGCATTTGATGGCTGCGGTAGATCCTCGGAGGAACCATTCCCTGCATTCTGACAAAGACAGACTTGGATTCAGCACGCAGCTTGATGATACCTTGCGGCTGCGCCTTACGGAAGGCCTTCATACTTTTATAGTACTTGAGTGAGCCGCCTTCGACCGTAATGTACCGTTTTTTCCACAGAGCACCCGTTGGGTCAGACTTGAAGGCCCAGCAGCCAACGATGCGTGCACGATAAAAGGCGTAATCGTCGCTGTCTCCGACAAGAGCGCCAAAAAACCCTCCAGACGAGGTGACATTCACGCGACGCAATCGTGCGGTCACTTGGGACCCTGTCTCGTTACGGACAATCAGACTGTCGTCACTGGCCGCTCTCGAGCCCGGGGCGCGCCTACGGTCATGCGCGAGATCCCCGAGTGCACGCTTGGTATAATTGTCGATCGCTGTGAGATCTTGTGCCTTGGTTAGCTGCTGCACAGCAGCCGAGGTCACATTGATGTTGAGCATTTGAGTAGACTCTAGATTGGCAAACAAGGAAGCCAACCGCAGCGGATTGACAGGAGCTTCCTTGTCGTAGCCCAGAGTTTGCACAAGGCGCTCCTTGGGGGACTCCTGCACAAATTGTGGACTATCGGCTCCGATGTGGCAGCACCACGGGTCGATCATAGACTCCCATGATCCGTGTCTCTTATTCCAGTATGATGCAGAGAGCAAAACATCGAGGTCCACGCGAGACTGGCAGTGCAGGTCGCGAAAGTCGTATTGCGAGGCGGTAAGCTCAAAGCGCTGCAGTCTCGCTTGCACGATTGGAGGACGAAATTCGGTCCAGTCTTCAAAAAGCGCAACTGACGAGTCTTCGATGCATAGCTTCAACCGCACCTCGCGACGCTTTGGCAGTGGAGCTGGGGCATACGTTTCGGTCGAAGTCGTTGGCTCCGAAGAGGATGTAGGAGCGCCAGCCCTAGCGTGGGTCTCGGTGCTCTTGTCATCCCCAGAGCCATGCTGAGAGGATGATGACGCGTCAACGTTTGCGACTTCCATCAATAGTGCATATTCCTCGCGGCCGACTTCGATCTGAATGCTCTCCACGTTAAGCTCGGCAGAGACAACATCTTGTCGCAAGGTAGGATTCTCTTGGCCTGGAATCTGAACGTTTGCTTGCAAATTGAGCGAAAAGGGCCGCAGCAAGTACCAAACGACCGAGTCGTCGTTGCGCATTGTATCTGCGCCCGCATCTGCGCCCGCATCTGCGCCCGTACCCGCACCCACGCTACTGGCGTCGGTTTCTCGTGCAGGCAATGAGCTCGGCGTCGCGTTTCTTCGGGCAAGGTTGATGTTTTGGACTGAAACGTGGACCTCGGCCTGCGCGTCTTTGACAACCTTGGCACTCGCCTGGAAGGCCAGCGCGAAGACGAGCTTTTGAGCCGACTTGGCAGGCGAAAGCGATGCGGCAAACTCCTCGCAAGACATTGAAAAGCGCACATTCTTGGGCAAGAGAATGCGCTGCGGGACGTTTGATTGCCTGGCGTGGTAAGATTGCAAAAATGCGGCCTCCGTCGCCGCGTTTGAAGAGTTTGCCGCTCGACTTTCTTGGGATTGTCGAGTTGAGACAGAATGCAGGCCATCATCCGCTTTGACGTCATCTAGTGACCGAACGCGCAGGTGATCTTGGACCTGAGAAAAGGTCGCCATTGCAGAAACGAGTTCGAATGTCTCGATTCTGATACTGGCGAGACGACCGTCGATCTCCACAAGATCAGGAGCGAGCGCAAATGTTGTGAAAAAAAAGGGCACTCGGTCGGTTTTGAGAGCGTGGTGCTTACGACCTGACGTACTCGAGGTTCTCAGCTCCATATGCTGCAGCACAACCTCACCGGTGCCCTCGTCTGGAAAAGCTGGACTCTCGAGAGTGGCAAGCATTCCTTTGGCGTGGAAACGAAGAAGCTCACGCCCTAAAGCACGTTTCTCGCGCGAAAAAACTTCGCCTCGTTCGCGAGGTCGCGGAAGCTGGTCGCCACCGGCGTCTAGAAACAGCGTCACAGTCAGAGACTCGAAAGAGCAGTTCAATGATACAACGTGGCAGTTCCCGTTGTCTTCTTCGCCATCAAGCTGTCCATTTCGTGCACTTCCAGTCTCATCGGCACGACTCGTGCGCCTTGAGCGATTGGATACTGCGGAGGTTCTTCGACTTCGCGCTTGGCTCGTTTCTACGGTCGCTGGGGGCGGTGCAGCAGCGGCGCCCGAGGACGCAGAGATACTTGCAAAGTCATTTGCAGCCACGGCGTCGAGAAGGAGGGCGTATTGCTCTTGAGAACACGCAATCACAGCCGGAGTAACACTGAAGCGGAGGTCGTGATGCCCGGGTTCCATTTGTATGGCCGTTGCCATGGACAGACGGACAAGGGTCTGATACAGGTCGCGATGAAAGGACCAGGTCTCGATTGAAAAATTGGTGAGGGCCACTTGCGCAGAAAGAGACATTTCCAAGAAATTCCGCGCCGACAGTCCATCTGAAGCAGCGGACCGTGCATCGTAGAAACCGTCCGAATCGTCGCCAAGGAAAGCCGATGGATCAGAGTACAACGAGTCGCGACGCGAGCTTCCGTCGGTGGTGGTCCCGAGCCGACCTGGGCCAAAGGAAGCCTGTACAGCGAGCTCGTGGAGCTGGCTCACGACCATATCACGTGAATCCCACGCGACGCCCGTGTCAGCAGAGGGATCTCGTGGAATGAGTATTGTTATCTCAGTGATTTGGATCGCCACATCGGCGCCTTGGTTCTGCTCACCTACAAGCGACCCCGTGCGCCGGTCCCTCGCGGCCGTGAAATCATTATCATCATCATCATCATCATCAATCTCTCCTCCTCCCGCACCTCTATTTGAAGCGTCTGCATCGGGACTCGGTGCCGTGTATGCGCTGACTATGGCCCCCATCTCATTTGCAAAGTGGAGTAAATTGGCGGCAAGTGGGGATGACACATGTAAGCGGAGCCGCGCCAAATTTGCTGACACATCATAGTGACTTTCTGGAGTCTCGCGCGAGACTTGCAGGCTAACGAAGGCGTCCTTTGCGGTGAAAACACGACGCATCCATGCAATATCACAGAGCGTTGGCGTCGGCCAGGTTTCACCTGTCCACAAGAGGCCCTCTTCTGTATTCTGGCCACCCGAGTGGGCGCGGGCCCCGCCAACCATTGCAGTTGCAAAGAAATCGCGATCGGGTTCGGTGCCATCTCCATAGTGTTTGCTCTTCATGTCGAGCAAAGTTGCCTCAACGCTGGCAATACGAATGACGGCGACGTCTCCTGTGTCGTCTGCTCTTCGCATGCACATGGTCGATTGATCTACAAGCACAAAAGCAGAAAGTGAGCGCGGTGGTGCACTCCTCAAAGGCGGTGTTCCATTTCTACTCTTTTCTTGTTGCATATTCCTGGACTCGACAGCAGCGATTTGTTGCTGCGCCTCTTGCTGCAGCGCCATGACGGAGGACAACAGTTGGTCTTCGGCGCAGACGTCGAGTGCGGTGGCGCGGAACACGACGGCATCGTCGACGTTGAAGAGAATTTGGTCGGTGTTGTCGCCGAGAAAGCCTGGCACAGGAAGCCAAACGGGGCGAAGTGCGGATTGCGCATTGCGCCAGAAATACGCGTTTTTCAATACTAAAGCGTCGACAACCCCACTGACGCCAGAAATGTGCAAAGAGGCAATCTCGACCCTTGCCTGTGAGCCAAACGTCCGCGAGACCTGTTCAACGAGAATCTTGGACCCTGACATTGAGATTCCTGTTTGCGCTTCGCTTGCCTGCAGATCAATCACGAACGAGACGAGTGAAACGTTGACGCGCATACGAACCCGTTGCGCAAGTTGCTCTGCCTCTGCTTGTGTGACTTGCAGTGCTCCAGGGGCAATGGACTTGAGTGTTGGGTCCGGGCTCGTACTTGGGAGATCCAAGGCGGCCTCAAGAGCAGCCTGCAACGCGAGCACTCGACGCAGAGACCTCGTGGACACGTTAATCTGTACGGACGAATTTAGGTCCAGATTCACAGCGAGAAGATCGCATAATTGATCCTCGCCACACTGATTCATGGTAACATCAAGACCAAAGTCGAGCGGGCGCAGGATGGATGCCGTCTCAACACCCCTGAGGACGCAAGAGCTGGCGGGAAGAACCTTGACGAGATCGAGACCAAGTTTCCCACAACTCAATGCAATGTTCGAAGTGCATAGATTGGGCTCGTCGACCTTGTGCAACTTGACGTCCTCAACATGAATGAGAATAGCGTCATCGGGCCCGGCATCGACTTCGGATCTTGTGTACGATCGTCTGGACGGCATGGGCACATGTACACTCAGATCACGCATGTGCAAGGATATTTGCATGTGAGCCATGGCCTTTTGCGCGTCGCGGCGTTTGCCTTGATTGAACGTGCGAAGATTGTGCGCCTCCTCGATGATAATGTCTTCCTCGTTGATGACATGGGAGGCCCCGAGCAGGCTAACGCGTGCGTACGACTCGATGGCGCGGGGCAATGAAGCGTCGAGCCAAAAGTCCAGAGGTTCAAAGGCGGCAACAATCTCGCTGGCCTCGCCAGAGGTTCCGTCGCGCAGCGTAAAGATGACTTCACAGCACGGATCGCCAATGACTTTGTCGGGAAAGGCGAGGATGCTCGGTTTGCTGAGAGTCGCATCGGATGCCATGCGCACGTCGAGAATTTGAATGTCGCCCTTTGTTTGTGGACCCTGTTTGATCGCCTTGGTGGCCAAGTAGTCGACCTCGACAGAGAGAAGACCTGCCAGCTGCAGTCTGCATTCATGCACCGCGGCAAAGACATCGAACTGGATCACGCTGTCGTCGGGACGCGCAGGGTTGCCGTAAAATTTTGCAGCTTCAGCGCGCGCAAGAGCTGCGGCATGCTCACGAATGGATCTTGTTGAGCTGCCACCAACGCCGAGCCATCGATGCGAAAAGCTCTCTTGCTGTTCCAAGTTGAACTCTTGCACAAGGCGCAGTTCTGATAGCGTGCGAAACGCCATCACTTCTGCATCGGTGAGGCTGTTCTCTAGTTTGCGCAACTTTGCGCTATCCTGAACGGAGAGCTGCAGGGTAGCCTGTAGCTGATCCACGGTTGCAGCACCCCCGGGGAATTTGCGGGTATAAAGAGAAGCATACGTCTGGCTCTTGGTGAAAAGCCCCGCAAGACGCAGCCACGAAAGACGCCGGCGTCGCGCTCGCAGATCATGTCTCACGCGATGCAAGACAAAGGCCCACCACGCGCCGGGAGATTGATCGGGGCGCAGACGAGGGCGCTTGCAGCCGCTTGTCATAATGACGGTCTCCTGCGCGCAATAGGTAGCCAAAGCGGTGACCTGTTTGGTCTGGCGTGCATCGAAGCTAATGGCGACGCGTTTGATATCGACGATGATCTGCAAAGCTGGTTTTGACGCCGGTGGGGAGCCCTTTACATAGAGTGCGGGAATACGCACGTTGACGTCGAGAGGCTCCAACAACAAGCTTACACCATCCTCCAGATAGGTGTCTGCGTCAAAAATGTCCAATGGTGATACATTGGCGACCTCGGGCTCTCTGTGATAGATACGGAGACCCTCCACCGAAGCCGTTTTGCGGACACATCCTGCTTCGGGTTCCCGTGAGCTTGCAATGGGTGCAACCTTGAGCACAGGAATTGCAAGGCCAACCTGAAAGACTCTGTCGGTGACGTTATCCCGATGGTCGATTTGGATGTGAACGTTCGTCACTGTGACGAGTAAGTTTTGAATGACTGCGCAGGTAATGCCAGAAATGAGGCGGCCCGACCAAGACTCTGCAGGAGCAGGGCGGAGACCCTTTTGAAAAGCAGCAAGGGCTCTCTTGCGCGAGGCGTCGAGGGCCTCAAGTACCGCTTCTCGCCTTTCCCGTTCGTCTGTCTCAGATTCTCCATCCTCGTCTGCGTGACCCTCAGCTCCGGCTCTTTCAACAGTCTCCGCGCGCGCGCAGCGGACGCGCAAGAAGACGTCGTCCACCTCGACGCGGACCGGCGCATTGTAGAGATTTGTCCATGGAATTCGGATTCGCAGTTTCCCGAGCGAGCCATGAGCAAGCTCCAGCGGTAGCCCTGCGTCCTTTAGTGCCGAAGCTTTGACCTTGACATTCTGGAGAAAGATGTCGCCCTTGGAGATGCCGACGCTGAGATTATCGCTGTTCAGATCGTCGATGAGCCACCCGAGCGATTTGTTCAAGACGCCAGCTACGATTCCCTCGAGCATCCTCGCAGGTCGCGTCTATGTCGCCCTCGCCTCTCCCTCGCACGCACGCGCCTGCGCACCTACGCTCGTGCGCTTGCCTGCCTGCCTGCCTGCTTGCCTCAGCAGAGCGCAGCGCCTCAGCCTCGCTCTCTCGCCCTGGGACTTCGGGTTCGTGGATACAAGGCAGGCGCTCGACCAACGGGCTTGGCTGGCTCCGCCCCCCGCGTTTCCAGGGGTGCCGCCGCAGCAGCCGCGCGCGACCCGCGGCCGCCTGCGTGCGCGCGCGCGCGCGTGCCAGGCCTCGCGCGCCCGGCCCTCGCGCGTCGCGGGACTGGCGGCGCCTGGATGGATGGATGGATGGATGGACGGATAGATGCCGTGCGTGCAATGCGGTTTTGAAATCCCTCGCAGTCCTCCAACTCGCCAAAGCCCGAAGCCCGGAGCCCAAAGCCAAGCCAGGCCAGGCCAGGCCAAGCCAAGTCCCGCTGGGGCCGGCAGCGAATTTGACGCTGCGCAGACCCGGACCCGCTGCCGCCCAGAGCCTGGCTGCCTGCCGGCCTGCCTGCCTTGCGGGCGCCCGCTCTCGTGCCTGGCGGCTGCACTTGTGCCTCGGCGTGCCGGCCAACCCCGCGGTCATGGCCTCGGACCCGGCCTCGGACCCGACCGCGGACAGCGCCAACTTGAAGGTCGCGCAGCTCGCACCAGAGGGCGTGGAGAGCGACGAGGAGTCCGACGTGGAGTTCGACTTTGATATTGGCGCGGACGTCATCGGGGACGAGGATGATGGCGAGGACGAGGATGCCGACGAGGGCGATATTGGGATTTCCTGGACGTCTTCCGCGACCACAAAAACGCAGGCGCCGCAACAGGATGATCCGGGGCTAGCGCGAATTCTTGAGAAAAAGCGCGTAGGAGACGAGAAGGAGGCCAAGTCGCAACAGGAGAAGGCAGACGCAGCAACAGCAACAAGTTCCTCCACCAAAGAAAGGAAAAAGGAGAAGAAAAGGAGACAGCGCGCGCGCATCGAACTTGAGCATCGTTTGGACCTTCTTTGCCAGCTCTCGCGTGCAATGCGCATCAACAAAGTCTGCGACGCGGATATGTTATGGAAACTTGCAAATGTACAAATGCCTGCGCCCTTTCGGACCATGGACACGGTCAAACGTGTCCGTGTCTTTGTCGGATGGTATCACGATACATTTGGGATCGACGATTCGTGCCAGGATTCCGAACTTGTCTCGTCGGACCGCTTGGCGCATGTGCTTCGAGAGCGCCTAGGTAGCCGTCTCGAGCTCACGTTAGTCTTTATTGCGCTCGCGCGATCGGTCGGCATTCCATGTCGACTGGTGGCAAATTTGCATCCTCGCGGACGTTTGGTCGCAACGCAGGCAAAGAAAAAGACAGGAGGTGGCGAACAACCAGTTCCCACCTCGGAGGAGGTTACCCTCGTGTCCATACGCCAAGCGAAACGCACGCCGTCGCGACCCAATGAATACTGGGCAGAGATTCTCGTTTTGCCGATTGGCAATGCTTCAGGCAAGCCGCGTGGCGCAAAGAAGACCGGAAAAGGTAAACGACGAAAAGTCGAGAATCTCGCTGACAACGATGACGACGACGACGACGACGACGACGACGACGACGACGATGATGATGATGATGACGATGGTAGTGATGGTGTTAATGAGAGTGAAAAAACTAAGGCAAAGGGAGAGACGCCGGAAGTAGTAGTGCTGGGTCCGGCCGCACATGGATCTTGGATCAGCGTCTTTCCAGCAGATCGCGACATCGGAACGCTCGGGCACCTTCCTGCAGAGAGCTGCTATGTGGTTGGAATGCTGAGCGAAGGCTTTGCGGTTGATGTGACGCGTCGTTATGCTCAACGTTGGTCCTCGACTTCTAAATTCAGGCACAATGAAAAGGACGGTTGGTGGCAATTCGGTGTTCTCCTCGGTATGCAGCAACGCGGACGGACTTGGGTAGAGAGTGCCAAGACGAAGCTGACCGCGGCGCAGCGTCGGGCATTTCGAAAGGCTGTTTCGATGGAAGTGGTCGCCAAAGAAGAGGAAGAGTTACAAAAGCGGGCCGAGCACGAAAGTTTGCCTACCAGTGTAGAAGCCTTTCGCAGACACTCGTCGTATGTCTTGCTCAAGCATCTTCGTCGTTACGAAGCAATCAAACCTGATGTGCAGCCGACAAGCTTCTTTAAAGGCATGGAAGTTCACTTGCGCGAGAATGTCGCCACCCTGCGATCCAAAACAGGTTGGAGGTGCAAGGGTCGAGTCATTCGTGAAGACGAGCGAGACAACCCATACAAGCTCGTGGATCCCATTCGTCGCGGAGATTTGAACCACACAAGCATAGCCACCTTCGATGTCAACGAAAGTACATCCGACGCGAAACCTTCTGTCGCGTCGCATTCAAACCCTTCCTCTAATGCTACTTTCTCTTCTCTGCATGAGAGCCATGGCAGGAGCGCAAAGGTGTCCGAAAACGATGCAGATGACGGGGCCGAGGACATGGATGCATTCGAAGAGGACGGCGAAGATGGCGAAGGTGCTACCGATCCGGAGGCTGGTAAGATTCGGCTCTTTGGGGAGTGGCAAACAGATGAGTTTGTTCCTCCATCGCTTGGACCAAATGGCGAGATTCCCAAGAATCAGTACGGAAACGTTGAAATGTGGAGCCCCAAACATTGCCCGCAGGGTTGCGAACATGTTCAAGTCGACCTTGCTGCACAAGCTGCCAAGGGGCTTGGTATTGACTTTGCGCCTGCCATGGTCGGCTTTGAGCATCGCGATTTTCGAATGCTTCCAAAGTACGAAGGTATTATTGTGGCGGCACATCATGCACAAACTGTACGCGATGCAGCAGAGGAACTACAACAAGCTCGTGTAGAAAAGGCCGCGCAGAAACGCCGGGAGCGAGTACTTAAGCGATGGGAAACTCTTACCAAGGCAGTTCTCGTCAAGGCAGAACTTGCGCAGCGCTACAATTCTTCTGCTCCTGCCAGTAACGACCCTGATACCGGAGACGATGTCAACGACGCCGTGGAGGTTCAGTTGCGCGGCCACACGCAGGCCTGCGAGCATGAGTTCGTAGCGAAGAAACGAGCCAAGAATGAAAGAGACTCTGCAATTTCGGGATTCCATGGCACTCTCTTTGTTTGCGTTCGCTGTGGTGTGCGCAAACGCGAGGAAGTTATATGATTTTGATTGAGTATTCTACATTCTTACCGCAATGAGAGCTTCTGGCATCTTTGTATACGAATTCGTTTTCCACCTTTGCATGTATCGTGAGCGAGAAAAGGTGAAGGTGTATGAGCACTGCGCAAACTTTCAAAGGTTGTTCTCAAACCTTGAGACCCAGACGTCGGTAGTAATCGCAGCGTAAATGAAAGCCCTCGACTTCGCCGCTGGGACGGAAGACGGGCCTCAGCTGCTTGGCTTTGCTCGTATCGATGGGCGCGACAAATTGTGCGGACCGTGGTACACTCGTCGAGAGGGGCCCTTGCACCGTTTGCAGCACCTTCTTAGAGATCTTTTTAAGTTGAATCTGTGACTGGAACGATATCTTGCGGTTCGCTTCGGTTTCGCGCCGCTGGCTGTCCTGGAGCGCACGGACAACGTTGGGTTCTTCGAATGTAGGCGTCTTGCGCTTTTTCTTCCTCTTGCTTTTCTTTGAGGCACTCGACTTTCGTGAGGAAGTTTCTTGCATATTCTCGTGCTCCTCGAGAAGAGCACGAACGATTCGCTCGCGCTGACCAATCTTCATGATGCCCATCTCCCGAAGTGTCTCCTTGAACTCTCGTTTGTCGGCAACACACATTCGCACCAGCAGTGAAAGGTCTGTAAGTTCTTCCTCGACAAACCTGTCCACGAAGCCATCAAGTCCAAGTGTCTGGAGCAGTTGCACGACGCCTGACTCAAGAGAGCTTACACTCGACTGGCTTTCTTGTTCCTGGCGCTCGCGTTGACGTCGCTTGTTGTAGCTTGCCGCCGAGGATGCGAGTGCAGGCGAGGTAAATGAAGACGACTGACTGTCGCTCTCCGGTCCAGGCGTTTCCGGAATTTCGTATGCGCTAAGGTTGCGCATGCGGGTGGAGGGTCCAACAAGATAGGTTTCTTGCGATGAGCTCGAGTTGGCAGACGAGGGCGAGCTCATGACCTGCCACTTTGACACGAGACCTGCAGACAATGGTGTACGGGACATTGCGGCCTTTCTTTCCATGGCCCTGCCTTGCCATCCACGATGACCAAGTTTGGCATTTTGCGTCCGAGCACGATTCGTTTCAGCGCCGCTCACATCACCATTGCAAGCGCGCGAGAGAGGACCGAGACTGTCACGAACCGAAGATGATCCAGACAGATCGGCGCTAAAAGAAGCTCCGAGCTGCACTCCGCGCGCGCGCTCCTGGTTGCCACGCGCCTGTTGCCGCCATGCTGAGAGCGCGCTATCTCCCGAAGATATCGAAGAATCGGTAATGCGGCGACTCGCCTCCGCATCTTCAGCACGCAAGGCACCGTTTCCACGTTTGGACGAGGTGTCGGCAAAACAAATCGCGTATCCAGCGCCAGCATTTTCGCTCTCGCTCGAAGGACCGAATGCAGAATCTTCGCAGGAGATCATGGACGCATCATCCTCGGGTAGCTGCGCGTCCGGCATTTCCGTGCCCGGTGTTCCAACTGCCTCGTTGGGGCTTTCGTCAACTTCCCGAAACAGGTGTCCTTGCCGCGAAAAATCAGCATTCTCATTGCCAAAGGCTGGCAGCGGCACGCACGTCTTTGCAACGGGGGTCATGACTTCAGGAACATGTTCCGGCGTGGGTGGCAGGGATGCGCAGCGCGATTGCGAATGCGGGTGTGCCCGCGAGCGAATTTGTGGTATCGGAGTGTGTTCTGGTGTGGCAAAAGTATTTTCAGACTGAGGCGTGGCTGCGTCTTGATTGCGTTGAAAGTGTTGCGCCCGCAGGTACTCGGAGAGCGGGCTCGCGCGACGGAAATTACCATTTGCAGCTCGGCGCACAGACGCTCGCGCCGAGCGCGCGTCTTGCCTACGAGTCTCTGCCGACTTGCTCGGTGTCGCAGAGATAAAGTCACCACTGTCTGGAAATGGGGAACTGGACGTCGAGGACGGTTTCTCGGGCGTGCTCACTACGCCGGAGCGCCGAGTCTGCTCTGTGCTGACGCTCGTACTCGCAGCACCAAGTCCAGACCTAGCACGCAAAGGTTTACGCGCGGAAGACCCTCGGGAGGGCCGGGCACCATCGGGACTACCCTTTTGCTGTTTTTTAACGGGGCTTCGCATGACCTGATTCACGAGGTCGCCTTCAATGTCCAGATGTCTCTCCATCAGGTATTTGAGGATTGATTGTGGCGAAAGGACGCCCTGCGAGTCAAGACCCTCGCGTCGGGCGCTGGAAATGAGCTTGTTCACAGTCTGAGATGGCTGGTTGTCGTAGACGAGCTCGTCCATTTTGGAGCGCAAAGCGTTGCGAAAGAGAGCCTGGAAGGCCAGGTTCTTTTGCGCAAAGGAGGCTTTGTTGACGAGCCGGCCAACGAGCGAATGTCGCCGCTTCCGTTTCGCGCTCGCGGTGGACCAGGCCTGGAAAACCTCGCGAAGACAACGATGACGACGATTGCGCGCAAAATTACGCGTGAGCAGATCGACGAGGCGCTCATTGACTTTGCGGCTTGGTGAGGCCCGCTGCATTAGCCTTGTCCAGGCAAAACGAAGCCAGTGGCGTTTGATGAGACTGTGCACGCGCACGAGAATGGCTTGACGTCTGCGGAAGTGCGAGGGCACGCGGCGCGGACCAAAGTAGTCGAGCGCCACGCTCTGGGCAAATTCGTACTGCGCAATGTCGCTCAGCTGGTCAAGGTTCTCGAAGCGCTCATCACTTCCTGCAGCAAAGCAGTCGAACATGAATCGCGAGTCAAAGTATAGCGTGATGTCTTGCTCATCCTCGATGACTTGTGCGCGCACGGGGCCCTGGACGAACTGAGGTGCAAGCTCCGTTTCGAACCAGTCGATGACGGGCATGCGAGGCGGCACCCGAACTTCAAGTCTTTGTTTGTCAGTCACACGTGCGGGTGTATCGCCGATGATGACCTCGACCTCTGCGCGGCAGCTCGTGAGCCCGGCTCCTCGCTTGCTCTTGCGCACTCTGGCCAGCACCTGCACGGGGTCCTGCTCGAGGACGCTCAGCATTTTCCCTTCTCGAGTGAACCTCTGGTTATCACAACGTGCTCGCGATGGGTCTCGCTCGTCCCGTCGCGTCCCGCCGTTGGAACTCGTCAACGACCTCGACTCGCGCCAACCTCTCGCTTCGGCTCCGTCGTCTTCGTCTCCGTCTTCGCCGTGCGGCGTTGGGATCTTGTCCGAGCGGGCGCGCGCGCGCGCGCGTGCGGGCGTCTGCTCGCCGAGGTCTTGCTCCTGTTGCTGTTTTGCCTTGGCTCTGTTGGTCGGTTCGTCGCGTATCCACGCGGAGGAGATCAATCAGTCAATCACTCAATCAGTTGGTCGCCACTGCGTCTTTCGTCCTTTCTCCTTCCTCCTTGCTCCTCTCGCTTCCTTCCTCGCTTCCAATCTGCAGCCGGGCTTGCCTGACGGTCGCGACGGGCGCTCGACCTCGGTCGATCGTCGGTATCTCTCGAGCGAGGCCGCCGCCGGCGGTTGCACACCACCCAGCCTGCTCCAGCAAGCCATCGGTGCTGGGCCATGTCGCTGATGTCGCGCCTCACACTGACTTTGAGTGGGCTCGTGCGCGACGAGTCTTTGCTTTGATTAACTCGTGTCTCTCAGCCGTCAATGTCTTTCTTTGATACGAAAAAAGAGAGTGTCAATCAATCAATCAATCGACCAAGCAAGTCGGTTAACGGCGGTTGGAGCCCGAGTCCCAATCTAGTACTAGCCTACCTGCTAGGCAGGCAGGCCTCACCTCCGCCAGGCAGAAAAGACGAGACTATCTTTCGTGGCCAACGCGCACGGCAGCGGCTCGTGCGCTCCCTCCAGCTTTCTGCTCTCGCTCTTGCGCCGGCCGCGGCCGGCTGTGGCTGTGCCGCCTGCACGCGGTCGTTGGAGGTGGCCCTGGGTCCAGAACCGAAGCATGTGCGAAGCAAAGAAAATCAGAGCAGGGCAAGATGGCGCGCAGACGTGTGTCCACTGCTTTTAGCCGAAAGAGGCGAAAAGAAAGGTGATGACGACTTCGTTGCTTTGGGTTTACTACTCGCAGTCAGGATACGGTCGTAGGAGGCTGGAGCGGGCCTGTATAGCGGGCCGCGTGGAGCGGCAGGACGGAACCTTGGTTATTGAGCAAATTACAGTCGGAGCAGGGCGACTTGGACAAACAGCTGTGAATATGCGATTGCAAACAGTGGCATGCTGTCGAGGAGGCGGGACGACTGCACGCGGGACACTCTGTGAGGGTGCGTGCGCAGGCCACGTGAAGGGGATACCCATAACAACCACACGATAGCGCAGCGCCTCGCACCACAATGAGCCCACGCGAATTACGACCCACTGCACGAATGGGCCCAGAACAGGCATAGCAGGTCCCCATGGTGACAGAGCGATGATGCGGGTTCGTGATCCGATCCAAGAGTGCCTCTGCGGCCTCTTCTGTGTCATCCGGAAACCGGTATCTGCGCATCCATAAATCTTCAATGAAGACGTCGCGACGCGCAAAGTCTCCATGCTGTTGCATCCAGGTCTCGTCAGAAGGCGCGAAAAGCCACGTCTTGATCGCGTCGATGATTGAGTCACGCGTGACCAAATTCTGAAAAAACTCTGGTGCCATGGTCCGAAGCAATGGGTAGTGCCGAGCAGGGATCATGGGAAAGTCGTGGTGCTCGACGTGTTGCAGCTCGCCAAAGTTTGCATACTGCCAGAGGCAAGAACCCGTATAGGAAATCGTAGGCTGCGCTTGCGGGCGCCACGTTTTGTGCATGGAAAGCGCTTCTTTAAATTGAAAGAGATCCTCGTCGAGCTCGGGTTGACGCCAGGTATTTTCGTGCTGGATCAACCAAAAGCCAAAGTAAGGATGGCAGGCGCCACCGTGAGAAAACGAACCAGAAAGCCACACATATGCAAGGGCATAAATTCCCCCCACGCGCCAGCACAGGATTTGTGCAATGAGCATTAGTCCCTCGTACTGAATCATGGGGCGATGCGCTCTGTCGAGCAGCAACTTGCGAACAAGAAACATGACATACATGAACGTGGGGACGAGCACGGACCACAGGAAACGCGTCTGCCACGAAGACGACAAATCGATGCTCCAGGCCCAATATTTATCACCGGCATCGGCAAATTCCCGCACCAGTGCCTCGTGCGCCTCGAGAGCGGCCTCATCCTCAAAGTACTCGGACCATCGTTTCAGGACAAAGCGCGATCGCCGAGGACGCGTACGGTTAACAAGGACTTCGAACCGTGGCGGTGAGTACCATGGCTGGAAGAGGATGTCGCCATCGCGATCCATATCCGTCCCGGTAAAGGCGTGATGAACGGCATGGTAATTTTGGTAATACATGGCCCATGGGAAAACACAAAGAGATGAAGAAAGGACCATTGCAAGGTAACGAATCCCCGGAACGCGCGTCACGTGACTAAGGTCGTGGTTGAGCGCCTGGAAACCGTAGACAGCCGCGGCACCAAAAGTGGCAGAGAGCATGAGCACAGCAAGTGCGCTTTGCAAATATGAGACAACGAAAACCATACACACGTGCGAGGCAAAAATGGCGAGCAGCAAGACGGCCTCGTAAAACCCATCGCCAGGAAAGCCCGAACGCGTCTCGTAGAGTTGCTTGATTTCGGGGTATCGGTCTTGCATGAGCTTGCGGCGCGTGCGGTGCCAGTCTGCAGCGCTAAACGCCATTTGCATGTCAGGGATTGGAGGCAAGACAGCGGGCGCTAGATCATCGCCATCGAGAGAAAGTCGCCACGTCCCGCCCTGCAACACCCTAAGACATTCGCGAATGTCCTCTTCGCCAAGTTTATCGACACCAACGAGGACCATAACATGCGCACGAAGCTGCAGACAGCGTGCCACAGCAAAGGAATCTGCATTCCGCTTGATGACACGGTTCACCGTTTGTAGGGTTCCCGAGAGATGCCCCATGGAAAGATGGGCGACCGCCTCCAAGAGGTCGACTTGGTCTTCGTACTCGGCAATCCATGCTGTTTCTGGGGAGCTGGGACTAGACGATTCCTTTGCCAAGCATTTTCGAGCATCGAAAAGTGCCCCGCGAGCCCATTTTCCGAGGCAAAGACACGTTGTGTGCATACCTGCGTCAGCAAGTCGAGTCATTTCTCCCAAGACGCGACGCAAGTTGCGTTTGCATCTCCTCAGCGGCAACGTTGTTCGCGCAGCCTTTTGCCAAGCTGACACGGTCAGCGGGGCACTTGTCTGCACGTCCAGGTGTGCAAGCTTGGTCCTCTTCGCAGGAGAAGGCGACTGCGGCGACGCCGACGGCTTCTCGGTCTCCGCGACGTTCTTTTCTGTGACTTCCGCTTCGCAACTCATCATCCGGGCCGTAGAATCGCTTGATTCCACATCTGCCGCCGCCGTCGTCGCCGCCGCTGCCGTCGCCGCGGCTCCCCTGGCCACCACCGCGGCCATGCTCGCGCCGCCGCCGTACCTGCCTCGTTTAGGTCCTGCGCGCCCGCGAGCGAGTTCTCGCCCTCTCCTGCCTTCCTGCCTGCACTCGCGCGCCCGAAATCGCCGCTGTCGCTGCCTCTCCGCAGACTCGCCTCTCCCCCTCCTCCCCGCGCCCTCGCCCTCGCCCTCCTCGCGCGCGGGCGCGGAGTTCGTGTTCGGGCTCTGCGCTTTCCGGGCTCGCGCGCCGGCGCAGCGTCGTGTTCTAAGACACGCGTTGAACCGATCGGAGCCGAGCCCGGAGCGATCGATGCAGAGAGAGGAGGCGAAACGAGCGAAGCAAAGCAAAGCAAAGCAAACCGCCGCGGCGGCAGACCCGCGCGCAGCCCCGGCGCAGCCGCCCGGCAGGAGACGCCGCCCGGCCGCGCCGCGCAGCCCGGGGCCCGGCCGCGCCGCGCGGAGAGGCAGCAGGTCGGCGGCCACGCGGAGGCGCCGAGCGCGCAGAGGCGAAACGTCCGGTGACAGACGCGGCATCGGCGAAGAGGACGACGACCTCGAGCTCGAGGACGAGGACGAGGACGAGGACGAGGAGGGCGACGGCGAAGAACTCGCGCGGAGGAGATCTAATTTCCGGGGGGGGGGGGCGGGGGAGAAAGGAGCGGAAGAGGCGCGGCTTGCGGAGCGCGCGGACATCTTCAAGGCCGCGGCGATGGTGGAAATACGCGTGCCGACGGGATCACCTGCGTCAAGGAGTCCTGGGACGCCGGAGAGAGCTAACGTCCAAGGCAGCGGGAATTCCTATGGGGACGCGGACCCGCGCGGGCGTGGCCAGCAAAGGCGCGTCGACGTGATGATGATGGCCACGGATCAGTCTGACAGGGACGTGCTTGCGCGCAGCATACTGGGCGGTTTCCACAATCGAAGTCGGCTCAGTGTCGAAGAAGTGGACCAGGGCAGAGCTCCTACTCCACACTCGGTCGTTGATGGATCTCTTGACATTCCAGGTTTTGCCATGGTCCCTCCGCGTCACGAAGATGAGAAGCAAGGAGAACCGCGGTCCCTCCCTATGAGTCTTGCAGCCGAACTCCGCGATATCGAGCGTGCAAGCAGTGCGCTCTTGCAAAACATGGAACGTATGGAGGCGAACACAAGTCGAAAAGCGCAAAGTCTGGCGAGCAAGGACCTTCATTTGCAGAAAAAAGCAGAAGCGCAGAAAAGAGCACGAGTTACCGAAACCGGTGCCCTCAAAGGTGTCGGGAGCCGAACCGCAGAGCGCGCTCTCGCGCGTAAGCAGTTTAATGAAAAGGCAAAGTTGAGGCGTTCAACACAAACGACGTCAAGGAATGCGTCAGAAGCGAGACGTTTGGCGCAAGATCGCAAGCCTGCAAGGGAACTAGGTTTGCTCGCCAAACGAGAACGTTTGACTGCATCTCAGAAAAATCAGCCGAGCGAAACTCTTGACGGAAAAGGTGAAACATCTCTGCCTTTCAGAGAAAATCAGCCACGTGCGCTCTCTCCTCGAAAGCGAGTCGCTCGCTCGACAAAAGAGACTGGAATCTCGCCTCCCAAAGCCTTGTCGCCGCGTCATGATCGAACCGAGACATCGACAAAGAAAAGGAGCGTTGATGCTGAACTCGCCCGTGTCAAAAGCGAGCTCGAAGCACTCGAATCAATCGCAAGTACAAGGCAAGGTCTGCGCGAGGCTCAGAGCGAGACGTTGGAGCTCCTTGATGCATTTCCTGAGCTTGTCAAAGCTATCAAGACCATGGAGCATGACACGTCTGAAGCAACGCGTTCGCTTCATGAGCGCATAGGAACTCTGGTGCAGAGCTACCGAGACATGAATGAGTTGGCTGCGCGTGCGCCTCTTGGTTTCCTCAGTGCAGATCTTGCGCAGGACAAACAACGAAGCAAGCCACAGTGGATGCCGTCTCGTGACAACTTCGACCATGCCCTCTTGCAGGCCGAGGCACACGATATTGCATTGCGTAAGCGCCAGATTGATGCCATGCTGCAGGATGCGCATCAGCCGGTCTTTGGACCTTTTGATGCCCAAGCCGATCTCAATCTTTCGCGGGAGGTTCGCTCTAGAATTTCGCAAATCGACGCGGAGATTGTTGCTTTTGTCGAAGACGCCTTTGCATTCCGTGCGCGTCAGGCCAAGGACGAAGCGCGCGAGGACGCTCGTGCGCGAGCTCGCCGCCGACACCCTATGGCGCGCGAAGACAAGGAAAACACCGTTATTTCGACCTTTGAACCCATTGCACCCTGGATGGGTCCAGAAGCCTGGGCGCGCGTGCGGCATCCTGCAGATGCCAAGGAACCGCCCAAACCACCCAAGATATTGCAAAAAAAGAAATCCAAGGCCCCAAGCCTGCAGTATCGACGGCCACGCCTTGGCAGTGCTGCCAGTGCGGCTACGTCACGCCCTGACGGTAAACTAGCGGCGATTGAAGACCCCGGGCGTGAGCAGCCCGTCCAAGCCGAGGAACCCGCCCCAAAACGACAGCTCACGGCGCGTGAGCGCGTCCGGCAACGCGAGGAGGAGCAGGAGAAACGCCGTCAGCGTAGCGAATTGCGCGCGCGGAAAATTGCAAGGGAAAAGGCCAGACTTGCTGGAGACACAGCAAGAACCGCTCTCAAAGCAGCTGCAACCAATGACGTGGCAGTGAGTCCATTTTACAATCGACCAGAAGGACATTATGCTGGACGAATACGGCAGGAAGAGAACTTGTCATTGGAAGACCGTGCAGCGCTGGAGGAGGTTGGAAGTATCCTTGGCGCTCTCGATGACCGTCAGCAATTGCAAAACGCATTTGAAGCTGCAGAGCGTGCTTCTCTCGCCGCACCACCACCACTTCCGCCACCGCCGCCCCCTCTTGAACACGTTGGCCCACCTGTAGCATCTGCCGATACTGCCTTTCGAGTCGCGGCTGACGAGGAAGCATCGCGGAGAGCTTCAACCTCCACCAAGGCAGTACCCGAAAACGAAAGCTTCGAAAACGCAAGAAAGCCTCTACATGTGTATACGGCAGATCTCGTCGACTGCATTTCAAAGACGCTAGGTCCTCGAGAGTCGTTTGCGCGCCTCGCAAGCGTGGATGCCACTGGAAGCGTTCTCGCACAGTGCCAAATGGGTTCTGCTGCAGGTCGCGATCTTTGGACGCATTGCATTGTGATTGCAAGTGCAAGTTATTTGCAGTCAAAGTACGCATATCGCGCATGCGTGCAAGAGGTCGCTCTGGAGGCATTGCTTGACGAGGGTGTTATCGCGGACGATGTTTCGGACATGCTCACGCTCTTGGAGCAAACGTTTGACATACGAGATGCTGGCTCGCAATGCATTCTCCAGGCAGACTCGTGCATGACCTTGATTGCTCTTGCCCACCAGCGCGTTAGCGCAAGCGGCCTCCCCTTGTCTGCCAAGGGGGCTTTGACAGGTCTTCTCTCCACACTCAAGGTGATTGGCTCAAAGGTCGGGGCTTCGACATTCGCCTCTGCAGTTCGTGCGTCACAAGGGGTTCAGCTCGCGATGCTTGGTCAAGCCGCGCCTGTGCGCGCCCATGCCTCAATTCAAGCCGCGAGCGCGATTTTTGCTCAGGCCAAGTGTTCCTACGCATCGCCAGGAATTCTTGCTTCGCTTCTCGCATCTGTACAGGGAACAGCCCTGGGATTTGCTCGAGGAAGCGCCCCGCTTGGAGATCTCGAGGTGTCTGCCATGGCTACGGCGATTTGTGCACATTGTGCACAGCAAGGTCACCCACTTCAAGAAGCGGGCCAGGCTGCTGTGCGCGCCGCCCTGACAAGTTCTCTGCATGTGCGAGCTCAGATTCAACAAGGTTTGAACGAAGCCGTGCAGATGAGTATGCGAGTGCAACCAAGCACTTTTCGCGGTCCAATGGCTACTGTTCTCGACGAGGTGAAGCGTCTGACTTCCTCAGTCGAGGCAGGTCGCATTGATCACCTTTTGGGCGGAGAGAGCTCAACTGCAGCAAGCTATGAGAGTCTGCGCAAGCTTTTCTATGGATCAGGTTCACCTTTGGATGAAAAAGAAGAAGAAGACGAGAAGGACGCAGAAAGATTTGCACTCGGAGCTGTCGACGCTGTTGCAGCGCGCGTCTTGGTCGAAGTTGCTGCGGAGCGCGCTTCGTCTGTGGCGCATCTGGACGACCAGCGGGCCGTTTCTTTGGCTCTAGACGCAATTGTTCAGCGGATGCAAGATCTTTTGCGCGTGCAGCACGGCGCAAAAAGCACTAGCGAACTTCAAGACGTTCGTGTGCCCGTGTCTGAAGAACGTGGTGTGGAAGCGTCGCTTGAGTTGAGTGGCGAGGCGGCAGGAGTTCAAGAAAGACAAAAGTACCATGATGGACAAGACTTGCTCGCTGCAAAGTCTGCAACCCCGAACGTTGTAATGGAGCCAATTGGGAGTCCAGAACCACTGCGACCGTCGGTCGCACAGCTTGAAAGCTACTTGCGGAGTAGCGTCCTAGCTGAGGTGCTGGTGCAAGAAGCGAATGCGAACGTGGGATCTGAAGGCGAAGCAAATGAATCACCTACGACAGCGCAAGGCGATGCAAGTGAAAGCACAGTTTCGCCATCGCTCAACGGTGGCGGTGGTGTGGTCCAGTGGTTTATGAATCGTGGAGAAGCAGTGGATCAAAGTGCGGTGAAAGCAGCAACTGCCGAAGCCATATCTAAAGCTCTTGGCAGTTCTTCTGCGTCGCCTGAAGACACCGTTTGGGATCTGGACGCGCCATCTCGACCGTGGTCAAATGGCAACATATTAGATCTCGTCACAAACCTTGTGCTTGCACAAGTTCACACTGAAGAGTCCGAGAACGATGCAACTTTGGACACTGCGCTTCTCGAAGCGAAAGAAGCGCCGCACACGAGGTCTTCGAAAGACGCCAATGCTCAAGCAAGCGAAAAAGCCGCAAACGCCGCGCTCGCTTCAAGGCTTGCCGCGGAAGCTGCCGAACGTGCAATTTTTGCGCGCGAGGAGAGTGTGCGACTCAGGGAAGTCCAGCTCCTTGAGCAGGAACGTACAGTCGCTCTTCGAGAAGCCGAGACACGTGCGTCTGCCGCTCAGTCTGCTTTGAGTGTCAAGGAGGCCATGCTGGAGCGTCTCGTTGCAGAAACGTCTGCCCGTCATGAAATGCTGGCCGAACAGGAACGAGGTCGAGTAGCGGACCTTGAGGCCACCCTCGCAAAATTTGGTCAACTGCAGCTTGAAACCCTTGGGATGGCATTTGACCGTATGCAGCATGCACTGCCTCCTGCGCCTCTTGCGCAAGACGCCGAGGTACAGCGCGTGGTATCTCTGGCGACGCAGACGGACGAGTTGACATCCTTGGAGCGGGATCTGTCTCGAGGTGAAGTGGAGAGACATTTATCAGAAGCACGAGGCTTCGTTGCTGCAGATAAAGAAGTGGACCTTTTAGAACGCAAAGCGAGTGATAGGGAGTCAAAGTCGCCATCTGAGTCGTTTTCAGAAGAAGCAGAGATTGCGAAGTTCACCAAAGAAGAAGGAGGGAGTAACAATGATGACAGCGGCGACAACAACGATGGAGATGCCGAGTCTGGCGAAGATTTCGAGGGACAACATGATATGGAAGAAGAGGATGAAGACGAAGAGGGTAGTCTCTCCTTGGTATTGCCGTATCCTCGGGCGCGAACTGAAACGAAGGACGTGTCGCTTCTGGATCTTTCCGCCGTTGTCGTTTCAGAGTCACCTCGGGCTAGCTCACTCGATTCGCCGATTTCACTCATGCTCCCTGCAGAAGGTGGGCCCGCGACGAACGCGGCCGCTTCGCCGCCATCCCTGTCTCCGCGCATCGTGACGCCTCGAGTTCAACCTGCAAAAGAGCCACCGGCCAAAGGGTTCTCTGCAACGCTTCTGGAGTGGTCAGACAGTGACGATGAAGAAGAAGATCTTGAGGCTGGAGACGATCATTCTGCTGACTCGCGGTCGCTGTCTGAAGGAGAACTCGAGGTGAGCCCCGGAGACTTTAGTGATGGCGAAGAAGTTCCTCTTACCATAGCGTATCGCAGCGCGCTGCAGCCCGCTGTAACGGGTGCACCGTGGCCACCAGGACAAATGCCCAATCTCGATGCCAAGACTCTGAAAACCGCTAATGATGCAGCTGATGTCTCGCTTGCTTCCTCAGCGTCCGGCTTGAGTCTATCAAACCTGAGCATGAACTAACCTAGTACGAATTTTGTTTGCATTGAAATTGAGAGTCAAGGCTCAGGCCTGAGGCCTTGTGGGGCTATGGAACTTGGAAAAGGTGACTAATTTTCAGGTCGTCGGCATCTTCTTTCCCGCTCTCAAATTGCAGTGATGGCGTTTGCCAAGCGGGTGCAAAGTCGATGGTCGAAGCTTTGTTCTTTAAAGATAGATGTTATCATTGCCATCGCAAAACGCGACGACCAATACCAGTCGGTTGCGGACCCAAGGACTTTGGGTCTTCTCATCTCTTTTCCGGCATGATCATTCACGCGCCTTCATCGCCGCCGTCTTGTCTCTCTTCCGCTCACATCAAGTCTCTCTTCAACGCCAGGCTCATCGTCTAGATTTTTCTTTCACTCGTCCTGCAGCTCACTCGCCGGATCACTCAGGTCCGTCTCAGCTCCCCCCGGCTGTAGCTGCCAGGCCGCTAGCGCGATTCTTCGCGCCCTGCTGCCGCTTCCCGCCGCGCCCACCGCGGGTTCGAGATCCGCACGAGCGTGTCGGACGGGCTCGGGTCGCGTGTCTTCGTATCTTATCTTCGCCACGGTGCATCGCCGAGCGAACGAACCCCATCAGAAATTGTCCAGACCCGCATCAATCTCAACCTCGGCCTCGACCGTCACGCCTACGACGTGGACGACCGCGACCTCGTCCAACTAGACCTAGACCTCGACCTCGACCGCGACCGCGACCGCGACCTTGTTGTTTGGAGCGGTCGCAAGAGATCACAGGGCACTGGGGCACGTGCGCGCGACGGAGGAAGAGAAGAGACGCTCGCTGGAGAAGATGGAGGCCAACCCGGTCGTGATGCGCTGGGCCCGGCGCCTCGCTCTCGTGGGCGGGACGGTGTTCACCATCAAAGTCCTGCAGCGCGCGGTGGCCGCGCTTCACCGGCGGCCCGAAGGCCCGCACGAGCTCATCGAGGAGATGCAGGCGGAGGTCAAGGCCGAAGCGGAGGCCAAAGGCGACTCTCCAAAGAAATGCCTCGTCATCGGCACTGGGATTACCGGGGTCGGCGCGCTCAAGGCGTGCTTGGAAGAAGGCCTGGATGTGTCGTGCTTTGAGCGGGAGAAACAGGTGGCCGGGTTTTGGCGCTACAGCGAGGAGGAAGGCGTACCTTCCGTGTACAAGAGCGTCTACATTGATACCCCGCGCGACATTAACTCGTACGGAGACCGTCCGTACCATTCTGGAAGCGCCGCTTTCACGCATAACTCGCAGCTTGTCGAGTATCTGGAAGACAACGTGCGGGACTTTGGGCTCGAGCGGTACATCACCTTTGGCCGTGAGGTTGTCTGGGTGGCGCGGTCCGAGGAGGATCCGACCAAGTGGGCTGTGCAGTCCCGGGACCTGGATTCTGGGGAGACTTTTGAAGATCTCTTTGACGGCGTGCTCGTTTGCACAGGTCGCCACGGCGCATCCGGCTACGTGCCTCGCTTCCCGGGTATCGATGAGACCCCCATCAAAACCCTGCATTCGAGCATGTACAAGTACCCTTCCAAGCATGGAATTAACGAAAATTCCAAGGTCGTCATTGTGGGTGTTGGCAATTCTGGTCTGGACATCGTCACCGAGGTGAGTCAGGTCGCCAAGGAAACGCATCTAGTGAGCCGATCTGGACTCTGGCTTACGGTGGTGAAGCCGGGCGAGATCGAGCTCAGCGATGCTGGTATGGGCCGTCTCGCCATGGATGCCTTCTTTCGCTTTCCGTGGTGGTGGCAGTCGGACATTCGCGAAGGCATCGTTGCCAAGGATCAGCAGATTCTCAACAAGCACGGTCTTAAGCCCAAGCATCGCCTGCAGCAACAGCACGAGCTCGTCACGGGCATGTTTGGTCCTACCATTCACCAGCAGCTCGAGGATGGAAAGATCATTGTGCACAAGTCGCTCGAGCGTTTTGCTGAAGATGACGAAAATGGACCATATGTTGTCCTCGGCGGTCCAAACGGCGAGGAGAAAATTGCCGCCGACGTGGTCATCTTTGCCACGGGTTATCGGTTCTCGGTGGGCTTTGTTGACCCCAATTCAACCGCTGATCTCCGCTTTGGGCGCAGCGGAACGGATGTGCCCCTGTACAAGGGCTTTCTCGCCATTCCCAAGGAAGGCGATGATCGCATTCTCCCAGTGGCCTTCATCAACCATGTGCAAACAATGACCTTTATGGGTGGAGAGATGCAAGCTCGCTATTACTCGCGCGTATTGCGCGGAAAAATCAAGCTGCCTTCTCCACAGGTCCAATATCAAGATATGCTTGACACGCGCACAGCTCTTTCCGCGCAATACATGGATCGCGAGCAGCTTCGCACGCAGCACGGTCTCGGCGTCATGTACTATGACGACCTTGCCAATGATATTGGCTGTCTTCCGACGTTTTGGAAGCTTCTCACAGAGCGACCCACGGCGTTATGGCACTGGTACTTTGGTGGGACCTCGCTTGGCTTCAACCCATTCCAGTATCGATTGGTCGGACCGGGTTCCTTTAACGTCGCCGAAGACAATATCTGGCGCATGTACCGCGAGACGGTTTCTGGGACTTACGTGGCCGGTCCCCGCAAGGGCGAGAAGAAGCCTGGTGAGCATTGGTTCCGTACCATGTGCTTTCAACTGACGATTGGCTGCATCATGCAGGGCGCTCTTCTTTACGGTGGTCTTTTCAAGGGATACGCGACAAGCTTTCGCCTTGCTGATCGCAAGGAACAGAATCTGGCTTACATCAAGGCTCGAGGTGAAGAGAATATGCACTCTCTGAAATTTGGCGAGGATTCATGCGCCATGCGCGCATCTACGGCCGGTACCGAAAAGATTGCAGCCTCGTCGGAAAGGTACAAGAGTTTTCGGAACGAGACATCCGCCGCAGCGTGAAAAAGAGTGGTACCATCAGGCCACCAAATTAATTTTCCTTTTATAAAAAGCATGACGTGTTCTCTTCTGAAGCCTGCGTCGCAAAAGATTTGTTCACAAACTCTGCGGGGAATATATCATATCTGAGAGATGGAGACTCTTCCAAGGCATGCTGTATAGGTAGTGAGTGACCTGACGCTTTGATGTTCATTCTCAAAGTTTCTCATCAGAAAAAATGACAATCTTCGCGCGCGCCCTGGCTTTTTGAGGCAGCCAAAACTTTCGCAAAAACAAAAAGGCGTCACTACCGACTGCAGGCATGGAGAGGACGTGGTAATTCTTGACGTCACGGTCGAGGTCAAAGACGATCACAGCATCCGGATTAGACAAAAAGTTGGACAGCGAAGAAGCTTCGGCGAGCTTGAGCAAACGATTAGGCGTGCCGATAGCTACGTCGAGTGCGCTGCCAGGGCCCTGGAGATACTTTACCTGCTCGTCGAGCTTCATGTGCTTTGCAAAGAGCTTGCCAACAGGTCGCTGCAGCATACTGAGCGTCTTGAGCAGATCGCAAGCTCGTACAGCGGACCGGGTAACCAGAAGTACGGTACTCTTTCTCTTGGTGTCGAGATGCTCCTTGAGGCTGTCGAGCGTCTTTTTCCCTGTTTTCACGGGCCAAAAGTCGGCTGCAGAGAATGGCTCAAGACCTGGGTAGAGCTCGATCTTGCTCAGTTTGGAGCCTTCCGTCTCGTATCTGTGCTTGAACCAAAGATGAAGCTCGCCGCCTGCCTCGGCCAGGCTGACATCCTGGCGGACCTTGGCGCGCTTTTTGCTGGAGACCTGCTGTTTCTTTTGCTTGGTCTTCTTGTTCTTGTTTGCTTCCCCGGCTTGGCCCTTTTGAACATCATCATCCTTGCCCTCAGACTTTTCCCCGCGCGTTCGCTTCTGCTTTTGGCTTTTGGCGCCGTCCTTGTCGGCGTCGTCGCCGCGTCGCTTCTTTGGGGTCTTGCTGGACCCGGCGGCGTGCTGGCCGCCATCGCTCGCGGCGGCGAGACCGTCTTCGTTCCTGCGTCGCTTCTTGGACGACGACGACTTATCTTGGCTTTGCCCTTGGCTGCCGCCGCCGGTGCGCGCGTCCAGGAGCACCATCTCGCTTGTCGCTTTCGTGATTTTCGGGACTGACTGGACGCGCTCGGGCTCGCGCGCGGTTCGTGGCCATTGAGGGCTGTGCGCCTTCGCCGCGGTGTGCGCAACGCGCAGAGCCGTTGGCGCGGCCGGTGCACACCGTTTTGGCTAGCTCGCATTTCTTCTTTTTTCCTTCCACCACTGCAACCAATGACTAGGCAGGCTAGTTAGTCATCAATCAATGCGTGCGCTGACCGTAGGCGGGGGCGCCAGAACAAAGCAAACGCCGCAGCGGCAGCGAAGTTCTGCTGAGAGACCGGTCTTTCGGCAGAAGTGGAGCGTCGGCGTGCGCGCGCGCACACGACGCGTAAAGTCAGACCGCCTGCGCGAGAGAGACTTCGTGGCGTCGGGCTGTCAATCGCTTACGCTTGACGGTCTCCGATCACTTGATTGCTAAGGCCTAGCTCCTTTGGTTATTACTCGGTTGCGTGATTGCAATCGGCTTGATTACGTGAGAGAGTCATTGTCGACAAGCAGGATTGTGCTGTGCACGATCGGCGTGCAATCTTCTTCTTCTTCTTCTTCTTCTTCTTCTTTCTTCTTCTTTCTTCTTTTCCTACATTGGCACCGTCATTGCCGCGATAAAGTACTGTGAGCTCGCAGCTCAAGGACATTCTAAGCCCTGACGTGACGAGACGCTTCGTCAAAAAACATCACGACAAAAGGTCAATCGATCCAGAACAAGTATGTCTGCTTGCGAGCTATTCCGCGGTGGAGTGTCGAAGCCCGACGGTACACGCGCCGTAATTGCGATCGTGTTTGATCCGTACTTACCTCGTGAGCTGAATGTGAAGGTGCATTTTCTGCAGACGGGCCAGGAATGCTCCGACTTTGAGGTCTGGATTGCCGAGGCACTCGCGACCTCGAGCACAGCAAAAGAGGTCTTGCAACAACGCGCCCAAGATCTCGGGAACGCCCTTCAGCTCGAATACACTTCGAGAGGAAATGGAGCACCTACCCTATTCATCGCCGCAGACGCCGTGCATGCTCCTCCAATCACCCTCACTCGAGGCGTCAAGGTACAAGTGCAAACAGCAGCGAGCAATTCCATCGACGAATGGCGTCTCGGCAAGGTTTCTCGCGCTCGACAAGACGGCAGTGTCAACGTGCAATTTCTTGACGCCACAAAAGAATACAGTGTGCCGAGGAGTCGGTTGCGCGTCATGGGGCGATATCGGCCGGGCCAGTACAAGGGATACCTCGCCGACGCACAGACGAACGCACATACTTCAAAGACGCAAAATGTGAGGTTCACGGGAGCATTTGATTTGGATCAGCGGTCCATCTATGAGGCTGCGTCCATTAAGATCCAGACCGTGTACCGCTCTCATCTTGCAAGAAGCGTTCTCAACTGGCTTCGGGGAAAGCGCGCGAATGCCTCTGCAAACGTTGCGCCGGCGAGATACGGCACTCCAGAGCCGATCTTGAATCGAGATCCGGCAAAGCTTCCGCCAGAACCGAAATTACCGCCCCTCCCGCATCGTCTTGCACCGGAATCTATTAATGCGACAACCATTCCCGTATCTGCAAATGTACAAGGCGAAGGACTTTTGCAAGCTCCTCAACATGTGTCTTCGTTGCCTTCAACGGCAAGAACGCGGACCCCTCGTAGCGCGCGACCGCCGGCAGGGCCTCCCAACAGCCCTGCGACGCAAGTCGAAGCCAGCGCAAGTCTTTCGTCATCGTCCTTGTCGTCGTCGTCCTCCGAGTCGTCATTGTCCACGTCATCGGATGAAGACGATGAGAGCGACGACGCGGAGGATGTTGAGGTGAGCGGCAACGCTCGCCGCACCGCTGCCGAGTCAAAGCACAGCGACATAATGTCAAAGAGACCTATCAAAAAGAAGCATACGGTACCCTCGCGCGCCCCTCCGGCAAAACATACCTCTTTACCATCGCGTGAAGCTCCAGCTACACAGAGGTTCATGCCTTCGCACGCGACTTCAGGTCAAGAGACTTCGTTCAAGTCGCGGGAGAAGGAGGAAAAGGAATTCGCCGAAACCAAAACTGCTTTGCAAGTACACGCTTCCGCAACGATATCCACGAAAATGAGCGGTACGAGTTCGGCGCAACAAGCGCCTCGTCGACACAGCTCGCCGGCAGTCTCGTCCCCCAAGTCTCCGAGCACCATTCCAGAAGAGCCCGTAGCTGCGGTGGCAGAACGTATTGGCTCGACGGGCAAGGTACAAGTGTACTCTGTGACGTTCAACGCGCACAGCAAAGGACGTCAAGCCCTCGCGGGAGACGTAATTGCCAAGATGATCGCACCAGGCTATGACATTTATTGTCTGGCGTTTCAGGATTTGCGCACGGGTGGGGACCCTCTGCGCGAAACGTTGACGTCGATCTTGCCGCCTGCGTACATTGAACTTCGTGGCGTATCAATGCAGCGCATGCACCTGTTCATCTATATTCACGCCTCGCTATTGCCGCTCGTTAAAGACGTCCAAAGTGATCATGTCTTTTTCGGTGTGGACCTCGGCAATGAGACGATCGCCCCCAAGGGGGAACGCATTAAGGGCGCTGTAGCGATTTCATTTCAAATGAGGGGCAAGTCTTTCGTCTTTGTGAACAGTCACTTCAAGGGTCAGCCTACGGACGACGCTTCTCGCGATGCCAACTTTCACGAAATCAATGTTCGTTTCAAGCTTCCTCTCAACAAGCTTCAGACGACGACGCCTATTTCGCAGCGCTTTGACTTTGCATGGTGGCTAGGAGACCTCAACTACCGCGTACACTTGGACAGCGTGGTTCCAAGCGTTGCCGAGTCGCACAAGGTACTGAATGAAGGAAATCTTGGCAAGCTCTTGGAGCGAGATGGGCTCTTGAAGAATAATCACGCGTTCGAGGACTATGAAGAGATGCCCATTTCGTTTCCGCCAACGTTTCGTTTCAATCAGACGACCGGCGCATATTGCGACAAGAGCGTGCCATCGTGGACGGACCGTATTCTGGTCAAGCGCGACCAGCCAGAATGCGCCTGGCTCTCATATGGCATGCTCAATGCCGTGTGCACATCCGTGCACAAACCCGTCTTCGCTGCGCATGCTGTGACGCTGGCAGAGCCGCACGGCATCTGGTCCGACTGGCACGCTGCCCAAGCTGAGTTCATGAAGCGGGTTCAGGCCGAAGCTGATGCTGCGGCCAAGGCGAACGTTGGAGTTTCTGCTGGGACTTCCAAGAGCATTGGTTTGGGCGCCAAGGTCCTTGGTGGAAAGGGAAAAAGCAAGGCTGCCCAGCAGCAAGAGGTCAGCTTTCGCATGGATACAGAGGCGAATGCCAACAAGTCCAGAGCGTGCGTGATTCAATGAATACGAGTAAAACGTAGGGAGGGAGTAATACAGAGAGATATTTTTTCCGGCATGGGTATTTCTGGTATCAGTCGATTAGGCCGTGTGGCGGAGCCGGCAGGTAAGGAATCTTGCCGGCCTGGCGAAGTTTGCGGTACGCGTTGCGAATATGAAGAGGATGAATCGCGCCCTTGAAGTCGTTCATGTCCTGGCGAGCGAGCTCAATGAGCTCGCCGGCAAAAATCTTGGCAATGCCACCTAGCGCGACGGCCATTTCGTTGCTCACGGTATCGACACCTGCGACACGTTGTATAAGCTTCTTGACCTTGTTTTTGTCAAAATGCGACCTCCTGAACGCCTCGTAGCGCTCCATTTGCTCTTGCGAAAAGGTCCCCAGCAGCGCCGTGAGCCGCTGTCGCTCCTCCAGCTCCGCGTCGCGTTCGGCCTTGTTTGCGCCGATGCCGCCGCCTCCTGGCGCAGCGGCGGTCGACCCGCCTCCCCCGAGGCCGCCGCCGCCGCCGACCGCAGGCCCGCTGCTCACGGCGGCGCTGCTCGCGGCCTCGCCGGCGGCCGCGGCGCCGGCAGCTGCTCCAGCTCCAGCCGCGGCTCCGGCATCCTCCGATTTCCGCCTCTTGGCGGACTTGCCCTTGGCGTCCGGCTCCGACAGCCGCCGCTTCAGGCCGCCGCCCTCCGAGGCCATCGCCGCGACCGGCGCGAGCAGCTGCCCGCCCGCGAGCGCCGCGCGGGGTCGCGTCCAGACCCGGTTTTGCCAAGCCGAGCCGAGCCCAGCCGAGCCGCGCCAAGCCGGGCTCCTTGCATTGCAGCAAGGCCCAAGCTCGAGGCCGGGCCGAGGTCGAGGGCAGCTCGAGGCCGAGCTCGCGAAGCCGGCTGGCGCCCTGGCCGCTGCACTGCTAGACGAACTCGAGTATCCTGGCCTCGCTCGCTCGCTCGCTCGGAGGCGTGCCAGAAGACCTCCGTTGCTCGCCAAGCTCGCGCGAAGAGCCGCGAGGACGAGGACCACGACGAGGACGAGGACGACGACGGGGCCTTGAGATGGCCTGGGCAGATGTGGACGCGAGCCGCATGGCGGGTCTCGTCGAAGAGAAGGGCGGCGAGGCGTGCACGGTGGTGTGTCTCGACGCGCCCGCCGGCCTTCAGCTTGGCGTAGATCTCAAGGCATTCGCGCTGGGTCCGAGGTTCAAGGGAGTCAAGCTTGTGCCGCCGGGCCTGCGAATGCTGCACTACCGCCTTGGGGGATCCGATGGTCCTGCCAGGGCATTCTTTTTCCAATTGGGGAACCCAGAACAGTCTGGCGACGAGAAGGCGCACAGAGTTGTGGCATTGCGCTGGGACAAAGCGCTCGAGGATTTTGCGCTGGTCGACGAAGAAGACACTGCACGAATTACCGCAGCGGTCCATCGCCTTGAACTCGACGCCAATCTCGGCGCCTACGACCCAGAGCACTATGCACGCTGGCAGCAGCTCACGCAGTTCTGGGACGAGCGCGTCCTCAGTGTAGCGGGTCTTCGGCCTGACGTCCTCGTGTTGGGCGCAGGCAATGATCATGCTGACAACAACGATGGACCTGACACCGGTGATATGGATCTAACAGGGGACAAAGTCAGTCATTCAAGCCCTGGCGGTGTGGGCTCTGATTATTGCACGCCCCACTTTACCACTCTTCCCGACCTGGCTCGTCTGAGCAGACAAATGCGTGCAAATGGTACGCTCTCGGACACCAAGGGGGCGCACTTTTTCAAGTCGGCCAGCGGCGCCTGGCTTAGTCCTGCAGAAATCACCGCATTGCATCTTGATCCCACGCCTCTTTTACAGCGCTTAGTCGAGGTGGCGTATCATGGGGATTATGAGCTCTTCTTGGGTGAGATCCAGCTTGCCTTCATTCTCTTTGTGTACTTGGCGAGTCTGCCTGGACTCGAGTTTTGGAAGACGGCAGTCCATTTAGTGGCCTCGAGCGCAAGTCTTCGCCAAGAAAAGCCGTCATGGATGTCGCTCTTTTGCAATGTGCTCGCGCACCAGGTGTTTTTGCTGCCCAAGGATCTCTTTCAGAACGAGCTGCTCGAGGATAACTTCCTTTCCGAAGCACTTTCGTCTCTTCTCGACGAAAGTGAGGCTTCGGCGGCATTGAAACCTGCCATCGTCGATCTCCGTGCCGCCTTGCGCCAGCAGTACGGCGCTTCTCTACTCGCCAGACTCGACGCCTTTGTTGACGAAGAGGAGCGTGCTTTTGAGGCGGCCTCCTTACAGCCTGCTTCTACGGATCTTCTTGCTCAAGCTGTGGAGGAGGCCACACTCGCCGACGGTGCTCAGGAACCGCCGCAGCCAAAGCTGCGAAAGCCGGAGCGCATGGCCTGGATGCTCCCTTGAATCGTCACATTGCCCGCCTTGCGCCTTGGACTGACCGTGAGGCGGGTCGCGGTGTCTCCACCTCATCGCGTTCATTGATCTTACAATCGCTCGTGGTCTCCGCCAGTGGCGAAGGAAGACGAGATCCGAATTGCCAGGTTTGGCTGCTTCGACTCCAGGTCCGAGCCCGGTCACACTTTCCATGTGCATCTTTCTAACGACCTAACCACCGACCGCCGATCGGTCTCGTCTCGCAGGCAGAGCGAGAACTACGAGACGCGCAGCGATGGAGCGCGCAGCGGCAGCGGCGGCGGCAGCGCGCACGCCCTCGGTGGGCGCACGACGCAGTCGCGCCGGCTGCGACGCAGAGCGCGACGCCGGCGCTGAGCCGGAGCGCGAAACTCGGGCTGACGAAGACGGGGACAAACGCCATGAGGTCGCCGCCAGGGTCGCCGCGGTGCACGCCGACGCCGACGCCGACGACCATGGGGACGGAGGCAGAACGGCGGCGGAGCGAAACGTAGCACAGGAAGATTCGTGCGATGCGATCAACGACGCGGATAATCATGGCGAAGGAAAGTCCCAGGAGCAGCTTGGCGTTGTCGTGGAGGAATCGCGTACTACGGATGTGAACGAACTGGAAACACTTCATCGCACGCCAAAACGCGCGCGCGTTACAACGCGCTCGCGCAAACGATGCTTCGAGGATGGTCCAGGCAAGGACGAGGAGGAAAAGAACGTCGACAATAATGACGACGACGACGACGACGACGATGAGGATGAAGACGACGAAACGCAAGGTCTTGCAAGTGGAGAGAGTAACTCTCGGTCAAATTTTGGCAAGACGCCTGCAAAACGACAGCGACGACGACGACGACGACGACGCGAAGTCTGCGAGGGAGGCAAAGGAGGGACAAGATGCGCAAACGGCGCCAGGAATCGAGCTGATGCAGGGGACAGCGACGGCGGAAGCGTCTCGGGCGATGACATGGACCACGACAACGACGACGACGACGACGATGAAGAAGCAGAAGAAGCCAGATCAGAGGGATCTGTCTCTGGCATGTCGGGTTCGAATGCATCGCAGGCCCAGGGTGTGACAAGTCCATCGAAAATGCGCGAGCGTGCTCGTCAAGACTCGTCTGTGCGCGCGCTCTTGAAAAACTTGCCACAACGTGGAACATTTACCCGGGTACGGAGTGAGGATGTCAACGAATACAGTCGCTCGTATGGCCCTTTACCGACCCTGCAGCCAACCAAACGCCGCACGAGTGGTCGTTGCAAAACTGTAAAGAATGACGACACAAACATTCTTGTGCGCGCCCTGCGCTTAAAGAAGCGTAAAGACCGCGAGGAGCGCAAGCAGCGTCGCGCGGGAACGAGTTCCCCGAGTCCGGTAAACATGAGTGGCCAGAGTCCTCTTGCACACCGTAGTTCTGTGAGTAGGTCTGCGAGCAACGCTAGTGCTCGGTGACTTTTTTTCGTTCTGAGTCATAGGTCTCGGCCATAGTCCTTACAAAAAATAGAAAAAAGAAAGTAAAGAATGATGTATTGCAATTGATGTAAGAAACATCAGTTACCACACTCACGCACATGACCACGTGTAGGCCAAGTGGGTCACGAGTAAGATTTATTTCGATCGTACTCGCAGTACCCCGGAAAAGAAAAAAAAGAACGAAGAACGAAGAAATTATACCATGATACTTCACTTCACTACAATACCTGCTTGACAGACTCAATGGTGCAAACGACGCCAAGAATGCAGGAAACGACGAGCAGAATCCATGCAGCGACAAGTCGAGCGTCACGGCTCTTGGGCTTGAAGAACCCGTCGGGGCTTCGCAACGCAATGTAACTCGCCGACGGCAAGATGAAGGCCAGCAGCATAGACACGGATGAGCCGCAAAGGTTCCAGACCACCGCAACGCCCGGCACCGCGACCATACTGAAGACAGAAAAGACGAGAATCAACGAGGTCACGGCAAAGTGCACCAAACCAGCCTTGGTCCAAAAGTTCAGAGGCCGCATAAGCGTCCGTGTAAGCCGACGACGGGTGCGCTCCATCTGAGGCGTACGAAACTCGGGCGAATCCTCCGTGTCAATAATCGCAAGCTCGTCCTCGTTCATCGGCGTGTCCAAGGGGTCGCGCACGTTGATGTGGCGCATAGGCGGCACGGCAGTGGGAGCGTTTCCGTTGCCTCCTGTGGAAGCCTGCTGCTGGTCTTGCATCGCAACATAGGCGTCGTGAACGCCATCGGTCGAATGATTAGACTCCTCAATGTGGTCGAGGCTCGTGCGAGACAAGAGACGCTCATCCGCTTCCGAAAAGTTGCGGCGCTTTCCCGAGCCGTAGATGAGCAATGTGCCGAGACGAATGACCGTGTCACGGCAAGGCAAGACGAGGAGCGGAAAGCTGAGCATGAGGGCGCAAAGAAAGCCGCCGCGGCCGAGATTGATGAGACCGTCATTGCGGTCGAAGGCATTGAGAATATTATCCGGGACGTTGTCAACGCACGTCGACGAAGAATGCGCATCGCACTTGTGATCATAGGCAAAGAGGTAGCCAGAGATGGAGACAATGACGTAGAAACAGAGCGCAGAGAAGATGGTCGAAAAGACCACGCAGTCCAAGCGCGTGCGCGTTGGCTTTCGCAGACCCGAGTGTACAGGGAGCACGTTAAAATGGCACATGAAAGAAAGCTCAAAGAACGGCAGCGCGTAAAGCGTCGCCTCAGGATCCGCAGAAACCCACTTGATGTCCTCTGTGCGAATAGGACGCACATGGGTCGCACGGTCCGCGCATCGCCAAATCACGGCAGCCGTAAGCACAAGAAGAGCCAGAAGCGAACTAAGACTCGTAAAGCGCAGCGAGTGCAGCGACGTCGCATAGCACAAGGGAATTACCGGGAGGAGGCAAAGAATGGCGACAATGTTGTGACCTTGCTTGGAAAGGCCATCATCATCCGCAATGTAGGCCTCCACAAGAGGCACAGCGAGATCACGTGCCAAGACGAGGTAGGCCACGCTTGCGAGGAAGGTCATGGCGATTAGAAGCAGCATTGTTAAATACTTGGCTTTGAGCCCAAAGCTACGCTCGACAACCTCTTCGTATGACTGCGCGCCGCTGCGACGTGATGCCGAGAGCAAAAGGCGAATCGAAAAGGCTCCAATCACGCCACTACCCAGCAGGTACGTGAGACCAAGGGCTACGCCGGTTCTTTGCAGCGCATATGGCAGCGAAAGGACGCCGCCTCCAACCATCGTAGCCACAAGGCTAAAGACGGACGAGCTTCGGGAGCTCTGTCTGTCGGGATGGTGCATCCCAGGCTCGAGCCTCGCCGTCTCGTCCAGGTGCGAGTCGAAACTCATGACGCGGTCCATGGTCTTGGTTCTTTTTGTTTTTCCGTCGCTCAGGAGCTCCCTCTCGTTTTGTCTCGTCTCGGACCTCGTCTGTCTTTACAAGCGCGCCTCGCGCGCGCACGAGAGCGGGAGAGAGCCTCCTCCGTGCCGGCAACACGCAATTCGCGCCTCAGGAACTACGACGACCGACGGACACCCAGCGACGAAAACGACTTCACCCCGAGCACCCACGCTCGGGCGCCACGTCTCTCCCCGCGCGAGTACGCTCGTCTCCGCGCCGGTCCGTCGGCAGCCACCCACCCGTGCGCGCGCCCTGCGCCAATGCAGCTTTGCGCTGCACATGATCTTCGCTGGGTCCTGGATTCATCCCCTCACAAACATGGCGAACGCCGCGCAAGCGCACATTGAGGACACCAGCGGGCATAAAAACTGTAAAAGCGAAGTGTGTCCACCCACTCCGCCACACTCGCACCAGGCTCGTCAGCGCGCGGTCTCGGTCCTGGTAATTGACTTTCGCCTAGCATCACTGGCGCCGATTCAGCAGCGAGCGAATGTGCCTATGCTTCTGCGCCGAAGGTCCGTCCGGTTGGTTGCGGGACCTTGGGGAGGACGGGTGCGTGCGTGTCTGATGGCTCCGGACCGCAGCATGAATGTTAACAAAGACGCGGACCGAACCTCTTGCAAGGGTTGCAAAAGAGAGGAGGAACAAGAACCAGGACCGGGGTTACTCTCCAACCAACACCTTTTGGTGGTGCATGCCATTGTTGCGAACCCGAGTCTTGTTTCTCGAGCGGGTCTGGCGCAGGCAGTCTGAAGGAGACCTGTGAAGACTTTTGTTTGACAATGTCGTGAAAGCGAAAAGATAAACGAGACGGGAAAACAGGGGGTTTTATTATTTAAAATTTTTGCATCAGCTGGTGGAGACATCATCGCGCTGTGCTGGGCGAGAAAGTAGATTGGAGAGGCCATTGCGCCGAAGCTCTTGATTGATCTCCGCAATTGTGGGTTCGTCCATTTCGTTGTCAAAGACATCGCGCAAGAGGCGGACAAGATGAGACTCCCTCGGAGCCGCACGAACAACGCGATTCACCTTGCGCACCGTCTGGAGTCGCTCCACGTAGCTAAAGGTGCGCTTAAGCTCGCGATCGCTGCGGTCGTCGCCAACACTTGCAGCAAGGCCGACACGGCTTTGGCGACCCTGGAAAAGGTCGCGTTCTCGACGTGAGTTCTGTCGTCGCTGCTGCAACCGGGCCTGCTCGCGCATCTGTAGCTCCAATCGCTCCGTGCTACTGACCGAGTTGGCATCCCCCGCGGGCACGGCGTCCTGCAGCAAAGCAAAGTCCGCAATATTCTTGTCGAGGGCCTCAAGCGCAAAGGAGGTGACCACGTTGAGGACAACCATGACGCTAAAGAGATAATTGGCAATGAAAAAGACGTAGACCAGTGGGTTGCCTGTTGCCGCATAATAAGCACGCATGGTCTTATTCCAGTCGTTGACGACCATGAGCTGGAAGAGCGTGAGCAACGCATTTGCAAAGGTAAGAAAGTTGGTTGCTGCGAAATCGGACGCATCTTGCAACTGCATGTCGAGAGTGCCCATTGCCACAATGGCAATGATGTACATGAAGAAGAAAATGACGCGTGAGAAAATGTAGAGGGCTGGCAAAAGATAAACAATCATCTCCGTGAGGAGCCGAAACTGTGGCACAGAACGCAGGAGTCGCAGCAGACGCAATTTTCGCAAAAAGAGCAAGAGATGAGTATGGCCTGAAAGCTTGGGGGTGAAGACCTGCGAGAGCGTTCCGATCAGAGAAGCGCTAACAATAATAAACTCAAAGGTGTTCCACGCAGACTCAAAAAAACGACGAGGCGAGGCCGCGTGGACACGGACAGCAATCTCTGTGGCAAATAGCAGCGTGCAGCAACGATTAATGATGCGGAATGGAAGGGGATCGTCGTAAATGACCACGTCAATGTCTACGGAAAGCGCAGTGACAGTAATGAGACCAGAGACGATGAGCAAGGTGTTCACAGCAAGGTCGAGAGTGCGCGCTCTGCCAATGCAGGGTATCCAAATCTCGTGCTTGACCAGACGGATGGCAATCTGCCTTGAGCGAGACATGGGTTTACTTCGGCGCACATTGGCCGGGCGAGACAATGATCCTGGCGAGGAGATTTCTGCTTCGCTCAAGTGCCCGCTCATGGGCGTGGCAGCAACATCAGACCGTGTGCGCGACATTGGCGACCCATTGAAGAATGACCGCCCCGAAACATTGAAGTTTCCTTCGCCGCTGGCAGCGTTCGTTCCATCATGCGTGGCGCCGGCGCCGGCGCCGGCGCCCTCTGCGTCCTCATTCGCAATCATATCATTGTCCCCAAAGAAGGCATCAACCTCCTCCTCCTCGGACGCATGCTCCTTGATGGTAAAATGCAATACGAGCAAAACGTCCTCGAAGTCGTCACGAAATACAAAGCCAGGAGTGCGTCCCTCTCCGAGTAGACTGACCAGCAAAGGAGCGTCTTCGACATTCACGCCGAGATCAACGAGCAAATCAGCGACGAGGCCATCGGGCACACCCACGGGTCCGAAACTGGTCGGACGCAAGGCGGGCGCGAGACTGTGCATGCTTTCTTGTCGAAGCACGCGAAAGGCTGCCGATGTGCAGGCGCGCTTGCGCACAGCCTGTCGCTTCGCCTCGTGCAAAAGATGACGACGATGCTCTTTGTAAATAACTGCAAGGAGCAAGTTGAGCATGAGGAAGACCGAGACCACCAAGAAACAGACGAAAAAAAGTGCGCTCCACGGGTTCGACTCGTACGCAGGCACCATGACAGAAGGCGAGTTACACGTTGAAAGAAGAATCACCAGCGTAACAATCGATTCACCCATCGAGTTGAAGAACTGGTCGCCTTCCTCTGATCCATAAAAGAGAAAGATGGCCACCACGGCAAAAAAAGTAATCTCAAAGGCGAGCAGTAAAAAGGCCGCACGAACCCGCCAGCACGTTCGAAGAATGTCGATGACACGTCTACGCACCAAATGCGAGTACTCGAGCTGCAAAAGAGGTCGTACAACACGTGCATAGCGATAATACGGATGATGTGCGACTGCGTTCATGTAAATGCTCGCAATGAGATCAATCAAGGCCACGGTGAGCGCAAAAGCATGTATCTTTGCAAAAAGACTGCGCTGAAGCTGCTTTAGATCTGTGAAGCGAACGCGTAGGGAGAACATGACCGCCAGGAAAGTCCACGCAGAGGTCTCAACAACGTAGGTCCATGCGGGCTGCGAACCGTCGTTTTTCTCGTAAAAGGTGATCAACAGATATCCGAGAAGAGAGGCATCCACAAGAGCGCGCATGCCCGAGCTTTCGTACACGCGCACGTACCAGAGCGAGTCCGGATCCGTGAGAAACGAGATACGTCTGTCGAAAAGTGCCGCTCTAATGTACATTGCTGCGACGTGAACGGCATGCATGCGACGCTTGAGCTCGAGGTCATCGTCGCTCATGTCGCTGTAGTCCAGCGCGGACCCCAGGCGCCCGCTGCGCCTTGCTCTGGCGTCAGCAATGTTCGGCAAGCTCTGATATCCGCTTGTGAGTCCCCCGCCAGTAGCTCCGGGTGCATGGCTGACACCGCCATGATTGTTATTGGTGCTGGTGCTACCTTCGAGGAGGGCCATGCGTTCGCCAGCACGACGCTCCTCGGCGTCGTGCGTGCCGCCCGCACGGTCTGCCCCGTCTTCACGCGACTCTGCTGCCTCGCGCACCGGCCAAAGCGACCTCGTCCTCCCGTCCTTCATCTCTCCCTCCGTAAACGATGAAACGATTCTGCTGCTCTGATAAAAATTCTTTATTTGTCTCGAATTTGTGTGAAAAGTTTGTCTTTCTTTTCTTGCGGTCGTTGCACAGCTTGTGATTCATTTTTAAGGCGGATTCGTAGTGGGCGAACGCGGTTTCTTGCTGTTATGCTCCAAATGCTCATCTTCGTCCATCATTTCCGTCAAGAACTTCACGGCCCTTTTTCTGCCTGATTTGGACGAAATGTGGCTTGTCATCATGTGAACACAACCAAGGTGTTCCATCTCACTAACCTGGCCCACTACTGCGTGAAGATCCTTCTTTACTTGCGGCACGAGCTTCTTTAGCACTTCAGCCATTTCCTTTGCGGCTTTGGTGCTGTTCTTTGTGTGCTGGTCTTGTTGTTGTTTGGAGATAAAGGCGAGCACAAAGTCTCGGCAGACTCGACATAGTTTCCTCACATTCTCGGAAAGTCCCTCCTTCCTAATTTTATTGGTGAACCACGTATAAGTCCATTCACCATTGCGCCTTTGCCTCATCTGACTAAGATTTGTATTTTCGCGTGTAAGAACAGATTTCTTCGCCCTGTATTCGGCAGCTGCACTGAGAGCAATTGTGTACACCTTCTCAAGCCGCGGAAAGGTGAGCTCGGTCTCCGGGATCGAGCCAAGCATGATGAGAAAGCCGATCGAGAATGGGCAAACGACCCCCCCACAGACATGGATGCGATACGGGGCATCCGAGGTGAGCAATGGTGGGCAGGTTTCATTGTTAAGGAGCTTCGTAGCACTGTCACGATAAAACGCCACAAGTTCTGCACTGAACTTGCGTTCAATTCGCCTGTACAACGAGTAGAAATTATCGTCGTCGTCAGTAGCATCCTTTCGCTTACTTAGCTCTGGATCATCAGGTGCTTTTCCCATGACCTTCTGAACGAGAACATCCGCCTTGCGTTGAAACGTATTAAGATCCGTTCCCACTTTTTCCAACGTCGCCGTCGCTTCTTGTCCAATTTTTCGCACTTCTTTCACCACGAGCTTGGTGCTTTTATCAAGTCCAGCTTGGATAAGAACTTGAGGTGCTACGGAGTGGTCTTCGTCAGAAGGCATGGTGAAGCCTGACTGAGCTTGAACCAAGATAATGGGTGTCTAGATAAGCAAAGTCAAATGCCTTCAAAAGGTCAAACTTTGTCGACCAGTTATGGTTTTGCTGCTGCCCCGATCAATAAATACCCTCCACGGACAGAGGGGAAAGGACGCGGATCGATAAACCTTGAATGTGTTGAAATAAGATATGTAACTGAAAACGCGCGGGGAAGTCTATGTGATTCAAAGGCAACAATAACGTGCAGGATGATGCGGCCGATCTGCCTCTGCCCTCCACTCCCTCCACTGCAGATCATATTTTCGGATCGAGCGTTCGTCCTCGCAGAAACTTACTGATATTTTAGACTCAGAAAGCGGTCCGGAGAATCACGCAATCTTCGCGCCCCAGTGTCGGTCTCTTGAGACGTCCTCCCGCACAAGCTCTCTCGCGGTTCACCTCTTGGTAGGAAGCTGCTGCGCCGACTTCATAAGAGGAGCATCGCGCGCGACATCAAGCTTCGAGAAGAGTGTCGAGCACTATCGCGGACGCAAGTAGGCTAAGCCTTGCAACTCACTTGTCTTGATTGCCGGACTGGACTGGCTACGGGATGTTTGAGGGGCGTTCGCGTCCGGAATGATGCGGCCGATCTGCCTTTACCCTCCGCACCTTCCGCTGGGGAGGATCTTTCTGGGTCGAGCGGTCGTCCTCGCAGAAGCTCACTGTCGATATATTCGACTCAGATAGCGACCCGGAGAATCACGCAACCTTCACGCCCCAGGGCCGGTCTCTTGAGACGTCCTCCCGCACAAGCTCTCTCGCGGTTCACCTCTTGGTAGGAAGCTGCTGCGCCGACTTCATAAAAGGAGCACCATGCGCGACAACGAGCTTCGAGACTACCGCGGACGCAAGTTGGCTAAGCCTACCGTCTTGCAACTCACTTGTCTTGATTGCTAGACTGGACTGGCTACGGGATGTTTGAGGGGCGTTCGCGTCCGGAATGATGCGGCCGATCTGCCTTTACCCTCCGCACCTTCCGCTGGGAAGGATCTCTCCGGGTCGAGCGGCCGTCCTCGCCGAAGCTCACTCCCGATATATTCGGCTCAGATAGCGACCCGGAGAATCACGCAACCTTCGCGCCTCAGGGCCGGTCTCTTGAGACGTCCTCCCGCACGAGCTCTCTCGCGGCTCACCTCTTGGAAGGAGGCTGCTGCGCCGACTTCATAAAAGGAGCATCGCGCGCGACATCAAGCTTCGAGAAGAGTGTCGAGCACTATCGCGGACGCAAGTAGGCTAAGCCTACCGTTTTGCTAGCCATATGTCGTGATTGCTGGACTGGGCCGGCGACAGGATCTGTGAGGAGGGTTTACGTCCAGGATAATGCGGCCGATCTGACTTTGCCCTCCACTCCTTTCGCTGCGGAGGATCTTTCCGGGTCGAGCGGCCGTTCTCGCCGAAGCTCACTCCCGATATATTCGGCTCAAATAGCGACCCGGAGAATTACACAACCTTCACGCCCCAGGGCCGGTCTCTTGAGACGTCCTCCCGCCTAAGCTCTCTCGCGGCTCACCTCTTGGAAGGAAGCTGCTGCACTGACTCCGTCAGAGGAGCATCACGCGCGACATTAAGCTTCGAGAATAGTGCTGTCGAGCATCACACAAGTAGGCTAAGCTTAGCGTTTTGCTAGCCATATGTCGTGAATGCCGGACTGGGCTGGCGACAGGGTCTCTGAGAAGAATTCACGTCCAGGATGATGCTGCCGATCTGACTTTGCCCTCCGCTCCTTCCGCTGCTGAGGATCTCTCCGGGTCGAGCGGCCGTCCTCGCCGAAGCTCACTCCCGATGTATTTGGCTCAGATAGCGACCTGGAGAATCACGCAACCTCCGCGCCTCAGGGCCGGTCTCTTGAGACGTCCTCCCGCACGAGCTCTCTCGCGGCTCACCTCTTGGAAGGAGGCTGCTGCGCCGACTTCATAAAAGGAGCATCGCGCGCGACATCAAGCTTCGAGAAGAGTGTCGAGCACTATCGCGGACCAGGGCCGGTCTCTTGAGACGTCCTCCCGCACAAGCTCTCTCGCGGTTCACCTCTTGGTAGGAAGCTGCTGCGCCGACTTCATAAGAGGAGCATCGCGCGCGACATCAAGCTTCGAGAATAGTGCTGTCGAGCACTATCGCGGACGCAAGTAGGCTACGCCTACCGTCTTGCTACTCACTTGTCTTGATTGCCGGACTGGACTGGCTACGGAATCTTTGAGGGGCGTTCGCGTCCGGGATGATGCGCCGATCTGCCTTTACTCTCCGCTCCTTCCGCTGGGGAGGATCTTCCGGGTCGAGCGGTCGTCCTCGCCAAAGCGCACTGCCGATATATTCGACTCAGATAGCGACACGGAGAATCACGCAACCTTCACGCTCCGGAACCGGCACCTTGTGACGCCCTCGCGCACGAGCTCCCGCTGCTCTCCTCTCCCAAGGATGCTGGTGACTCGACTCCACGCGTAGAATACTTCCGAGCAACATAGGAGCCAAATGAGCTGCATTGTATTCTGTAGCGATGCCTAAATTTTAGCTCATGCTCGACAAATCCATAATCCTTGGTTGAAGCAAGCTCGAGAACATCCTCACCAATATGAAGGCAGATAGCGCAACGCATGTTCCCCGGGCTCTCAGCGATGACGAAGAAGAGAATGTGGAACGAGGAGACGACGATGCTTTTCTTTCGTTCTTTGAAGGTCTCCTCTCGATCAGCATTCTGCTTCCCAAGATCTTCAAAAGAGTGATTGAGATGCATAAGAGGGAAGGTCCCGCCAAGCTTATGAAATTTACGCAGTGGATGAGAACCCTTGATGATCCTGAAGGGTCACGTATAGCAAAACAGCTTCTTCTGATCATACATCCCGACAAACAGCCTCGCCTAGACAAGCATCATAAGAAGCTCTCGGACAAGGCATGGAACTCATTTCAAGTGGTGAACGAGAACTTAGAAATTTTAGAGAGACAAACTCAGTCGTCTCAGAATGAAAATGTCTCGGACGATAGCCCTTGGACAAACGATGGAGCAACCGAGGATGCTAACATGAAGAAAAAGGTGTCGGAATTTCGAGCCATTTTTCATCGCACTCTTTATGCAAGCGTGGTCCTGCCTTCATATCTTCTACCGATGCTTTGCGAGCAGGACGGCCAAACGCCTGCGACACCTACTCCGCCTGAAGTTGTTGTTGTCACCCCCGAGGGTCATCGGAGTGATGATGACAGCGCAGAACCCGAGACGCCCGAGGAGACGCCCGAGGAGGTTTCAGAAAGAGAGTCCTCATACGGAAAACTTGTCACCTACATTACATCCTCTGAACAAAAGGGTTGTCAGGTGATCGCTGTTGCCCGATTCTCGAAGACAGAAATCGCCCGCGTCACTTTCGACGAAGCTGAGGAAATGTTGAAACTCGACCTCGAACCGGGCAAGTCACCTTTGACCCCAGAGCTTCTCTCCGCAGCGCGTTTCGATAACATCAATGTTTATGACGAGAATGGAACTCGCATCGGAGGACCGTATTTCTTGTCTCGCGATAACGTGATTTTCGAGAAGACGAGACCTCGTGGTAAGATGAGAGAAACGGATAGCGACGTCTCCAGCATTGTCGCTCAAGTCTGTAGCACGAAGCTCCTGAAACTTCATTCAAAATTTTATACCATGGTGCAGCAAAACAAGTATACGAAAAAGATATGCGTCGGAAGAACAAGCATCAAAGGAAAACCGTATGCACGTATTCGATCCGGAGATCGAAGTATCGTCTCACGTACATTGGCTGAATCTGGCCCCGCCGTTCTCAGCACTATGCATTCTGTCCTCAACAATTACCACAAGAGCCGGCGCGAAGCCAGACACGAGGAGAATGAAGGCGCTCCGCAACACTCCGGCTCAGCCAAAAAGCGGCGCAAAACTGGCCCGAGATCAAGTAGCGACAAGTATTTCTCCTGAAAGCCAGCCCATACATGGAAGGGCTCAACAAAGTCAATAAAGTCAATCGTTTGAATGCATTTCCCTCTTGGTCTTCCATATCTTGTTAATGAACGACAGTCTTGCACAAGAGTCTTTATCTGCATCGTTCGATCGACCTATACTCACGCACTCCAGACGTTGGGTACTTTGTAACATACTACATTTATTTAGAACTGCACGTGGACGCAGTGAAGAAAAGAGGGAAGTGAATCGATCTAGACCTTGAGGACGACGTTCGTGTATGTGTTGAGAACGTCTTTGATGGGGCCCGACGGGAGCGCAGATGCGGCGCCGTAGAGTCGGCCCTGACCCTCGTCCTTGTTGGGCGGGTTCGGATCACGAAGACACTCGGCGGCACTCTCGCGAAGGTCCTTGATGAACTGGTCGGCGTTGGCAACCACGGGCAAGGTGACGCAAATGTGCGCGGCCGCGGGGCGCTGAAGCGAGTTGAGCGACCAGCCGCGGTGCTCGAGCTTATCGACGAGCATGTAAACTGAAAAGTCTTTGGATGCAAAGGCCACGATCATGGCTTGCGCCTTGCCAACAACGTGGACGCCGGGGGTCTCCTCGACAGCCTTGCGGATCTTGGCGGCAGCGTCCATAATTTTCTGCGTCGCTTCAAGAAAACCCTTTTCACCCATGGCTACCATGGACGCCCACGTGCACGCAGAGAGCGCGCCGGGGCGGCTGCCTGCCGTACTGGGTGTGACGTACACGCCACCGAGCCAGGAAGGATAGCTAAAGTATTGATAGTTGCGCAGATGCGCGCTGCGGTAGAGCACGACACTCGTTCCCTTGGCCGCATAGCCGTATTTGTGCGTATCGCAGCTCATCGAGGTGACGCCGGGGAGGCCAAAATCAAAATCGGGAATATCATAGCCGAGCTTTTTGGCAAAAGGAAGGACGAAGCCACCGAGGCAGCAGTCGACGTGCAGACCGCAGCCATTCCGGACAGCAATCTCGGAGAGTTTGGCAATGGGGTCAATGACGCCATGGGGGTACTGAGGAGCCGACGAGTAGATCATGATGGTGTCGGGAGTCACGTACGACTCGAGCACCTTGGGGTCAGCTGCACAAGTCGTTTCATCCATCGGGACGTGAACGAGCTTGATGCCGAGCATCTCGCATGCTTTATCGATGGCAGCATGCGCCGTGTCGCAGGCGACAATCTCGGGCCTCGTAATTCCGCGTTCCTTGCGCGCCCATTCACGGTGCGTCTTGGCGGCCATGATGATGGACTCGGTGCCGCCCGACGTCATCGTTCCAGTGACGGTGTCTGTGCCGCCGTTGAGGAGGTTGGCGGTCATGGAAACGATCTCTGCCTCAAACTGCATAACACTAGGCCAAATGTCCGGATGGAGGGGGTTGGTAATGTTAAAGAGGCCAAAGACCTCGCTCTGCATTTCAATGTGCTCGTCACCACCATGGTACACGGCCCCGCTCACCCAGCCGTCGTGCCACTTGCTCTTTTCCTTTCCGTAAAGCTTACGCATCTTGCCAAGAATTTCTTCCTTGGGAATGCCTTGCTCAGGGAGAGTAATGATGCGCTCTCGGGCCGGGTCCTTGAGAGACAATTCGAGATCCTTTTCCACCTTTTCGAATTCGCTCTTGATCTTGTCCTTGACCACGGGAACGCTCTTGAGCATGTCTGCGACGTCGTTTCCGATGGCATCCTTGGCTTGCTTCAAGGTCATGCTTCGCATGGTGCGCTGCAGCACAATGAGCTGCCGCACGAAGCTCACGATGGCGTAGACGCCGACGACATCGCCGAGTACGCGGACGCTGTACGACCCGTTGGCAAAGATCTCGCCAAACTTTTCCAGCAGGCTCTCATGTTTTCCCGTCTTTTGCACGCGCAGCATCGCGATCGCGAGCGCCAGCAGCGGCAGCCTGCGCTCGCGCGTCAGCGCCGCGAAGACTTGCCCCATCTTCTTTCTTCTCCTCGCCGCGCAGCAGAAAACCCCTCTTCCCGGAGAACCTCGAGCGCGGATCTCGACGCGCCGTGCGTCTGTGATCCTTTCTTCTCCCTCCCTTCGTCCCCTTCCACTCGCTCTTGCTCCCGGCCAGCTGCCCGCGCGCCGCTCCTCGGACGCGGCTGTTTGCTGCGCGCGATTGCTTTCTGCCGCTCGCTGTCATGTTCTTGAGCGCGCCTTTACTCAACGCAACCATGGCCTCCGCGGGGGGCACCGCGCGCGTCTTGCGCGGACCACCTCGCATACAAGACCCGGACTGAAAATGCTCCAAAGGGAAATGGATGCACAGGACCCGGCGCAGAAGAGCGAGGAGAGCTGCGGCACCCCCAAGAAAAGTCGGGACGAACGATCGAGCTGGGTGCCGCAAGTAAGTTGGACTTGCACGAGTCCCTTGCAATGCGCCGCTCGATGCGGACACGCACGCAAACACGGCGCTTGCTGGGTGCAAGCTGCGAATGGCAATTTGGAGAGAAAGCGACAGTGGTTTGTGTGAAAGAATCTTTCGAGTTGGTTGATGAAGGAAAAAGACGCGAGCGAGCGACACGACACGACTGGTGTGACGTGGAAGGCTAAAGAGAAGAACCCTCGACGCAAAAGAGCGCGGAGGGGGTGAGCCTTCCCCACAAGGAAGAAAAAAATCATTGGCTGTGTTCATGCCTCGGTCGACGCTCTATTGAATGCGATTGCCTATCAAACAGAATTTGACAGACAAGCTTTCGAGAATTACATACAGTACAAGCTGCCGTTTATGACTCTTAGTTTGTGATAAGAACGTGCAGTGCAGCGACATTGGCCGGAGCGCCAAAGGGACTCTAACAATTGGGATATGGGAAAGGGTAAGGTCATCACTGCACGAGACACATCGATCCTCCAGGACCGGCAGAGCACGACTCGTCCGGCCCATCAAGGTCAGTGCTTACAAAACTATCGCTTTGTGACATTTGCACGTCGTGCTGCGCGGCGGTGTGCGCGTAAATGGCAGTAGCCAAGCTCTCAATTTCGCCAACGGGACGGTCCGCAAATCGAAAAGGAAGCTGGCGAATGAGGTAATGCGACGAGACTTGGCCGCTACGGCTCACGTCGAGCGTTGAAAACACGGCCATGATATCCGACACTGTCCAGGTGGGGCACGCCGTGATCGCCAAGCGCTTGAAGGTATTGTATCGAATGGGCACGCTGCGGTTCCGTGAGCTGCTTAGCTTTTCAATAAACTCGAGAATGGCCTTGGACGTTTCCTCATTGGTTTCGCCGCGAGCGGCCGCGTGGGCCTCAGCCTCAGCTTCGTGGGTATCTGACTTGAGCAGAACGATTTGCTCCGCAAGTGCAATAAGCCCTTCGAGCTTGCGGAGCGTGAGTTTCCGCACGCGCTTCAGCACTGCGTTATAAACGAACCCTGTCGCATGCGCTCCCATTTCTTCAAGACTAGCTTTTCGACGAAGCTTCGGAGCTTCTTGCAGACTCTGCAAGGACGGGCTCGGTCGCAGACTTCGCGTCGTAAAAGGCGCCTCAGCAAATTCGCCGCTTTCATGTGAGTGCGAAGACGTGTCTGAATGTTCCGGTTCCCGCGCCGTGGAGGGAGGAGATGGGACCTGGACTTTAAGAATTTGAGTGGCAAGATCGCTCGAGCATCTCTCAAGGGCCGACGAGTAACCATCACTCTCATCATCGTCGTCCGAATCTTGGAGCTCCTCGGGAATGGCAAGAATTGGCGTGTCCTCAATCATGGCGACGGCGAGGCGCAGGTGAAAGTCCGTTGCCCGCGGCACTAGAGGCTTTCGCCCACTATATACACTGCGCAAAGCGCTTTCAGGCGGGTTCATGCTGGCACAACCCGCTGCAGAGAGAAAAACGCAGTCCCAGATGCGCTTGAGGACAGCGGCGTCGGACACGACGGCGTCATCAGCCCAAAGGTGCAAGAGCCACTTCAGCGAAAGCAGCTGCACGACACTTTCCTTGTCGACGCTCCTGATGCCATGAAACTTTTTCCGCCCAATTGACTCTGACACGCACTCCACGGCGTTCATGTAACCTTGAAGTTTACGCGGGCCGTCCTTGGCATAGAACCTATTGCCCATGATTGTCTCGCACAGGGCGCAAAAGACCCAAAACGCGCGCTCCTCTTCGTAGGCCGTCGCCGCGACGTCGCGATCATCGTAAAATTCCGACAGCAAGACAATCACCATATTGTGGAACCCTTGCACATACCCAAGGTGCGGATTACGCGTGCAAAACGCGCGCAGTATCCGTCGCGCACTCGCGAGGACGGTTTGCAGCTTGAATGGGACTCCACGCGTCGCAAAAAGTGCATCGACGAGCTCGCTACGCACGCGGCCCAGGTCCCGATCAATGAGTTCGTCCTCCTCAAGCACATCCTCGTCGCTCCCTCTAGCCTCCAAGGCTGCTTTGTACGACAGACACCCTCGCCCGTACCTCGTCTCAACCCGGCGAGCACGGATTGCGTCGTCGTTGACCTCATCCTCCTCGTGGTCCTTGACGTCGGCGACAGCGAGCGTGCCGCCGCGAACGACGTCGCCGGCGTCTGGGTTTGGGTTCATCGTGCGCAGGCCAGGTCTGCTCGCGTTGCCGCTGATGCTTCCATTGCTGCCGGCGCTGGCGCTCGAGATCGCGTGCGACCGCAGCCAGGACGCGCCGCTCAGCGCGAACCACCTCTCTCTGCGCGACAGCATCGCGCGCGCGCGCGACGCCCTCGGAATGCCCGAGGCGTTTTGCTCTTTACTTGCCCCTGCTGCTCCTTCTCCGCGCAGCTTCACTGTTCGGGAGCGCATTCCGCACTTGCGGGTCCTGCTTCCTCACTTCCCGCGCCTGCATTCTGCACTTGCAGACGCTGCTCATGGGCCGACGCGCGTTTTTTCTTCCGGCAGGTCCCGGATCCGCGTTCGTTCCGCGGCAGTTCCGCATACCGCCTCTGCGATAGTACTAGCTACTGCAAAGCTGCGACGGCAGCGAGAGCGAGCTCGAGGGCGAGGGCGAGGGCGTGCACGCGCGCGGTCGCACGCCCGTGGACGAGCGGCCGATGGCGAGCTATGAGCGGTCCACGCAAAAGGCGCACTGGACCTTTGCTTCGCAGGAGGATGTCGGTAAGTGCCGGCGGGAATGGCACAAGCAGGGTCGAGGCCTCCTCGACGACGACGACGCCGACGACGACAACGTGCAAGATAAAAAGGGCTTTTTGCGCGGCAGTCACAGCGATCACCAAACGTGGAGGGCACGGTTGAGCATCGGATGCCGTGCGAGGAGGAGTTGGATGGAGTTTGGCGATGTGGCGTGCAGACAAAGGAACGGCTGACTGACTCGGATACAATGGGACGGACGCGGCGTCATGACGAACCAAAAAAGATCGAGTCCGCGCAGAAGTGCGTAGCGCTCAGATGAAGGCAGCAGAAGCCCGGGGCGTAGACCCCAAGACCATGCTGACAGAGGAGGAGACCAAGGCGATAGAGGCGATTTACTTGAACAAAATTCGAGCATGGTGTCTTGATCCCAAGGAAGCGCGCAAGTTGAATGAACGTCTTGTCGACGTCGCAGACGACGGCAAGGGCGGTTCAGAGTCGGAGCGCTCTTCTCAATACGCTGATGTCCTCTTTTGGACTGCATCTTCGTTTTTCAAACGATTCTTTCTGCGAAATTCCATGCTACAGTTCAATCCATTCGTCATGCGCGCAGTCGCAGTCTACGTTGCCGGCAAGGCGGAGGAAATTCCGCTCACGAGTGATTTGCGCGGCGTTCGCGTGGACAAGTTAGGTGCACTTGCCAACACAGCGCCAGAGATGATTGTAGAGAACGAAATTGCGTTTCTGGGTGGCATCGACTTTGAGCTGTCCATCTTTTCGCCGCAGCGCCCACTTGAAGGCCTTATGGAAGCGCTACGCGCCAAGGACCCCAAGCGAGCCAAGACGTGGCGTTCGCTCGAGACATCAGCCAGGAACCTGTTGCAAAACGTGCTGTATACGGACCTGCTGTTTCTCCAACCTCCGTCACGACTTGCTTTCGCAGCGCTGGTGACGGCGCATGGGGAAGTGAAAAAGAATGCCCCTGACTTTTCGCGAGAAGAACTTTTGGCATGGATCCTCCCCGAGGGGATTGATCCGCCGGCAACACTTCTGGAGGAGTTGACCGCGCTGGGGAATCAACTCAAGGAGGCCAAAGGAGCCGTCAAGGCCATGGGCGGACTTTTGAGGGCGAGTGCCAACGCCGAGGGCTGGGTCAAAGAGTGGACGAAGCACTGTGCCAAGCTCCCAGCTGCAAACGTCAAGCCTATCAAGCGCAAGCGCAAACGTGAGACAGGCGACGGCGCGGACGATGAAAAGGAGGACGCCGGTGATGACGCCAAGATGGACGCAAGTGGAAAGCGCATCAAAGTGGAAGACGGTGGTTCGCGTGGCGAAGAGCAAGAGACAAACACAGCAGAAAAGAAGGAGAGAAAGAAGAAGAAAAAGAAAAAGAAAGACTCGGAGAAGAAGAAGTAGAATGCGTGAACTGGCCTTATTTTATCATAACTCCATCTACTTGCTTGTTGTTCTTGTTATTATGACTGAAAGTGCGAGCGAGGTTGTCTTTGGTGACTCGCTCGCTTGCGGATCACCATTGCTATTTTCCTTGTCTTTGTGTATTCGTCTGCGCTGATGCAGATTCGGCATTCACGTTGATGACGCGATTGCGTATCTGATGTAAGCGCGTTGATGACGTAACGTAATTGGGTCATTGCGAAGATGGCGAACAACTGGCGAACGAACAAGGACGAGAAGCGCGGAAATGCAAAAGAAAAGCATAAATTCAGATGAGATGGTTTAAGAGTTGCGTAAATGAGGGGTGGGGGAGAGAAAAGAAAAAAGTGGTAGTGGTAATGAGAGATGAAAATGGAAACAAAGTCGCGCATCGTTCGGGCGCACACAAAGCTGTCAAAAAAGAGGTCAATTGAGGCATCGTCGAAGTTAAGTGAAATCACAACAGCGAAGGCGCAACGCAAGCGTAAGCGAAAGCGCGTTTACTTCTTCTTGGACTCCTTCCAGTCGTTGTAGCGTGCTGCGTACGCGGCGTTACGAACGTATCCAGACTCCTTGACGAGCTCGTCAGCCTCGGCAGGGCCACGCGATCCGTACTCGTACGGAATGGGCTTGACACCACCCGATTCGATTTCCTCCAAAAGAGGCGTGACAATTTCCCAGGCAGCAAGAAGCTCGTCGTCGCGAACAAAGGTTGCTTGCTTTCCGCGCAAAACGTCGAGCAGAAGACGCGTGTAGGCCTCCGGAATCTGGTGATCATCGTAGCGATCCGTGTAGTCGAGGTCGAGCGAACTCTGCACCATGCTAGTGGCGAGACCGGGCTTCTTCACGTTGAGCTTCATGTAGATGCTCTCCTGGGGCTGGAGACGGAGCACGAGCTCGTTACGCGGAATGCGCGACTCGCCGAACATGGCGGCTGCGCCAGCCGGGTCACGGAACTGGAAACGCACCTCGCACTTTTTCTCGTCGAGCGCCTTGCCAGCCTTCATGATAAAGGGCACGCCATCCCAGCGCTTGTTATGAATGAACATGCGCACAGCCGCATAGGTGGGCTGGTTGGAACCCTCGGGGACGGTCTCATCGTCGAGATAGCCCGGCTTGTCCCCGTTGGAGACGTACTGGCCGAGAACGACGTCATCGAGGGACCAGGGCTTGACGGCAGCAAGAACCTTGACCTTTTCATCGCGAACAAAGCGCGAATAGTCGGTTCCGTCCTTAGTGGCGCCGGCGACCTTTACAGGCGGCTCCATTGCGATGATGCTGAGAAGCTGCATGAGATGGTTTTGCATGACATCGCGGATAATTCCGTACGAGTCAAAGTAGCCGCCGCGGCCCTCCGTGCCAAAGGGCTCCTTGAAGGAGATAATGACGGATTTGACGTGGTCACGATTAAATAGAGGCTCAAGGAAGGCGTTGCCGAAGCGAAGAGTGACGAGGTTCTGTACCATCTCCTTTCCCAGGTAGTGATCGATGCGGTACAGGTGGGACTCGTCAAAGTACTGGCCAATGTCGTCGCCAAGCTTTTTCGCCGATTCGGTGTCGTGGCCGAAGGGCTTCTCCACAACGACGCGAGTCCATCCGGTTTCGGACATGCCTCCCTCGCGAGTGGTCTTGATCGTGTTGAGAAACTGGTTGGGAGGGATGGCCAGGTAGTACATGCGATTCTCTACCTCCTGGTCGTCCTTGCACTCGTGGAGGGCGCGGAGTTCGGCACTTGTCTCCTTGAACTCCTCGACGCCGTCGTACTGTCCGCTGCGGTAGATGCAAATGTCCAGGAAGCGCTCGAGCTCCTCCTCGGAGCCCTTATCCTGGAGATATTCATGGATACGTGAGCGAAATTCGTCGTCGCTCATCTTGGACCTTGCATAGCCGCACACAATGGTCAGTCGCGGGAGGGCGCCGACGCGAAAGAGGTCAAAGATGGCCGGGTACGTCTTCTTCTTGGCGAGGTCTCCCGAGGCTCCAAAGACGACCAAGGTCAGCCTCTCGTCATGCCAGGTCTCCTGGTTCGGGTCGAGGAACTCTGCGGGAGCGTACTCCTCCTCGCTCATCATTTGGTCCAACATCGTGCTCGACTGCTCGTTCGCTTGCTTTCTTGGCTCGCTGGGCTGGCTCGCTCGCTGTCTGTGTCGGCGCCGAAGTCGCGTTTCGCGCTCGCTGCCGTGGCGGAAGTATCCGTCCCGTCGACGGGGGCTTCGCTCTTGGCCTTCTCCTGCTCCTGCTCCTTCTCGCGCGGCGGTCTTCCCTGCTTTGCCTCGCCTCCTCAGTTCCGAGCCGGCCGGCCTCGCGCGGCGTCTGCCTCGCCTCGCCGGGTCGCGTCGCGTCGGGTCGGGTCGGGTCGAGGCGCGTAGGGTCCGGGCGGCGCCTGTCGCTCGCTCGACAGTCCGCTACGCCGCGGCGCTCGCTCTCTCCTGCTGCTCGCGGCCGCACTGCTCGCGCTCTGCTCGGCGTCGCGCACGCGCTCGCGCTCGCGCTCGCCCGCTCGCGCTCGCTCGCTCGCTCGCTCGCGCGGTCGCGCGGTCGCCTGGGTCGCCTGGGTCGCCTGGGTCGCCTGGGTCGGGTCTGCTGGCGTCGGCGTCGGGGTTCTGTCTGCCTTCCTGAGAGATCGAGCGACAGCTGCGAGGAGTGAATGGACGAAGGGAAGGAAGGAAGGAATGAATGAATGAAGGAATGAATGAATGAATGAATGAATGAATGAATGAAGGAAGGAAGGAAGGATAGGCAAGAGTGCGGGAATGAAGCGAGCGAGAAAGTCGGAAGGGAAGGGCGTGGAGGAGGAGAAGAAGAGGCGAGGCGGGAATGAATCAAGGAGTGGGAAAGCAAAGGCAACCAGCCGAGGGCGAACGACTGCGGCGGCTTCGGAGTCAATGAAGGAATGAAGGAATGAATGATTGGACGGATGATCTCGGTGCGGGCGATGGATTGTCGAGACTCGGTCCAGCGACCAGGCGTGGAGGACTCGGGATGGGTGGAAGGAAGCGCCGATTCCTCACGGCCTGCTGGTGCCGCTGCTGATGCAGCTGCTGGTGATGCTGCTGGTGGCTGCGGCAGCAATTGCCGCTTTTTTGGTTCATTCTCATGGGTTGATCGATTCTAGGCAAAGCAAGTATAACACACATTCATTCGTTCGTCAAGTCATTCCATTCATGGCTTTTTTCTTCTTCTTCTTCACATGGATGGCAGGCACACCAGCAACCAGCACCGAGTCTTGCTCGGTGAAGGAAGGAATGAAGAAACGAACGTAAAGGAGCGCAAGGAGTCTTGTCTTATCCTGCTGTAAAAAACAGGCCGCCAGGAATGCAGACAATCCCAGCCCGACACGTCCATCCTAATAACCCACGTCAACCCGTCCCGACCCCGCCCCAGCCACGCCAGTCCGCACGCGAGAGGCGTTCGTGAGCGGTGCTCTGCTCTGCTCTGCTCGGCTCTGCTCTGCACCGCCGCGTTCACCTTGGCGTGGCGGGTTGAGCGTCGAGTTCATCATGATTGGCGTTCTCGCCGGCCTGGAAGAGACCGAGACCGAGACCGAGACAGACAGAGACAGAGACAAAGCGCACGCACGAGAATGCCCCGCCTCGCTCTGACAAGGTATGGCCCGACTGCGGCCGACTGCGCTGCGCCGAGTTCAGGCTGGCCGACAAGGCAAGCTTGCGCGAGATGGGCGAATGAAGGAGTGCACGCATGAAGGAATGACTGCATGCAGGCTAGGAATGAATGTATGAATGAAGGACTGAGCCTGCGCGCTTTTCTTTCCTCTCCTCGCCCGGGGCCTCAGTCATGCCGCGCCGCCCGAGCTCGCCGGAGACGGAGGAGTCCTCGTCCTGCATGGAGATGATTGTGAAAGAAGAAGAGTCTGGCGGAGTCGGGCAAGAAAGAAAAAGAAAGCCCCACGAATGATGCCAGGGACCCGACAAACAAACCTCGTCTTTGTGGCCCCGCCCAGGGCCGGCTCAGCTCAGCTCAGCTCAGCTCACGCGGGAGCGCGCAGGCGCGACGCGCACTTGTTTCGCCTCGCCTCGCCTCGCCTCGCCTCGCTGCTCGAGGTCGACGTCGAGGTCGAGGTCGAGGTTGCGGTCGCGTCGATGGCATGCACCATGGTCCATGGGAAATGAAATGCCCGCTGTCGCCGCTGCTCGCAACGCACACGCGCGGGCAGCGAGCGCCCTGAAGACGCCGCGGGCTGGCCAGCCGACCCGCTGCAGCAGCTGCTGCTGCTGCTGCAGCCAGCCAGCCAACCAGCCAGCCGCGCGGCGCCTTGATTGACGCGAGGCCGGCCAGCCAGGCGTGCCCGACGGAGCGCCGAGAGACCGGGGACTCGTCGGGCGCGCTCTTGGAAAGAAAGCAGCAGTGCAGATCCACACCGCGGCTGCGGCTCGCATCGCAGTCGGGCGCACAGTGGCGAACGCCACACAAGTCGGTGGGCACGACAGCAAGACCGACAGCGACTGCAACTGCAGCAGCTGCAGCAGGGGTGGCAGCGGTGATAAGATGCCAGCGGAATCTGCAAAAAGCAGCAGCAACCAACCAACAAAGAGCAGAGCCACAAAGACAGCAGAGAGAGAGGCTGGCCGGGCGGGCTCCTTTCTCCTCAAAAGCAAGCAACAGCAACAAAGGCTGGGGATTGATAATACGGCAAAAGGTCGGTCATACATACATATACATACATACATACTAGTCGTGCCGCCGCGAGCGCTTCTTGTGCTTCTTCTTGTGCTTTTTATCCGAGGACTTGGTCCCCAAGGAGTCCGGCTTGGGCCCAGCCTCGTAAACGAGGACCTGGTCGAGCCAAACGCGATCTAATGGCGTAGCCTTGGTCTCAGCAGAAAACTCGACCGGAATGCGGTGGCCTAGGTACGCGCAACCCGAAGCCAAGTCCCAGTTCACCGTGTACGCAAGCAAGCGCACGCCCGCAAGCGACGCCTCGTAGAGAACCCTGGCAAACAAGGGGCACGATTCGTGCGCAGGCCGAAAACGTTCGCAGTCGCTTCTGTTCACGACAAAAATCATGGCGCTATCCAAGTTTTCCTCGCCCACCCGACGAGAGAGATGAAGCTGCGTCAACTCATGCACATGCTTGATCGCCCGCGAAGAGAGGACCTTGATTTTGGGCTTTCGCGTGCCTCCATGCGGAAACACGGCTGCGCGCAAGAGCGCCCCTGTCTGAGCATCTTGCAGGCACGAAGCCAGCCGAGGCTCCAGCTCGCCCTCCATACCTGTACTGATAGGGTTCTCCCCGGGAAGATAGTCGGCGCAGACTACATTCTTGACCTCGATGAGTGTCTTGCGCGGCGAAGTAGCACCTTGCGTCACATCGGACTTCGCAGCGTCTTGCTTGTTCTTCTCTTCTTTTTCTCCTTCGCCTTCATAGTTCAAGACAAAGTCCACACGGCTTCCACCGTACTTCTTTTGCTTTGTCACGGTATACCCCGGCGCAAATTCTGCAAACCAGCCTTCTTCGAGAGCCTTGAGCACGAAATTCTCGGCGAGCGCAGGCAGCGCACCAACGACCGGGCCTTGCATGCCTCCGAGACCCCCGACGCGCGGGGCATCGTGGCACAGACATACGGAATGGCTTGTTTTGCGCGGAGGCGTCTTCTTGGCCGAAGACGAGGACGACGACGAGGTCGACGATGTCGCCGCCACTTCCGTCATCTCCACGATGCGTCCCGGCGAAACCATGCCAGCGCATCCCAGCGACGGCGAGTGCGCCTGGACGACGCTGTCCGTGCCATCTAAAAGCTGCACGTCCGCCACGTACGGGGTACGGACGCGCTTCGAAGGGCGCGCCAGGACCCGCCCGGAGACCATGGAACCCAGATTGGCCAGCAGCCTCCTCGACTGCATCGTCGACCTCGCTGCCGGCGCCGCCGCGCTCTCCGTCTTCGCCCGCTTCGCCCGCGGCTTCTTCGACGCCGCCTCTGCCGCTGCCTCTGCCGCCGACGAGGACGAGGACGAGGACGAGGACGAGGACGCCGCCGCCGACGAGCTCGATCCGGGCCTGGCCGACGAGGCCCTGCGAACGCCTCTGCCTCGCCGCTCCGGCTCACCCGCGCCGCCATCATCTTCGCCGCCGCCCGCCCGGGACCGCGTCCGCTTCGCCGCGCCCATCCTCGCCGCGCCGCGCGCAGAGCCCGCGCGCCCTGCGCCCGCGCGCCTCGTCTCGGCTCTGCTCGTCTCGACTTTCGCGCGTGCGGCCGCGTCCCGAGAGAGAGTCCCGCGAGCGCGGTTCGGGCTTTGCACAATCAACGAGGTCGCAATGAAGTAGCGTTTATCTAGGCCTAGAGGTCGATGTGGGCGCGGCTCGGGCGTTGCAATGGTGGAGGCCTATGCGCGATTGGGGCTTTGCACGAGCATGGTGCGCTTTCTCTTGCCAGCTGGCTGGCCGGTCCCGAGAGGCACGGGGTTGACCCTGGTCGACCAGTACCTCATCATGATATTCCCCGGTCCCGAACGCGTTCTTGTGCTTCTTCGCGTTGCCATGTTGCTTTGGGTGCTGCTGCTTTTTTAGCACTTGTTGTACCACATAAGGGACTTGCGCCCTGAGCACGAAACAAACCCACGGAACCTGTCCGGCCGGCCCGTGGCTGTGGCTCAGGCTGGCGACGGGTCACGGAGCTGGTGGTGGATGTCGTCCGAGCTGACTGGCCAGCGGGGGCCCGCGAGGTTGGTTGTCTTGGTCCGCATCGATGAGTTGAGCTGCATGCTGCCAACTGGCTGCTATGGCTGTTGTTTACAAAGGGAGGATTATACGTGAGGAAGCCACTGTGCCATCAGCATCATGCACGATCGTCACCGGCCTGGCGGCCAGCAGCCTGGCAGGGGGACAATGAAAACTGAGAGGCTTTGTTTTACCCGTCTGAGAGGTCGCTCGGTCGATAGCTCGTGGAAATACCCGCCACCGATGTGCTCGTGGCTTCGTCAGCAACGATACACGGTAAGTCACAGCAAGCGTCAAAGCAAATTGCAACTGCCTGTGGCTGGTCGACGCGACTGCGGCCATGGCGGCTGGCCATGGTGGCTGAGCAAGAATCCACAAAACAGAACCAGCACTTCTCCCCTAATCTATAAACACAAACACTTTCTGCACACAAGGCGGCTAGCTACAAATGCGTCATTGGCCATTTCTGCGCCCTTGCATGCCTACAACAGACCACGAATGAGTTCTCTGCCGCATGTTCTCCTGCAACGACCATCGCAGTCGCGTCGCGTGCACCGCGCGAGAACCCATCCACGTGAATAGTATTCATGTGGTTATGATAAGCCGAGTCAGCACGTCAGCGTCGCGCTGACTCATACGAACGAGCTCTTGCGGCGTCAGCTGCAGAGCGCGAACGAACGAACGAGCGAGAGCAGTCAGGCAGGCCAGCGGCAGCAGACTCGAAAGCAACGTACGCGAACTCCAGACAGACAGGCAGAAAGACAGACAGAAAGACAGCGGGAGAGCTAGCTTGGTCTGGTTGTGGACGAACGGAACGCGCGATTGATTGATCAAGAGCAGTGAAGCATGACCAACGTTTCCGAGAAGCTCTCAGGCGTCGCTGACGCGCTGGGAGCCAACATGCCGACATCCTCGCACAAGGTGTCGCTATGGGCGCTCTGTGCGGTCAGCGTGAGCTTTGTGGGCCTCTTTGCAAGGTACCTCGACGAGATCGAGGAGAGGAAGAACAACCGCTTGCTCTTACGATTCACCAACCTCTTTTGCGGCACCTTTTGCTGCATCGTCTCTGTCATGTACTATTCCATCATTTTCATCCAAGCTGGACACGGGACCGTCGCAGGCTTCTACGATGTGCTTGTGGGCAAGACCTTGCTGTCTCCCCTCGAAGAATTCCAGGTCTCTGTCGTGAATGCGCTCATGCTGGCGTACATGACGCAGGACCTCGTTGGCCGTCTCATCTGGAAAAACTTCCGATGGCAATTCGTCCTCCACCACGTCGCTTGCATTGTCGGCCTCGTCAATAGCATGTTCTTTGGTCAGAGCGGTATGTTTGCCGCCGCGGTTGGACTTTCCGAGTTTAGTACGCCCCTCGTCACCGTTGTCGAGATTGCTCGCGCTGACGGCATGAACAAATTGTTTCAGAGCTTTGGCGTTGTGCTCTTCTTTATCTTCCCCGCACGTGTTTTTCTCTTTACTTATTTGAACTACCTTTGGCTCGCGGTGCACGATGAGTCGCCCGCCTTTGGTGCCCATGAAAAGTATCCACACATGGTCGGCGTGACGAGCATGTCCAGCATCGTTGTGCTCACTTTTCTCAATTGGGTTTGGTGGGGAAACTTGCTTCAGGGTGTCTACAATGCGTTCTTCAAGGCCAAGCCTTCGCTTCCCGCTCCAGCGTATGCAGAGCGCAAGACTAAATCGCAAAAGGCCGAATGATTTCTCGAAAGGCTCTGTCCCTCTCTCGCCCATGCACGCACGCATGCATATAGGAATGTATGTCCACAGGGTCGTCCACATTGATCTCTGCAAAAATATATCATTTTGAATCCACATTGAAATCTCTGCAAAAATACCATCTTGAAGGAGTCAAGGAAGGAAGGAAGGAAGGAAGGAAGGAACAAATGAGTCAATGTGCGTGCATTCATTCATTCTTTCTCGTCTGATTGCCATCGCAAAACATCATCTTGCTAGTCAGTGCGTCAAGAAGTGAAGGGATGAATAAATGTGTCACTGGCACTTGACATTCTTTTTCGTTTGACTGCCATCGTGGTGGCCCCCACGATACGACTCTCTCTCTCTCTCTCTGTCTCTGTCTCTCTCCAGAGCCAGCGCCGTAGTATCTCGGATGATGATGATGACCGGCCCTCGTCTTCGCATTGATGAAGATAAGGGTATCAAAGATCATGAGCAAAACTCTCTCCGCCGCGTTTCGCTGGCTGCTCGTGGCGGGGATTCCTGCGAACGGACGGACGTAAAGTAGGCAGACACGGGCGACTGACCGCGTTCAGGCTGCCTCGCGTTATCAGAGGCCCCTCGCGCAAAGTCCCGCCTCTGCCACGGGGTGGGCAGTCGAGACGAATCCTGAAAGCATGGGCGACGCAGACGCTGGAGGAACGAGTGGCGGCTCCCGCGACGACGCGTACTACCGCGAGCTCCTGGCCCGCGTTGACAACGCCATTGTAGAGACGCGCGACAACGCCAGCGGGTCTTGCGACCCAGAGAGCCTCTGCAAGGGCTGCATGGCGAGAACGATAAGCGGGGCGCTCATTGCTGCTGCCGTTGTGACCGAGTGCCTCATCTCTGTCAAGCTTCTCTTCACTTCAGACAACTCTGGGCCTCACGTGCCATCATCGTCATCATCTTCGAGTGAATTGAATGCAATCTGACCTCCCATTGCACGGCGTGCGTGACAACTTCGATACGAGATCTTCACGCAACAAAATGATATGTAAATGAAACGCAGACTCGTGATTGGTCCACAAAAGTCTTCACTTTCTTCGGGATGATACTCGCTCGCTTGTCTGTACTAGGCCTACTCTTTACACAACAATATGTGAATAGACACCTCGATCTCTGTTCAACTTTTGGTTCGATCTTCTTCTGATGCTCCTCCTTCATTCAAGGCGGACTGTCAGACCCTGCCGCGTGCTTCGATCAATTTCGATAAAAGAGAGCTCACAGCATCAACATTTTTGCGTCCCCAATCCTAATCTCGGTACTAGCACAGAGAAAAGTGCTGAATTTGATCACTTCCTTGACGCCCAAAGTCTCTGTAAATTCGACTCTTGGCCCGCCGCCAACAACAGCACTCCGTGCACTTTTCATTCTCAATACAGACAAAGATGTTGAATTTGATTCTTATATAATCTTCTCTCCTACTTCGGAACGGAATGTTTTACCAACTCTTGCCCCGCCGCCGACAGCAAAAGGCCGTGCTTGGGGTTACCTGAGAGCGAGCTCACAGGACTTCCATGAGCATCGAAAAGTACCTGCATCTCCATACTCGAAGCATCGAGCCGCAACACGCGCCCAAAATTGGTACCAATGTAGTCGCCAGCGAGAGCTGTCACACGCTCCTCATCTGAGAGTGCGACTTCAGCAGAAAGCACAATTTTTTCGCCGCCGACGTCAATGTACGCAACCGAGTGAGCGGTCGCACAAACAAGTCGGTCCTCGTTCCCCCACGAGAATCCGACAAACTTGAATGCCAGCTCTGCACTAGCCAAAAGCTCTTCCGCACGCCCAGACTGCGCCATAGAGAAAACTTGAAGCTGGCCGCCTGCGCCCACGACCGCCACCACGTTGGGCACGCGCGCATCGCTGCTGAGACAAACATGAGAATCTTCGCTCGCTTGGTCTCCAGAATCACATACCATGTACAAGGACGAAGTGTCAAGCGCGCCACTCGCAAGATCTACAGTGATGGCCAAAACTGCCCCGCGCGTCGAAGCAGCAACGAGTTGGTCCCCAACCTGACACACCGACACGAGCGCATCAGCACCGCCAAGCACTTGCACACAGGATACCAGCAGCGAGGAGGAAATGTTCACCACACGAATACTTCCGTCCGAACAGGCAAGAGCACAGAGTTTCGGCGGTGCGCCCGAGGGCGCGACCAAAGTTGCTGATCGGATCGCAATACCGTCCTCGGCAACACTCACTTGAGCAAAGGTTTCCAGTGTGTTTGGCTCCCAGAGCCTCACCGTCGACGAAGAAGCCACATTCTTGCCACCGCAGCTCACGAGAAGTGAGCCATCCGCGCTCACGCTCAGATCCTCGATTGCGTCCGGAGGACCCCTTACAAGAGGAACTAAACGTTGATCCTGAACGTTCGTGTACACGCAAGACGCGCCAGCAGTGAGCACCAATCCATCGAGGCCTTCCCAGCACATATCGAGGACTGCATCCTTGTAGCTAAAGACATGCGCTGGAATCTGGCCCTCATCTGGGTACTGCTCCCCCACGTCCCAGAGAACTACAACTCCGCTTCGAACGCCGACAATGAGGTGTTTGTCGCACCATACTAAAGCCGTAATTTCGTCTTCGGCTGCCTGCCAACGCGCAAGCTCGACGCGTTCGGGCAGCGCAATGACACGAACGTGCCCGTGCGCGTCTCCTAGAGCCATGACCATCTCCGCCCCGTGCGCGCGCGTCAGCCACTTGGGCGCTTTGGCGATGCGAGTCAAGTCTACGCCCTCTTGCCCGAGGCGCGACGTCTGATGGAGCGTAGCGAGGTTGATTTCCCCCTCTGCGCCACTGGCCGGGACGCGCCAGAACGCCAATTGACCACTTGCACCTGTGCTGACAATGGTGTCGGCCGACACCCACAAGAGATCAAAGCCAAGCCCGTCAACCAGACGATGACTAGACTCGAGCGTACCCAGACGTACGTCCCAGATGCAAATCATGCCATTCCCTGCTGCGCCAAGGGAGGCGAGCCTGGTTTCATTGGCCGAAAATTGCATCGCCTGAACCCCGCCATGCAGGTGCCCCACCAAAACGTGCGCAACACTCACATCATGTCCTGTCTCGCTCAAAGCCAACTTGTAAATGATGACTTCTGCGCTTCTTCCTTGACGACCGGCTGCCGCTGCGCCTGCAGCAGTGGCCACGCCGGCGCCTGAAGCGAAAAGGCATCCACTTGCGCTGAGAGTCACCGCGGATACCGTACTTTCGTGATTTGCAAAGAGTTGCTGCCTTTGGCTTTCGAGATCCATAAACACCACGCTTCGCCCGCAGCTGTACATCAAAAGCCCCGTCTCCGGATGCCAGGCCATGACAGAGGTTGATGACGTGTTGACGCCAAGAATTTGATCTGCGACGACTTGCGTTGCAGAACATTGGGCAGGCACAAGGTTCCCCGCGTAGCCTAGCTCGCACAGCGAATGCCTTCGAACCGCACGGGCGGATTTGTTTTCAGCGTGGTGGCGCGTCATTGCAGCGTCGGGCTCCAAAAGAGTCTGTGCTGTCATCTCGATCTCTTCTTGCTCGCCTTCCACTTCCGTTTCAGCCATGATCGCGGTCGGGGCAAAAGGACCCTCGGAAGGTTGCCCAAAGAACTCCCACAACAGCATGGCCTGTTCGCTGCCCACTGTAGCGAGGAATCGACCGTCGAGCGAAAAGTTGGCGTCACGCACCTCTGAGGCGTGACCAATAAATTTCTGCAGCGTCGGCGTCGTCCCACGCATGCGTGCGTCCCAAATTTGCACCATGTTGTCGCTACCTGCCGTGGCCATGTAGTCAGCCCCATAAGGGCTCAACGCCAGTGCACTCACCGAGGCCGGATGCATCGAATGAGCATCGCGCACCAGCATGGCGTCCCAGCCTTGCTCCGCCCCATGTAAGATGCGGTACTTGACAATGCGATTGTCGGTCGTCGTTGCGAAAATTTCCTCGCCGCTCGAGGAAAAGATAATCGCCTCGAAAAGAGGCAAACGACCGCTGGTTCGTGACGAGTTGGCAGTGCGCTTGATACGTAGGACAATCTCAAAGTCCACGAGCTGGCGCTGCGAGTCGGTCGCGACCAGTACGATTTCAGGTCGAAACGGGTGCACTGCCGCGGCAAGCCTGCCGCGTGGGTCCATGGCGAGACACTTTGGCGTCCATCGTCTAGCTTCCGTCTTGCTCGACGCCGGTGCGACGCCGTCCTCGAGGGCAATCATTTTGGTCGGTTGAAAGTACTCGGCGCTATCATATACGCAGAGATGGCCGTCTTCGCTGAGCGTGATGGCACAAATGCCTTCTGCGTGCATGCCAACGCCCCGCGCGGCAGCGGCGTGTTGCTTGTACTCGTAAACCAGAGCCGTGCCTTGCACATCAAAGACACGCAGAGTTCCGGACTTGTATCCGCAAATCAGCAGATTCTGATTCTTGTCTGGGTGGTACGCGCAGCACAGCGCCTCGTCTTCGTCGGAGCGGAACTCGTACATTTGCTCACATCCGGGCACGGACCACACACGAACTGTTCCGTCCGAAGATGCAGAGGCCATCTCATTTTCGCCGTGTGGGCCAGCTCGAAAGCTCACACACGAGACCGTGCTCCCATGAGCGCGAAGCTTGACCGTATGCGAGTGCGTTGCCACGTCCAGCACGCCAAGAACCCCTGCTGTTGAGCTCGTGAGAATCTTGAGGCCATCAGGCGAGACATCGACCGCACCAACGGGAGATTCGTGGCGTGCCTCAAGAAAGAAATCTGCAAAGTCCAAAGGCCACACCCGGACGTGCTGATCCTCAGACGCTGTCACGCAGAAACCCTCATTCACGGTAAGTGCGTGAATGGGCCCATCGTGCAGACGGTAAATGCAGAGGACCGTGCGCCGCTCATAGTGCACAGCTGCGACAGTTCCAAGATTGGTCGCGACAAAGACCCGCTTGTCAAACGAGGTCGTTCCGCCTCCAATCGCGCTACTTCCCGCGGTTGCACTTCCAAAATCGCTCTCAAAGGCCAAATCGGAAAATGTTGCCTTGCGCGCAAATTCGTTGAGAACTACCGGTGTGCCGGACATGTGCCGATTGCGAATCCGCCAGAACCGAATGTTCTCGCGACCGCACGACACGAGTTGGAAAGAGTCGTACGGCGAAAAGCGAATGCGAACAATGTCAAATTCTGACGTTTGACGCGCCACAAGCGAGATCCGCGAGTCTTGGGCGCTGCCCTGTTGCACTGTAGTCATATTAGCAGTGGACATTGTCGCCCGGCCACTCGCGTTGGATTGGAGGCCAGAGACTTTCCACACGTAGATTTGCGTGCGGTTGTGCTCGTCTCGGCCAACGGCGCAGAGAAAACTCCCGTCGGCGCTAAAGTCTAAGGAACGTAGCCCGCCCCCGGAGCTGGCCGCAATCACAGAAATGCACTTGCACGAGGTCGTGTTCCAGAGTCGAATGACCGGGTTGCGTCCCTCTTGGCTCGAGGCGAGCATCGACCCTTCTGGATCCAGTGCGAGGCAATTCACTCGTGCGGTGTGACCAAGGAGAATGCGCTGCTGACGGTGCGGGTTTTCTACATTGCCCATGATGATATTGCTCGCACTGGCATAGATAATATGTTTCCCATCGCCGGACCAGAGTGGTCTTGCGCTTTCCAGCGCATACGAATGTCCTACGTAGGTATGCAGCTTCATGACGGGGTCTGGGCGTAGCGCAGGGACTGATGGCACTGGAGCAGGACGCTGGGGTTTCTGTGAGGTCGCACCAGGAGCCCTTTCGAGCGAGGAGGTCTCTGCCTGCGCGGGAAGATGTTTCGGCGGCGGAGGGGGTGCAGTAGGGAATCGCTTCGAGGATGCAAGAGATGGTAGAGTCGCCGCTGGAGGGTCGTCAGCGGACGCCACCGCGTTCCCTTTGTGTGAGTCATTTTCCGATGGCTTGCGCGAGGACCGTTGGCGGCTCGTCTTGTCCCCGGAGGTCTTCTTGCGCGGCCCGTTGAGGGCCCCATGAAGAGAAGTAAAAGAGGATGCGGCTTTAGACTCTTCCGTGAGGGATGGGGCTGGAGAAGAGGTCGAGGACAAGCCTGGCGAAGGCAAGCTGCCACCCGAGCCAGCCGCCAGTGAGCGCAGTGGGACCGAAGTTGCCGAAGAGTACGAGATGTTGTGCGGTACGGCGGGTGCCCAAATGACGAGATTCGGGTTTGACCTGGACATTTGCAGCGCAGTGGGCAGGGCCTCCAAGTTGGCCATCTCGCTATCATCGGCAAGATCGGGCGTGGAGCGGTACGGCGTCTCTGCTGTGAACACGTTGCGAATCTGAACACCTGCAAAGACGGAAATACTTTTTAAACACCAGTACTCGCTGGGTCGCGCCGGGTCCTTGAAGCGCTCCAAGAGAAAAGGAACGTCGAGACCGATCGTGTACCAATCGTCGGCCAGATCGAGCGGGACCAGGATGCGTGCCCCGCGCCGTGATGGCACACGAAACATGTTGCTCAAAGTAATGCGCGTGGCGCTTCCGTCCTTACACAGGACCTCCACAATAATCGTAAAGAGTTGGTGCGGCAAAGGGCGCACTTGAACGTACACGAAGCTTCCCGTCAGGCCAAGTCCTGCTTGATGTTGCTTGCCAGGAATTACAAGCTTGTTTGCCGTGGCGACGGCACCTGTGATGCGCACGACATTCTTTCCAATGGTTTTGTCCAGCGTTTGCTTCACATTTCCTTCACGCTCGCAGTTTGCCCACGACCCGGTGCTCAGCCCCACGAGCTTGAATACGTCCACGAACGGTCGCTGCCAGATGCTCGACGCTGTCGCCATGATGTCGATGTTTGCAGTTCTCGCGCGCAACGAGTGTGCTCACACGCCTGGTGGAGACACGCAGCGAACAAGACTGAGCGAGCAAGCGAGAGCAAGTGTGCGAGTGTCGCACGCGCGAGCCGCGCCTTGCGCGTGTGCGCTCCTCGCTCTCGACTGTCGAACGAACGGAGCGATGCGCGAGGGACAGTGTTTGGACCCTTTGCTTGATCGGCGGCAGTTTGATTATTTTGATTTTTTCCCGCCTTTGACTTTGACGGCGGTTATTCTCTCTTCCAGTAGCTAGCTAGCTACAAAGGGCGGGCTAGTTAGTAGACGAGCGAGCGAACGAGCAAGTGAGCCAGCAGCAAGTTGCCTCGTGAAGTTGAATTGAAAACAAGAGAGCTGAGTTGTGTGGGCATGATCAGTGCTATGCAGTACATAAACATCATGACCGAAGAGAAGACCTGCGTCTGGACGATTTATCCGCACCGCTCGCATTAGCCTTGGCTTTACCACTCGTTTTGACCACAGGACCAAGAATTTCTCGCAAGCACGCTTTTCGAAGTTCGCTTTGTTCACTCCTTTCCTTATCAGAACAGGTACAGGTCTTGGCTGCACTGGCAAAACAGCCTCCATCCTCTTCTTCCCTCTCCCTTGCCAACCATCTGCAGGTTGAAAGAGGATGAAGGAAGCAGCACATCGTTCCAAAGATTCCTAATGCGCTAAACGCCCCAAAAGATGCAGAGACGCCTCGCCGAGGATGACCAGACCGCGCGGAGTCATTCCATCAACGTCGGCTCGCACGGGTCGGGGCCGTGCCGACGCAGCCCGCGGGCGGGGAGCCGCGCAGAGAGGCTGGGGAGACCGCGGCGTGCGCGCCTCGCAACGCCAGCCCCTGAGACGCGCCGCCAAGCCGGGTCTCCGGGGCGCACGGAGGTGGACGCGCCTTGGCAAGAGGGCCGGTGCGGCGTGACCCGGCCACCAGGGTGAAGATCTTATCGCCTGGGAAAGACCGGCTGGCCAGCCGTGCGCTGACAGACGGGTAGACGGACAAGCAAGCAAGCTTTGCGCGCGGTCTTGCGGGGCATAGCAGTGCAGAGACCAACATCGCATTGGTCTGCATCACAAAATAGCGTCCGGAGGGTCTGAGCCCTCGAGGGTGCGTGACTCTGCAAGCTCATAGAATAAATACCCTGGCCACGTTGTTTCGATTTGACTCGGCAAGCAAGCTCTTGGCAAAAGGAAGATGAACCTATCACGGCTCGACTACCTGTATCTTCTGGGCATCACAATCCTGGTGTTCACTTTCAATTTTGGAGCGAACACGCAGATTTACCATGACCTGCACGACAACCTGAGGCGGCAGGAACAAACTTTGCCAGGTGTCGTGCTCAATCCACTGGGAAGCTTTGCTTCCATGGACGCCTCTGTGGCCAGAGCTGAGTCGAGCGGCAGCAACAAGGACGACAGCGACGGAGATGGTGATGGCGATGAAGACAGCGAAGGTGGCGGCGAGGAGGAAGAAATGCCCGACGACGGCGACGAGGATCCGAGCGATGTGGACGAGTCTGCGTCTGACGCAGGCGCCGAGGAATCGCCCGAAAGCCTCGCGGCCTTTGAGGAAGAGAAGAAGAAGGCCGCCGAGGAAGCGCGCGTAAAGTTTCTCGAGACAGCATTGCTCGAAATGAAGCTCGAGGACATTCGCAAAAATATGGACAAGAGTCTCTTGCCCGCCGATACGCGTTTCTCCTTTGAAGTCCTCCATCAGCCTGATCAGCTTACCGACACCTCCGACATGGACGAAGAGGAACTCGAGTTTGCTGAAAAGCTACAGCAACAAATTGAAAAGTGGGATGCCGAACTCCAGGAGCTTGACGATGTGGCGCAAAACGACGCAAGCAAGGCGTCCGAGGCAGAGTGGCGCTCGCGCGTCCGAGACCAGCTCATGTGGGAAGAAAAGGAGACGAAACGACTTCGCGAGGTGGTCCGGGACTCAAGCTCGGAAACAATTACCGGAACCGAGGTTCATGAGCCAGATTATTATGCTGTGGAGCCCGAGAGTGACGCGAACGATGAACCGGAGCCAGAAGCTAGTCACGCTTCGCCAAGCCACGCAACCGAGCACCGATCCGTTGTCAAAACGGTCCCCAAACGTTCTGTGGTCGTCAAGGGCGATGTACAGCAATACGCCGACGAGGTGCGCCGCATTGAGAAAGAAATTTCGTTTTGGGCGCACGCTAGTGGCAAGTCTGTCTTCGTTTGGGGCACCAAAACGTATGTGAACCGCGATCAAGAAACGTATGCGCGAGGCTTTGAGCCAGCAGGTTTTCAAATGGAACGTCGCAAGAAGGAGGGCCCGATGCCGGTCAAGTCTCTGGCTGCCGACGAGCATCCCGTTCTGATCTGTCTCGCGCTCAAGAATGATGATTGTTTTTCGTCCACGGGACTGTCCAAGGTGCACCGATACCAGCGCATCAATCGAGTCCTTGGCTTGCGCGCTGTGCTTTGGAGCAAAGATAGCTTTTGCAAAACAATCTCGCAAGGGACCCAAGGTGAGGCCATGTTCGCGGACTACACCTTTCATTGCTGGCTCTTCCCTAGCGAGTGGTCCTCTGCCAAGGAGTACGCGCAGCAGCATCCAGACGCCTCCTTCATCGTCAAGCCTCTCACCATGGGTGGTGGCAAGGGCATCACAGTGGTCGATGGCGAGAAGGAGCTGAGTAAGATCCGTCTCAAGACGCACATTGTGCAAAATTACCTGGGCAATCCGCATCTTATTCAGAACCGCAAGTGGGACATTCGGACCTACGTTCTCGTCACCTCGACGGTGCCGATGCGTGCCTATGTGTTTGAGCGTGGTATCGTTCGCTTTGCTTCGAGCGCCTACGACCCGCATGCTCGCAAGGGCGGCAAACGTTCGCAGTATCTCACCAATACCTCGGTGAACAAAAAGTATGTCAACCAGAACGTGACGGAGATTACCTGGGCGTTCGAGGACCTTCGCAACTACCTGACCAAGTCTGGCCAGGACTACGAGGCACTCTTTAAGCGCGCACAGATTGCAATTTCGATCGTCATGCTCAGTGCCGAGCAGGAATGGCGCCGATACTATAGTAGCCACTCGGAAAGCACGTGCCCGAACTGCTTCCAAATCATGGGCGTTGATCTCATTGTCGACGACAAGATGAATCCGCGCGTCATTGAAGTCAATGGTCAGCCCAGCATGAAGCTGTCTAGCGACAAGTCCGATCATTATTCCATTACGAAGATGCGCATGATGTCTGACATGGTGGCCATGCTGTTTGGCACAGAATCCTCCATTGCAGATGACCTGCTTGTTGCGCTCAAGGACATTGATAGGGAGATGCTCAGTGAGCTCACCAAGGTAGAGTGGGAGTATCTCTTGGATTACTACAAGGAGCGGCGTTCGCGCGGCGGCTGGCAAAAGGTCTACCCGAACCGCGAGAACCACGACATTCACTCTGCATTTCTCGTGCAGCAGAAGCGCAATCCGACGCGGTTGGCACTTCACGACATTCTGATGCACCTCGAAGAGGTCCTCTCATCATCAGACGAAAAGGCAAGGTGATGAGCCGGCAAATGAACCCTGTCGCGCCAGAAAAGGGCTTGGCGGAGGTGGAAGTTAAGCACACGCTAGGCCTAGGTCCTAGATACGAATGACTATGATGATGTCCACGACATTGCATGTACTACGCGAGCATGAGGCGTCAAACAACAAGAAAGTGAGCTGATCTTTTGTTATTGTTTTGGTTTTATTTCTTGGGAGAAGAGGGGCTGCGTCGGGGCAAACCGACATAACGAAAATGAACCAAGCGATCGATCAGTGAAATCAATGATATCGATGAAATCACTCAAACAGTCATTCAAACATGAAAAGCAGATAAAAGGCCAAAAACATCCGTTGCTCTGAAGTACATAAAGGTGATTATTCTGCTATCTTGTCTCGAAGCTCCCGTCAGCTACAACTCAATTGCGCCCCTTCTTCTTGCCACGGCCCTTGGCCGCGCGTTTCTTTGCCGACTTGGACGAGGACTGCTCCGCAGAAGAATCGCCACCAATGTGTTTACCCAACAGCTTCGAGAGAATCTTCTTGTCGCGATCAGCATCCCGGGTGGATTCGACAGGCTCAAACTTTCGCTTCTTGCTCACCTTGAGCTGGCGCGCAGGCTCGCCCTCCATGGTAGCGTCGAAGCGTCCAAGCGATGCAGTCGAAACTTGCGCGGTGGCCAACCGATTCAGCACCTTGGTCTTGCCGCGCTTGGACGACCCACTACGGGCCCCGCTCACGTTGAGGTTCTCGACTTCGTGGACGCTTTGCTTCTGTTCGGACTCAGCCTTGTTGCGAAGGAACTTTTTACGGTTGTTGAGCACGCGCAGCTTCTTGGCGTTGCGTCGCTCGGAGAATTTATCGGTGTCCGGGTCCTCATTGTCCTTGACCTCGATGAGCCAGTCGTGCTGGTCGTCGTTTGCGCGGTTGAAGCCCCAGCGCGGAGCCCACTCTTGTTTCGCTTCGTCCCAGATCATGCGCTCACGCTTGCGCTTCTCGATGTTGTTCTCACGCGCGTACTTTTCCCATCGGGTTTCCGGCTTAGGTTTGGGGATGGGCTTGTGGCGCGGCAACTTGAATTGTGGCTGAGGGAGCTCCTTGAGAACCTTGCTGCCCTCCACACCGGGGAGCTCCATGAGGTCGTGGAACATGAGCTTGAGGTTTTGAAGTGCCATGTCACGCAAATAAGCGTTGCTGCTCGCCTTGGAGGGATCCAATGGGGTCGTGTTGAAGGCGGCAACGTGGCCAAGGTCCGAGGTGAAAGCCTTACTGGCGGTCGCGAGACCGTTGTGCTTGCCATTTTGGAGCGATCCAGGCTCACCATCCTCTTCGTCGTCGTCGTCGTCGTCATCGTCGCTTTCCTCTTCCTCTTCTTCCTCCTCGCCAGAGGAGTCTTCGAACCGATTGGCGGCACCATCTTGCGCCTGCTGCTCATCTGCTTCTTCGTCTTCTTCTACTTCCACTTCGCCCTTCTCCTCCTCCTCCTCCTCCTCCTCGTCCTCCATGTCTACGTCGTCCTCCGGCTCCTTCTCGAGCTCCTCGAGCTTTTGCTGGAGCAGGAGCGCCTTGGCCTGCTCCTCCTCCTTGTCAGCGGCGGCCTTGCTCGCCGCCGCCTTCTTCTTGCCGCTGCCTCCGCGCTTGGCGGGCGTCCTGGACGCCTTGCGCGCCATCTTCGCCGCCCGCGTCCCGCGCGCCTCTCCTCCGCCCGCTCGCCCGCGCGCTCTCGCTCGTCGCGGCCGCGCGGCTTGCGGTTCTGGGTCTCTCGCCGGGTCCCGCCGCCAGCCGCGACCACCCTTTCCCGAAGCGGCCTATCCCGCTTGGGCCACTTTCCTCCGGGCCACATTTGCGGCCCTCCGGGCCCGCGCCGGGCGGCACAAATGTGGGGCGCGGCGAAGCAGAGGAAGAGCGGAGAAAGGAGAAAGAAGGAGAAGGTCAAAAGGCAAACGACGAAGCGGCGGCTGCGCGAGGCGAGGCGACGCGAGGCGACGCGCGGCGAGGCGGCGCGCGGCGAGGCGGCGCGGCGCGGCGCGGAGAAGGAGGGAGGAAGGCGCAGAGCAGCTAGCCCCCCCCGCCCTCCGCGAGGCGCGCCTGCGGTCCCGCCCGCAGCCGCGGCTCGCAGAGGCATTGTTATCTTCGTCGGATCTCGCGCTCGCTGAGGAAGGCAGGCGACGCACCCGCGAAGAGCCCGCGAGCGCTGCGCGAGCAGGCCTGGGGCCGGCGTCTCCAGCGCAGCAGGAGCAGCAGCAGCAAGGCAGAAAAAACAAGCAGCGAGCGGATCACAAAGGGAACGTACAAGGTGAGTTTGGAGACGGAGAGGAACGGGAAAGGAGGCTTGCGCTCTTCTTTACGCACGGGAGACGAAGACTCGTCGCCCCCGAAATCGATCGATAGCTTGCCACCGTCGGCGACCAGCAGAGACAAAAAGCTGTGCTTGGGCTTGGTCCCACCTGGCCCCCTTGATATCAAAGTAGAAAAGCAAAAAGGTCGGGATCCCGGACTGTGCTCGGCCGAAACGCCGACTCAACTCCTCGCGAACTCGTGAGTGAGGTGTCACAACATGGCGACCCCAGGCGGCGAGCAGGCCGCTGAGATCGAGACGCAGCGCGAGGCGGCGGCCGCAGAGCCTGATCAGGCGGTGGCTGCCAAAGCGGACGCGAATGACGACGATGAAGATGAGATCCTCGGGACCGGGCCAAGCCCCGTCGACGTATCAAAGGACGAAGAGGACGAGCTGCTGGGCCCAAGTGCTGACAACAACGACAACAACGACAGCACCGCCACAACAACCACTGCTACGGCTACGGAGCAAGGCGCTAGCACCATGCCGGGCGAGACCAGCGGCGATCAGGAGGAGAGCGCCTCCGGATTGGCCCTGAAACGCAAACGTCTGGAGGAAGATGGAGGTGATGATGCGGTCTCTGGCGAAAAAAACAAAAAGAGCAGCGTGGCCTCGGATTTTGACACCCAAGATCAAGACGGCGAGGAAAGCGCTGGCGTCCAGGCTGATAGTTGCAATAAAGAAGAGACCGAGATGTCGGAGGCAGAAAATGTCGCCAAAGACTCCTCGGAGGCCGCGAAAGACCAAACTCAAGATAAGACCGATGAAAAAGACAGCAAAAAAGACCAAGGCGAGGGGGACAAGGCAGCAGCAGAGTCTTCAGAACCATCAACGGTATCAACAGCAGCGTCAGAAGCGCCCAAGCCGAGCGCAAACAAGGGCTTTGACATGTTCAAGGCGTCTCCTTTTGCTGCGCTCTCGGGCACCGGCGCTTCGCCCTTTGCCTCTGTGAGCACATCTGGCGCATCGCCTTTCGCCACCTTTGCAGGGACGAAATCAGCCTTTGGCCAACTCGCGTCGCAAAATGGAACCAGCACAACCTTTGGCAGCAGCTCTGCGGGCGGAGCGTCTGCCTTTGGCTCTTCTGGCAGCAGCAGCGGCAGCAGCAACAACAAGTCCGAAGACAATGGAGAAGCTGGCGAAAGCAAGGCTTCATCAAAGGACGGTGCCGGAGATGAGAACGGAAGTTCGGAGGTCAACGATGCTGTCAACGACGAAAAAAATGCCGTTTTCGGTGGGGTGAACTCGCAGGCGAACGAAACCAGCGCGGAGGCCACAGAGGTTATCACTGGCGAAGAAGGCGAAGATTGCATCTACCGCGTGCGCGCTCGATTGTATCGTTTGACTGCTATTTCCGAAGAGGATGAGACGCCCTCGCAGTCGACGGAGGCCGCCGCATCGAAGACCTCGACCACGATGACCAGCAGCGAGGATGCAAAGAAGACGACGCCATCGACTGCGCCAAAGACGGCTGGTGTCAAGCGCGCCTACCGAGAAATGGGCGCCGGCACTGTTCACATCAACGTTTCACAGGGCTCGGAATGGGATGCTCAAAAGACCTCGCAGCCACCTCGTTTGGTTATGCGTCGCGAGGGCGTCCTCAAGCTTTTGCTGAATGCCGTCATGTGGAAGGCCATGCCTCTGGAGCGCGCCAGCGACAAGGTTGTGCGATTCACCTGCAAATCTGTCATTGACGACGCGGACGCCTCGCAGGGTCCAGAGACTTACCTCTTTAAGGTTGCCCGCGAGGATCAGTGTGAAGAATTCTACAAGGCGCTGCTTAAGGCCAGGGACATGTGTCCGTGAGCGAATGAGTGATCGGGTAAGTAAGTGGTTGACGTGCTCGTCAACTCTTGCTTCCACTTGATGATTTCATTACCTTCCTTTGCGTCGTCTTGTGTCAAGTCAGTTCATCAAAACACTCGTCACTTTTTTCTAAGTTCGTTTAACCACCATGAAGAAGGATGCTTGAAGAATCGCGCCCTGTGACTGATTGCTTGCTTGCTTCACTTTTCCTTCTCAATCTTAAAACCACCGATCGCGCGCAAGAGGAAGAGGAAATCCAAGACCGGTTGTCAGTTCGTCAGTGCCAAAATTACAAAATGGGTTGTGCAAAAAAAAAAAACAGAAAAAAAAAACAAGAGGGGAAATGTGCGGCCACCGAGAGATCTTGCCTGTGAAAAAGAGGAAGCAAGCCAAAAGACAAGGCAAGACAAGACGTAAAGACGTCATCATCTGTGCGGCGATCTTGCTGCAGCGCTGCATCGCTGCATCGCTGCATCGCTGCATTGCTGCACGCACCCGAGGTGCAGACCGTGCGCGAGAGTAGCGATATCTCTGCGCATCTTCGGACAGGCAGCCCCGCGTCTCGTTCGGAAGAACGAGAGAGCTCGCCAGAAGTTAGGCAGGGAGAAAAGCAGCCAGGATGGGCGTGGACGTGACTGCGCTTGTGGCCGGAGGCGTGGCCGGGTTCTCTGTGGACACGAGTCTGATGCCCCTTGATGCCATCAAGACGCGTCTGCAGTCGCCCATGGGCTTTCGCGCGGCAGGAGGCTTTTCTAACCTCTTTGCAGGTGTCGGTGTCGCCGCGCTTGGCTCTGTTCCCGGCGCGTCGCTCTTCTTCTTTACCTACGAGACGACCAAAGCAAACCTTGCTGGCGGCCCCTTGTCCGATTACCAGACACAAATGGCTGCTGCCTCGCTGGGTGAGATTGCTGCCTGCCTCATTCGTGTCCCCGTGGAAAATGTAAAGCAAAAGCGCCAAGCCGGCCTTTTCAAGGACAACTCGAGCGCGCTGCGTGGCATCATGGCGCGCCAGGGATACTCGGGTTTCTACACGGGCTACTGGACGACTGTCTTGCGCGAGATTCCATTCTCGATGATCCAATTCCCGCTTTGGGAAGCGCTCAAGGTCGAAATTGGCCGCCGCCGGGGCGATGGCACCGTGCACTCGTGGGAGTCCGCAGCGGCAGGTTCTGCGTCCGGCGCCTTGGCTGCTGCCGTAACGACACCACTTGACGTTGTCAAGACGCGTTTGATGCTCGGTTCTGACCCCAAGGGTGTTCCCTACGATGGCGCTCTCTCCACCCTCCAGCGCGTCGTGCGCGACGAGGGCGCGGGCAAGCTCATGGCTGGTGTGGGACCGCGTGTCTTTTGGATCGGTATCGGTGGCTTTGTGTACTTCTTTGCTTACCAGAAGACGCGCTATCTCTTGGAAGAGTCAACTTAGATTTCTCGAGCGAGTCCACTCTGCGGACCGGCGTGCGTGGGCCGAGAGAAGGGTGCATCCGAGGGCTCTTTTCTTTTCTTTCTCTCATTCATCTTCCACACACATTTTCCACCTTTGTTGAACGTTCGCGGTGTCATAGCACGGATTTTGTTCTCTTCTCCAACGCCTTTGCGCAACGTTCCTCTACCCAATCAATCTTATTACTTTGCCTCGCAGATCTCCACAGGGGGGTCGTCTTTTCCAAGATGATGCGTGTATGCATGAGCACATTTGCAATTCAATAAGTTTGTCTGAACTTGACCGATCGCTCGCTATCGGCGACAAAAGGGCCTACAACCTACAAAATACACGTTCCTTTTTCATTTCTTCTGCAGCCAGCTGTCTTGTTTGTTTGAGCCTTGGCGTTGTGGGCAAAAACTCGAACCGCAAGGGACAACATTTAAGGATCCCGTGTCGCACCGTGCCGCTGATTCAGTCGGCAAGTCTGTTTCGCGAGTTCCATTTGTGGCCGATTGAACATTCTCGAAACAAGGTCGTTGCCTTTCAATGTGGTCCCACACTCTTATGGCCTGTGTCGCTGCTGCTGAGCGTTGGCCGCCTTTGCTCATATTGTAGAATGCATGGCCAAAGTATGTCGATTCGAGCGCCAAGAATCCCTTACCTTCCCCTTTTCGTTCAAGAGAGCGCGTTTGATTGACAGCAGCAGAGATGAAGTCGGGACCATCCTCTTCCATGACGGAAAATGTAAACGTTCGATTTTCAATCAAGCCTCCATCACGGGATGTAAGGAGCTCTTCGACTTGTCCAGAGACGACACCGTTTTCCACCACATTGGTTAATGCAATGCTAACATCATGCGGCCCTAATGCAAATGTGTGCGTCTGCGTCCGCACGAGAACGCCTCCGGGGGTCCTTACGCTCACATAACTGGGCCACGTCCATGCGCGAACTGGTGGCTCGGGGAACGAACCAGGCAATGCACCTTGCCTTGCTTCTCTTGCCTGCCTTCCTGTTGACACAAGCAATATAGGATCGAGATTCCATTGACCGGTCTTGCTGTTGTTGAGAACTCCAATCTCGAAGTAGTGTTCTGCGCCATCCCCAAGAACAGGTGCCAGAGGTGTCAGATCAAGCGAATATGGGGGAACGTTTAGCGCAAGGATCGCGGACAAAGGTCGCCACAAGAGAGGGTTGATACCGCCTGTATAGACGACTGGAAAAGGAACCGTCGCGGCAACTGGCTCGCCGTCCAGATACACAACTAGTTCACGAAAAGGCGACCCTCCAGGCGCCTCAAGGTAATAGAACTCCTCTGCGCCGCCGTGGCCTGTTGAGTACAATGCGAGCTCCAGTTGCACAGATGACGAGCCGCAGGCCTCGCAGCGAAATGGCGGTAGCTTGAGACGTTCTGTGCCAGACACGATTGCTCCTTTCAAGGGACTCCTCGGATCACGAAAGGGCGCGCGAAGTGGGAAAACCAGCGGTAAGGGAGCCAATTGCATGCTTCCTTGCGGATCGTAGTATATGAGCGCTCGTACGGTCACATTGATGACGCCAGTGTACGGGCCTTGCACAATGTTTGGAATATCAAGAATGGCATCGAAAGGCATCGATCTGCCCACGAGCATGCGGGCAAATGGTGTCACATCTCTTTCCACAGACCAAGCCACGCGTCCAGGATTGAGCGGTTCTGCTGTGGTCAAGTGCAAGAGTTTGCAGTTGTCGATCCAGAATCCGCCCATACGATCAAATTGGCGTCCATCAACGGCGGCTTCCATCTCGAGCACAACCATTTTGACCGCGTTGGTGCTCGCTGCGCATCGAGGAGGCGAAACTCGTTGTAAGGCGGCGCCATTTTTCGGGACAAGACCAAAGCGAGCAAGGTCGATGAGTGGTACCACGCACGGGTCGACCTCTGGGCGCTGTAACGGAACCTCCACCGCGACCGGGTTCTTTCTCTTGTTGCTATCGCTGCTGCTGCTGCTGCTGCTGCTGCTGCTGCTGCCGCCGCCGCTCGTCAGCAATTTCCCGCAAACTGCCGTCGCGTACTGGACCAGCAAGACCCACGCGAGTACCCGCATTTGCTCTCTGCTCTCGCCTTGACTTGACTTGACTTGACTGGACTTTTTCAATAACTTGGCTTGCCCGACCAAGTGTTCGAGGACCCCGCGAGAGCCAACGCCAGCCCAGGCCAGCCTGGGCCCGCTGTGCTCTGCCGAAGATCTCTCGCGATGGTCACTGGCACCTCCGTGCGAAAGATACGCGCGTCAAGCAAGAATAAATAGTGCTTCTATACGTACACCATGGGTATAGTAGTAGTATGGGCCTATACCAGGTGGTCAGTGGTGGGTCCCGGGAACCCAAATTCGCTCCTCACAGGCACCCGAAATGCGATCGAGCAGCTGCAGCAAATAAGCAAGCAAGCCAACCAGGCTCCTGCAGAACCAATCTAATCTGCGCGCGCGCGCCAGAGGAGCACGCCGCGTCTCGCCAGCGCCGCGTGGCGCAGCGCGGGGATCGCAGCGCGCCAGAAGAGCCCAAGCGCCGCGGCGGGCGAGCTCGGACTGCGCGAGCTCGTCTGGCGACGGAGGGAAGCAGCTAGCGACTCGGGTCGGGTCGCGGCCTCGGCCTGAGCTCCCTCGCTCGTTCGTTCCACGTCGCGCTCGCGTGCAGGCGAGCTCGCGATGGACGTCGAGTTCAACGAGGACATGGCGGGCCTCGACCTCTCGTCGGACTCGATCCTGAGCCCTCTAAGGTCGCTGGCGGCCTGGGGCGTGCCTCAGGCCAAGTCCATTCTGGCGCAGGTGCAGCGCTCAGCCAAGCGCGCCGAGGAGGAAGACACTACAATGAAGGATGCCAAGAAGAAGAACGCCAAGAAGATTGAGAAGAAGGAGGACGAACACGAGGACGAGCAAGAGGATGTGGAGGAAGAAGAGACGAAAGGTAGTGATGCTCCCACGCAGAGCATTGTAGCGAGCGACGCGAACCAGCCCCGAGCGACTCGGAGACAGAAGAGGAGAGTACGAAAGAAGCAGGTGTCCTTTCGCTCAAGAGGCGCATTCAGAAAGACGGCCACGGAAGGCGCAGCTACCAAGGGATGGACTAGGCCTACCCCTCGACTCGCAATGGGTACACGAAACGCGCCTTTGGATCAGCCTACAGTTCCGGCTGCTCTCCAGGAAACCCGTAGAGACTTGGTCCGCGCACCACTACAGTCGCCCGTTTAGTTGGCCTTCAAGGGACAAGTTAGACTTTTAATTAAATGTGTGTCTCGGCCTACACTGGTTTGCACGCACACAAGTTCTTTGAGAAATGTATTTATTATATTTATACCTTTTCGACCTCTCCTGATCCTTTCCTTCAGATTTCATGCAAGAGACGCACGAAAGATTGTCTTGGTTTTAGAGTATTGGGTAATAGTACATGAATGCGCTGTGGGCTGCGTCTGACCGGTGATGTGGGATTGTGAACGCAATTTTGGCGCGCAGAAAAAGAGAGACGAAAAGGGGGAAAGGAAAGGGGTGGGACTCCATGGAACAATGGATGCGATTGGTTCTCTCGCATCGAAGAGTGGAGCTCTCCTGAAACACTAGGCTGGTGGGCAATGCCGAATTGCAAATTCCGAAATCAAAAGTTGTGATGGAAAAGCGACGCGATTGGTTGTCTCGCGCGCGCAGAGTCTTGCTCGCTCACCTGGCCAACGATGGCATCGAGAATGAGGTAAAGAGGACAAAACGAGTGCTTGGTTATCGCAAGCTTGGTCCATCTTCAAAGCATCTCGATGCGACGCTTCGCGCAATTGGTTATCTTGCGCGTTGCGTTGCGTTGCGTTGCGTTGCGTTGCGTTGCGTTGCATTGCATTGCAATACATTGGTTTGGCAGGGCATGAGGCGATCGCGTTCGAGAATAGTGAGCTTGCTTGATTGTCACAAGCGCACTAGTTCGCTCGCTTCGCTGAGCGGTACTTAGCGGAATGCGGGGCGGCGGCGGCCCGACGGCGGGGTTGCTGTTGATGGTGTGGATGTGGTGCTTCGCACGCGAGTAGTCTTCCGCCTTGCAGCGTACGGCGGCGGCGAAGGCGGTGAGCGTGCGTGAGGGGCCGCGAACTTGGACGCGCCCGCTTTCCGACCCGAAAAAGTCGGCGTCGTGGACGAAGCGAATGCCGCGTCAGCATTGCTTCTGGCAGAGGAAGGCTTGGGGATGCGGCTTGCAGTCGAGCTTGCCGAGGAAGGCGTCGCACGCGACTTGACACTGGTCCTCACCGGCGTCACCTCGTTCGTGGGGCGCAAAGGCAGACGGCTCGGGGTGCCCGAAAGCGGGGAGGATCGAAGTGCAGAGACACTCGTGACTTTGCTGCTTGTCGTTCGAGGGCCCACCGGCTTATTCTCCGCATAGGGTGGGCTCGAGGCCATTGCCGAGCCCGTAGTGGCCTTTTTGCGCTCCTGCTGCTTCTTCCATCGCGCGTACGACTCCTCTGGGTCCCAGCGACGATTCGCTGTGGCTCCAGAGGCATTCTCCTTGTGAGCGCGTTGGGTATCTTTTTGCGGGCGTTCCAATCCCAACTCGGCGGAGAGGAGGTCGCGCGGTACAGTAGGGAAGTTTCGGCCATGACGCATGCTGTCCGGCATCCATACGCCGCCACGAAGCGCAGGTGCTGGCGCATTCGGGTCCAACGACGTCACAGGCGGCGTGCAGTCCTGGAGATTAAAGTGCAGCAGGTTGCTGCGCGCGTCGCCGCCCAGTGCCGTCGTTGCAGTCGAGGGGGGTGCTTCGAGCGGATCTGCCGAATCGACGCTGACAAGAGACATTTCCAGGGCTTCGCTGCGCGGGATCTCGGGCCGGGCGCCAAGGACTTTGGCCACTTGCTTCTTGAAGGAAGAGGCGAACTTCTTTTGCATGGCCTTGAGCTCGCGGTTCTTCTCGGCCTCCCAGCGCTTCCTCTCGCGACGCAGAGCCTCGACGTGGCTCTGCGTGTTGTCGTCGGAATGCAGCGCGAGACTCGTCGAAGGGTCCGTCTGTGTCGACGCGTGGCTGCGAGACCTTTCGGTGCGCGAGAGTTCCATCTTCTTGCGAGCGAGCTCAGTGCGAAGGCGAATGACCTCGTTTTCAGCGATTGCCAAGTCCGCCTCCAAAACAGACTTGGTGCGCTCGAGATCCTCGGCCTTGCCATTGAGCGCGCTGAGACGGTGCTCCTGATCCTCGATACGGCGAGCGCTACGCTCAAGGGCGTCTCCAGCCTGGTCGAGCTTGTGTTCGAGGTGGGTTCGCTCGGCCTTCATGCGCGACTCGAACTCCTTGCGCACGTTCGCGAGCTGGTCCTGGAGTTGGTCGACGCTCTGTTGAGCGCCACGAAGTGCAGCCTCGTTCAGCACGGCAACCCGTTCGCGTTCTGCGAGCGTGGCCTCTAATTCGTTGGCCTGGTCTTCCCACATCTCCGCGAGAGCGCCGAGTTTATCCTGGCTTTCCTCTAGCTCTTTAATTTGAGCATGCAGACTCCGTGCCACACCAGGATCAACGTGCGCGTCAGCATGAGCGTGTCGAGCCGTCGCCTTCATTTGCTGCTGCTCGCTGATGCGACGCGCGGCCTCGATCGCGCAGAATGCTGCCACGAGCTTGCCAAAAAGATACTTGTTGTCCTCGCTAGCTCGCGAAAGCTCATCCGTGGCGAGCTGCAGCTGTGTGTGGTAGGCCCCGAGCCGCTCGAGAAGCGGGTCTTTCTCGGTATTGACACCCATGTCGCGCGAGTGGACCTTTGATTCGGGAGTAAGCTTGTCTCCCTTTTCCTCTTCGTAGGACGTGCGCCGGCGCGGTGGCGTCATTCCTGGGGTCACTTCAAGTTGCCGCAGTTGGGCCAGTTCGCGTCGGAGCTCTGTACGCTCGCGGTTAAATTCCGCCAAAAGCTTTTCGCGCTGTTTGCTCAGCTCGCGGTCAATCGTCGCGCGGTCAGCGTCTTGGCGTGGGTCCTGGAGGCCTCGGCCATGAATTTCGGCGTATGCGAGCTCGAGCTGGTCGGCCTGTTCGCGGCTCTTCGTGCCAAGTGCATCGATCGTCTGCTTGAGGTCTTCAATTTCTGCGGACAGCGTCATTTGTCGTTCCTCATGGCGCGAAATCTCTGCGCGCCACTTTTTGGCCTCCAATGCTACAGCCTCTTCGCGCTCCCTGCGCAAGTCTTCCTTAACACTGGCGAGATGGTTCTCCTGATGAGCGAGGAGATCCCTGTGACGCGCTTCATCTGTGAGATTTCGATGCTCGCGCGATGTGTGCAGAGCGCTAAAGCGCGCAATTTCGAGATTAAGGCGGTCGATCTCGGACTGGTAGCTCGTCTCGCTCGCGTTGCGGCTCTGACGTTCGTTATCCAGGTCCATCTGTACCTGCTCGCGTGCGGTTTCTGAGGTGCAGAGAGCGGCGCGGGTTTCCTTTTCCCGACTTCGCGCCTGTTCGAGTTCGTGGCCGCGGAGCATGGCAAGCGATGCATCGAGTGCACCTGCATCAGGCGTGGGCGCAGTAATGTGTCTGAGAAAGTGGACATGGTCGTGAAGATCCTTGAGCTCATTGTTCAGGTCGGCTACGTTCTTTTTAAAGCCGGCAAGCTCGCTGCGAAGGACCAGGTTCTGCGCCTTGGTGTGTCTCGTCAGGGCCTCGCGCTGGTGGAGTTCTGCTTGGAGAATGGAAATCTGGTTTCGTGCCTCACGGAGTTCGTGGCCTGCTCGCTCGCTTTCCCTCGTGAGGGTTGCGGCTGCGGCATCAGTGTCCGCGAGTGCATCGATCCGCTTTGCGATGGCGTGGCTGGTGAGGTTGAGCGATGACGAGTTGTGCTGCCGGGTATTCTCCAGCGTAAGCCACGACGGGCAAGTTGAAAGCTCTTCCAGCACAGCGTGGTCCTTGTCGCCGCCGCCAATGAGCCAGTCGGGCTCGAAGGACCATCCGCCGGCACGTTTGCCGGCGCTCATACCGACCGCCCAACGTTTTCCTCCTCAAGCGTTCCCGCTCTCTTTCGGCTCCGTGTCTCTGCTGCTGCCCCCGCGGCGGCGAGCTGCTTGGCGTGCACAAAGGGGCCCAGCCTTCGACGTCAATCAATGTCTCGGTCGTTGCCACGACGACTCCCTTTCTCCACACAACTGGTCGAGTCTTGCTTGCCCTGCTGAGCGCTGCACGGCGCTGTGCACGCACGCACTGGTCTGCTCTGCGCGCACGCTTGCCTAGCCTAGCCTTGCCTTGCCTTGCCTTGCCTGACTGCCTGTCGTCTGGTCGCGGGCGCGAGCGCAAAGTTTATGGGCTGCAAAGGTCGTTTGTTTGTCAGACTGCGCTCGCTTGCTTGGTCTGCGCAGTGTGCGTAGTACTAGCAACTTGACAAGCAAGGCAAAAGCCAAAAGCTCGCCTGCTGCGCTTTTCTGCTGCGCTTTTCTGCTAGCTTCCTCGCTCGCTCGCTCGCGCGCGCGCTCGAGCGCCAAACCACCGCGGCGGCCCCGCTTCTTCGCGGCGCCGAGCCTGCCAGACGCGACGGAGGATTCGAGATTGATTGGGGCTCTCGCGCGCGGCGGCGGCGGTCGTTAGGTCGGCGCCGCGGGAAAAAATCATCCGTCCACACGTGCAGTGCGATGCGATCATGAACGGCGCGACAGTTAGGTTGGTTTGTTTTTCTTTCATCGTTATAGGTGGTTAGTCTGAAACGGCTTTCCTGGGCGGTTTCTATAAACCGTAATCGTAACTGAACTGTCCGGGGAGCTAGCTTAGCAGGGCCTCGAGCTTTGAGAGTCCTTTGTCCCGCTCGCCGCATAAGCTGCACAGTTCTTTGTCGCACGTTTGGGGCGCTGCTCGTGCACAGGCCCGCGTCCGTGCCGAATGCGCTTTCGAAGAGCAGCCGCCGCTCGAGCGTCATGTACCGACCCAGCGGCGGAAGCGGTGCAAGAGGGGATGGGGGCAGAGGCGGAGTCTGGCGCAAAATATGTCCGTTGGTGGGGCGCGGAGTCTCAGAGGCGCGGCGCTGATGCTTTCTAATTCTGCTCTTGGTGACGCCGTTTTCATCTCTACTGATCAGCGCAACAGCTCCGGTTCTGGCCCGAGGAAATTTGTCTGAGTTTGGTACTACACACAACCAGGTAGATTGCGCACAAGCAGCCAGCCAAGCCAGCCGACCAACCGGCCAGCCAGCCAGCCAGCTAGCAAGCTAGTCTGCGAGAGAGAGAGAGAGAGAGAGAGAGCAAGAGTGGAGTATGAGTGAGGGGCGTATACTCATAAAGTAAATCTCTCCTCCTTTTGCGTGCGGCGTTATTAGGAAGGCGCGGGTCCGCACTTATTCGTTCAAGCAATTTCCACCTTCCGGCCCCGAGTCCGGACGCCTGAAGAGTTCCGGCAAGCCACGGGGCATTTTGTTCGAGTTACAACATCGACCTGGTCGGCCTTCGCTTGCTTGACCTTTCTTGTGGCGCGGTGGGGCAAACAAACCAACCAAAGTTAGACAAGATCAGACCAGGTGGCGTCCGCGGCGCATCGTGGCCTCGCCGCCACGCACGTCGACCGGCTGCCGTGAGAGCAGACGGCGTTGGTTTCGGGCGTGCGCTTGGGCGCGCGCGCGCGCGAAACTTGGTGCATATCCAACGAGCTTGAAGCGACGGAGCCGTGCCGCAGGACATTCTCCTGTCCAAAGGCGAACCTTGGTGCCTAGCTGCTTGTGGTGCTTCTGCTGCCGCCCCCATACATAGGCCAGGCGTCGAGGTTATTGACGATCGTAGAGAGCGCAGCGCACGCTTTGCGCATTACGCACCATGGGGGGCACAGCAAGCGTTGCGAAGAAGACGACCGTCGCCCAGACGCACTCGTTGGAGCGCGTGGTCCGCAGCAACTCACATCCTGAAGTCGGCTCCGTTGAGTACAACCAAAAGCCGCGAAAGGTAGCCTACGAGGCGCAAAGCGCTCTGGAGCAGCGCGTTGTCAAGACCCTCAAAGAGAAGAACAAGGAGCGCATGCAGGCTGGCAGAACCCACAATTCGTGCGTGAATCGTGTTCTATTGAACTTTCCCAAAATGCAAAAGACTTTCCGCGAGCTGCACCGACTCTACGACGAGACCGACACGGATCAAAGCGGCAGCCTCGAATTTAACGAGGTAGAAATTCTCATGCACAAACTCAACCCCGGCATCAGCAAAGAGGTTATCAAGGAGATCTTTGTCGATGCTGACGTCTCCAAGGACGGCTCGGTGCAATTCAAGGAACTTATTTGCTGCATCGGTCTTGCGTATATTCTCGACCTTATTCCGGAGCTCGCCGATGACGCCGAAGTCAAGTCTGCTTCTAAAATCTTTGCAGACACCAAGGGAGTTCGCCGTGTATTTGAGCTCGCCACCGAGATGTTCCTCGCCTTTGACGTTTCGTGCTCAGGTGTCATCAGCTACCACGACATGCAAGAGGCGCTCAACCAGAGCACCGGGGAGGCAGAAATGACAAAAGATACGCGCGCAAGCAATCAGCGACGACGGGACTCGCAAGCGCGTCGCAACTCCGTGGACCCTGCGCAGCTCCTCTTGGCCGCGCAAAAACGCTCGGGCAGTCGCCGTGGAAGCTTTGCTGGGCTCTTCAATAAGCAAGGTAGCAAGGACAAGAATCTTCTACAATTCGATCAGATGGTGCGTACCTCTTCCTCCGGCCGCAATATGGCCGTCCACGAGTGGAAAAACAACAAGGAACTCTCGGAGAGCGGTGAAATCGACATTGAGTCTGGCGAGGTGAAAAACCCCGCAAATACGCCAGGTTCTGGAAGGTCGGCCCACAGCGGCGAGCAGGAAAAGCCCGCGGCTGGCCCGCAGAAAGTCCGAAAGACGATTGTGCGCAAGGAGAGCACGCACGATGAGCTCATCAGTGGTTTCATGAGCGCGGAGCGCTGGAAGGAGCTCGATCTCGATGGCTCAGGAGAAATCACCTTTATGGAATTTCTTGTTACCTTTGTCAAGTGGGTGTCTTCTCTCTCCGGAGACGACGAGGACGAGGACGACGAGTAAGTCTTTTCCAGCCAGCTCTTCGCTGGACCTACCCTTTCGTGTTCATCTCCCTCCCTCTCTTTCGAAGCATCCTCTTTCAAGTAAGCAATAAGATCATGTGTGTGTGCCAGAGTCAATTGAATAGCTTGTCCCTCCCTTTCCTCGTTTCCTTTCTTTTCATTTTCTTGCAAGCCTTGATTCTCCAGATAGTACTGTCATGTCCTTGGAATTCGAATTCCTGGACCGCCGATGCGTGAACAATGCATCGAGGGGAGTCTGTAAAGGATCTTCATCACAAGTTGTGTCATATCGTGCGAGTTTACGGGATCACACCAACTCAGGAATGTATTTATGGCCTACTACGTGGTATACCGAAAGACGACGACGAAGAAGAAGAAGAAGAAGAAGAAACAGAGTTCTCGAATAAATCGAAACGAGCAAGGAAAGAAATAAAAGGAATTGGAAAGAATGAAGAGAAAAAAAGCAAAGCACAGAAAAAGAAAGAAGAAGGGATTGTTTGTTATTATCACGCAACACGGTGAAATTCTTAAAAAATGACGTCGTCCTCGTTGCTCTCGTCGAAGCCAGGCAGCGCGGTCTCGGCCTCCTTGGTGTCGACGTCCTCGGGGGGAGGACCGTCGTCCGACATGGCCACAACCTTTTTCAGGCGGAAGAACTCTTCGCGCTCCATCTCATCGAGCTCCTTGGCAATGTACTTGACAGTGGCGGACATGCGCGGGATGACGACGAACTCGAGAGCGTTGACGCGGCGGTTGGTGACCTTGAGCGCCTCATCGAGGGTGACAAAGGAGGTCTGCAGACTGGCGAGCTTGACGAGCTTGAGGATGAGAGACTGGAACTTCTTTTTGGCCTGCTCGATGGTCTGGCCACCCTGCGTAAGTCCGAAGCGATCGCCTTGCGATTCAATAAAGTTCTCCTGAAACACCGGAAGCCGCACGCCAGCAACGTTATCCTCAGAGGCGAACACGCGCACGGACGCGTCCTTGACCTCGTAGGCGACATTGTCCCGGAACTTCTCGTTTAGGTACATTGCACTGGCAAGTCCCAAGAAGGCGGCCGGCATCTCCTCTGCAAGCGCCATCTTGGCGTCCCTGATCTCCTTCAAGAGCGCGCGGAACCTGGCCTTGAGTGCGTCTGCCTTCTTCTTCAGCAGCTCGTAGCCCTTCTCGGCGCCCTTGACCTTGGCCTTGTACGTCTGCTGGTTCATTCGGGTGGCGAAGACGCCATCGATGCGATCCGAGCTGCTCATGGTGCCTTCTTCTCCTCACCGCGCGCTTGCTCGCACTTGCCGCGCTCGTCCGCGCCTGCTCCTCCCGGGCCCTCCTCTCCTCTCCCTCCGCGCCGCGCGCTTGCTCGCGTCGCGCCGCGTGCAGGCGAGCGAAAGCAAGAAAGAAAGAAAGAAAGATGCCTGCTTTGCCTTGCTCGCCTTGCCTCTGCTGGCAGCCTCACTCGGCGAGCTCGCTCGCTCGCGGCAGCCCCCTCGATCGCGCTCTGCGCCGGCCCGGACGCGCCTGCCTGCCCGCCCGCCTGCCTGCGTCGCTCGCGCGCTCTCTCGCCGCTGCGTCGCGCGTCTGCCCCGCCTGCGTGCCCGCGCGCGCTCTCCGCCCGCACGATCGGCCTCTGCGCCGCGCGCCCGCCGGGTGCGTGCGAGGCCGCGCTCCTCTCGCCTCCTTCCTGCCTTTCTCTCCTTCTTTCTCTCCTTCTTTCTTTCTTTCTTTCTTTCTTTTTTTCTTTCTTTCTTCTGTGCGCTGCTCTGCAGCGTCGCGTGCACCAGGCCTACACTACAACAAAAGTACGAAACACTGCTGCAGGCAGTGAGTGCAGTGCAGTCATCGCAGTGCCAGAGAGATAGAGCACTGTGCAGGCAGCTGCAGGCAGATCATTTGCCATGGCTGCTGCAGCTAGCTTGCGCACTGCAGCTAGCTTGCGCACTGCCTGCAGCCAGCTGCTGGGATATTCGCAGTTCGTGGCGCAAGGGCAAAGAGAGGGTGGGCCGGGGATCCGCGTGGAGCTTGGCTGCGCGAGTGCGCGCACGAGGCCAAGTTGCACTTGCGACTTGACTTGCGGCGGCCAGGGTCCTGCAGCCGGATGAAGATACTGCAGTGCACTTGCACTTGGTTGCACTGCCAGTGGGAGGGACTCTACATGATAAAGGATTTTACGAGCAATACAGGATAGAATGGATATGCAGCGCCGCGGCGAGCCCTATTGGAGGATAAGATTGGATACATATTTGATTGCAGGAAAGGCAGCAAATTGGTGCTGCGCTTGGGAGGAGATACGACATGGCCGTTGACAGAGAGGCAAGTTGTAATCATGTGGCTGGGCTCCTTTTCGACCAGGATCTGTTGTTCGTCTCTTTTTGCGGATCTACACTTGTGCGTGTGTATGTGTGATTGGTCGGGCTTGATTGCCGAGCATGCACGACCGCATGGCCTGATAACTCTTCGAAAGAGCAGAGCACGAGCGAGCTGTAGCGTCCCTCGCAATCGGAAAAGGAGAAAGCAAGGCCCCCCTCATTAGAACAGCTAGCTGGCTCGGTAGGTAGGGAGTGAGAGAAGGTAGGTTGGCAATCAACAAAGCCAAGCTATCCCATGACACGCGTGCACGCAGAGCCACCGGCATCGTCATCAATACCAAAAAAGAGTGCCACAACCCTAGCGTACTCGTTCGCAATCGTTCTACGCATAGCGGCTGCTGACGATGGTATCGACAAGCGTCAGGCTCAAGAACTACATTGCGCTCTCGTCCAAGCCCTCATAAAAGCAAACCTTCATGTCGGCGTTCTTCTCGAAACAGCAGACACACCCGAGTACATTGTTCTCATAATCGACGCCAACGCCCACGAGCCATCGCTGACGCTGCAGCGAGAGTTGGCTCGACGACAAAACGCAAAACTGAACGTTCCCATCACCGACGAGAAGCTCTTAGCAAACCACCACGTCAGCGACTTGTCACCCGCCGAAGAGCTCGTCCTCACCAATTGCATTATTCAGCAATGCTTGGATGACATCAATACAGATGTCAACGGTGTTGCGCGCTCGTTTGACGTCACCAGAGGCGGCGAGCGTTCCACCCCGCTGGAGAGCGTTGTGCATGACATCTTTCCATTGCAGGATGAGTACTTTAACGAGGCATTTCTCCATTCCCTTGGCTATTCTGCGCCTACAAACCTCGGGCTAGCCGCACGTTTGCGAGCGCGTCTACTGCACGTGTGGCGTCATTGGATTTTGCAAACAAGTGAGACCATGCGTACAGAGACACTTCGTCAACAATTTGGAGATCGAATCTCTGTCTCGATCGAGTTTCTCTTGCACTACCGAAGGTGCGTTCTTGCGCTGGCTACATTGTCCACAGCCAACTACCTGCTTGTTCGTTTCGTGTCGTGGGATGCGTATGTGATTCTTCTCGGCGTCTTTGGCGTCTTTACATGCGGAGCTTGGGGCCCTTGGCTCGCTCGAAGGTGGACCTTTCGCTTCATGACTCTAGCTCGCCAATGGAAGTCGCGCCACGTGGTCAGTGCCCCAGGAAGCATTCTAAATCCCAATGTGCCAGCATCGCTTCGAGAAGCATCGGCATCTCGTCGGCAACGGCGACGCATCGCGGCGGGCGCCTTCACCATGCTTTTTGTGGCCGTCAATATTCTCCTTTTGGTTCCTGTGAGTCTCTTTTTCACGCAATGGTATGTGTTTGGCAAGCACGCCCCCACGTGTGAGTGCTGCGAGTTTCTGCTTCACCAGAGTGGCATTGGCAACGGCTCACAGGCGATGGAAGATGTACCCGAGTCCATGTGGCCTCCCAATTGTTACCGGGAATATTTTGTACATCGCGAAGAATTTCCACTTTTGCTTGCAACGCAGCCGTCTGATTGCCGTTATTGGGGTGTTTGCTTTTCTCATGAGGCTGCGACAGTTGGCACCGACCGCTGGGTCTACATTCTGTGCCAAGGCATTGTCATGGGGCTCATTCTCGACGTTTTCCAAACTTCATTCTTCCGCAGACTCACCTTTTGGCTCACCGTGCAAGAGGGCCACGAAACCTTGGAGGATTTTCACAAGTTTTTTGTGCGCAAGTCCTTCTTTTTCATTTGGCTCAATATGTTTGTGTGGTATTTGACCATTACCTTTTTATACGTGCCCTTTGGCGCCGCGATACAAGAGTGGCTCATCGCGGCGGGCCATGGCTACATTGTTCCGCCTTGGGGCTGGCGTGCTGACAAGATTCGTCTCGACGAGGCCTTTGTCACACCCGTTTTGGTCACCTCCTTCGTCAATGGCATTCTGGAGACCTTTGTGCCCTCGCGAATTGCGCGTCTTGCTCTGTCGGCCAAGGCCGCTAGACGCAGAATCATTGACCTCGGGAGCGACGCAGAAGGGCACTCTGTCCGCGATGCGAACGCGCCAGCCCTGGTCTACTCAGCCGAAACTCTTTACGAAAGGTTGATAACGATGGCGCACGAAAGGTCTGATGGGACACCGGTAGTTCGTCAAGAGGGTAGTCGGGACACAACAGCGGCGGACTTGCAAGTCGTGGGAGCAGAGTCTTGCCGGCAAATACACATATTCAAGAACACGCCAGATTTGAACAAGCTTAATGCGAGCGAGGTCATTTTGCAGTCGCTCTTGCCGCGTTATTCGGAGCACGACGACTACTTAAGCATTGTCATCCAAATGGGCTATGTGTGCATGTTCACAAGCGCGTGGGGCCTTTTGCCGCTCGCCGCATCATGCCGTCTCCTCTTTTCCTTTCGAGGTACTTGCTATCGCCTAATGTTTGCTTCCAAGCGAACGGTGCCGATGAGTGCGCTCGAGACGCCAGGCGAATGGCTTTCGGCGCTCTACGCGACAATATGGCTGGCAATTCCCGTCATCAGCGTCCAGATCTCGCTCTCCACGGGTGCCCTCGACGTGGCCTATCGCGTTTTCGGCTTCGATTCACATTGTGCGCAGGACGCCTCTGAGCAGGATAAACTGACGCCCGATTGGATTGGCTGCGACGCATTGACCTTGCATGCCCGCGTCCTCATTGCCGGCTTCCTGGAGCATCTCTGCGCGATCCTCTTCGTGTACACGTACTTGAGCACTAATGAGCGCCAGAGCCTGGGAACAATAGCGAAACGTCGGTAGAGAATTCCGGGAATCGCCAGCCAACAATCGATCAATCGAACGAATCGATCGCCGTCGATCGATCGATTCGATCAATCGATCGCCTGATCGCCGTGCAGCTTGATGCTAGCTGGCGCACGCCGCGCAACGACTCGCCTGACGCAAACCCGGCCCCTTTTAGCAAAGCCCGAGAGCGCAACAGAGGCCACGGCGCAGGCGGCAGCGGCGACGGGGACCAGGGCCAGGATGAGCGAGGTCAACGCCACGGCGGCGGGCTTGGGCACGGCCGTCTGGGCCGCGGTCTTCGCCGGGGCGCTCTTGTCCGGCGTCCGCAAGCGACACGCAGTGGGCGCGCCCTCCTCGCAGGGCCAGCAGAAACGTGGTTTCCACGCAGATCCGCGGGATGCCGCGTTCAAGCAGGGCGAGCGGATTCTCACAGATCCCGAGGCAGCTGCAGAGAAGATTGAAATGCTCAAGCGAGCCGGCAAAGACAAGTTGCGCGTGGTGATTGACTTTGACTACACGATGACGACGTTTTGGGTCGGCGAGGAACGCGGATACTCGTGTCACCGCACAATTGAAGAGTGCGGCTTGCTGCCCGACTCGTACCATCGCGTGGCGCGTGGCCTGCAGGAAAAGTACTTTCCTCTCGAGATCTCTGCCGAGATCTCGCACGAGCAAAAGTACAAGTATATGGTCGAATGGGTCGAAAAGGCGCACGAGGCGCTCAAGGAAGCCGGCTTTCGCAAGGAATACGTTGCCGAGGCGGTGCGACGCGCTCGAGTCGAGCTGCGTGCCGGCGTGCCCGAGTTCCTTAGCATGCTCTCCAAAGCTGGAATTCCTGTTCTTATTTTCTCGGCCGGCATCGCAGACGTTCTCGAGGAAGTTCTACGCCAGCGCGGCCAGCTTTATGACAACATCACAATAGTTTCCAACAAGTTTTGCTTTAACGAGAATGGAACACTGCGAGGCTTTGAGGCCGAGCTTGCCGGTCGAGAACCGTTTCAGGTGCTCAATAAGCGCTTTACGCATGCTGCGCCCGAGGCGCGGCAGCAGCTTTTGGCGTCATGGGGCGATGACGAAGACGCCACGGTGCTGCTCGTGGGCGACAGCACAGGCGATGTGCACATGTCGGAAGGCCTTCTTTCCGAGGACGTGCGCGCCACACGCGAACTCAAGGTAGGATTTCTCAACTTTAACGTAACGGAGCGTCTCGAGGAGTACAAGGAAATCTACGACGTCCTCATTCTCAACGACGGCGACTTTTCCTTTCTCAACGAGACTCTGCGACAAGTTTTATGTATTCCCGATCACTAGCGGCGAGGATAGGCCCTATTTTCATTTTTTTAAAACTTCTTTTTTCCCCTCTTTACAGCCCGGCCCTTGTGGTTTCCTTATTTTTCCTTGTCCTTTGACGTCCGTACAAAGTTCTGGTCCGTTTCGTTTCGACTTGATGTTGGTTTAAGCCTTATTTTACATACGAACGAGCCACGCACGCGCCCATTCGTTTCATTTTTTGGATTGGTGCGCCTGGCTCGCACGGAGTCCGGCATGACGCTGTGCTGGCTTGATAATTCGCTCTGAAATGAAGGCTTCAAGACGCTGATTGAAAGGCACAATATCCGCATCCCTTGAGAGTACATCGCACCAAAACAAAATAATGTCACCAAAGTCCGAAAAGGAGATACATCTGAATGAGAGATCTCCCGTGAACCTGATCGCAGCCACCGCAGCGTCCTTGATATCATCCAAATTTCGTCCACGTTTGTCAACAAGACGGATCCGCAAACACATGTCCAGCAGCTCTTGCATGGTCATGGCCTCTTCCGTTGCCGGCTTAAAATAATCGTACACGCGGGAAAGCTTGAGCTCGTGCGACTTGCGAACAACAATGGTGCTGGGGACGCTGAGCAACTTGGTACGAAGACGGTTATCATATATAGACGCGCGGGCAACTTCCGCCCGCAAGGTCGAATACACTTCGGATGAGGCCAGAATATGCTTGTCGAATGCATAAAATAAGCGTTGCGAAATGGGTACAGTCCGCGCTCCTCGTTCGGCGCGGTCCACGGTTCTCGCGTGGTAACGACGGCACGCAAGACGCGCAACGCCTTCTATGAATTTAGGAAATCCAATCGTCTCGAGCTCGCTCCGTGAGGATGTTCTGGCCGAGTCTTGAACAATCTGCGCCCAGACGTTTGCCACATGAGTCTCGTCAAAGCTGTCAGTGAGCAAATGTCGCTCGGCGAATTGATAAAATTGCTCTTCCGTCATGCGCGTCCAGCGTCCTAATGGAATGCGCCGAGGGTCCAACGCGCTGCCAACGCCCCGACTCGAGTTGCTCAGGTCTAGCATGCGCATCTTTTGCTTTTCCTTGGCCGAACCCGTCATTGCAGCATCTTTCCTGTCGTTGAGCAGTTTCATCGCAGCATCCGCTGTGGGAGCATCACGTGGAAAGTTGAGATATGCGCAAAAGAGAGTGAAGAGCTCGACGCGAGCCCGATGCAAAAAAGAGAGAATTTCTTCGAGCTCTTCGTGCGCATTGTAAGGATCCTGGTCAAGTCCGCGCTTGTGGAGACGCTCTTTTTCGGTATCAAAGACGTCCTTGAGGTCGAAGGAGAGTCCGCGTTTCGCTTCATTGCATATCCAATTTGATTCTTCAATCGATGTGAAATCTCCGCATGTCACCTCTGCGAATTTTTCCCCGCATGGCTGAGTTCCTTCGCTGCATCGTACAAAGCTGTGCCGGGAGCTCTGAATGCAGCGCAGAGCCTCTTCGAATCCTTGCCGAAGATCTGGGTCGTGTGGGTGGTCTCGGAGCCCACGCCGAAAACACTCCGATGCGGGACCATATTGTTGCGTTGCAAGCAATGCGTGTCCTTGAAGAACATAAGCCTTTTGCATGTTTGGCTCCAGCGCTGCGGCTTCTGCGGCGTCATCGATACATTGAAACATGCCCCCACGAAGCGCATGCGTTCGCGCACGACGAAGCAGGAGCTTTGCCTTCCATCTTGGATATTCCTCGCCCTCGAGCATCTCTATTGCTTCAGTGTAGCACGCGACAGCGCCGATTAAGTCGCCATCCTCGATCGCTTGTCGGCCTGCGCTCTGGGCACGACCAATGTCACTTTTGAGACGTTCCTCTAATGCGGTGGCCGCATCCTTTTCTTCCTGCGCTGCAAGTGCACCTAGTTGATCCTCTGGTGCTGCGACGACAAGATCTTCCTCGTGCGATATCTTTGCGTCCAGCCGGAGATGGTCTGCGTCAGTTTTCTCCTCGCGCTTGGCTTCATCTTCGGGGTCATCTCCTCCAAGCACAGGACGAAGCTTGCCGCTCTTGAGCGACGAGTATGCCTGCCCGCCGCTTGTGCGACGATTCCCTCCCAGGGTGTTCGCCATGGCGCTTTACTTGTCTTGGCTCATCTTTTATCTGCTAGCTGGTCCGCGCCGTGCACACCCGCACTTGTGTCTCATGCACGTTTCGTGTGTCTGTCACTATTGTTAGGTGTCCGTCCGTCTTTCATACTCTTTCACGATTTTCTCGCCGCATAAAAATTTATGAAGAAAAGGAAATGCAAGCGTCATCTGCGTCTCTCCTCACTCGCTTCGGCCCAGCAACAACTCGCGATGCAAGTGCTCCTCGAAGACCTTGTACATACCTCGACTTCTCAATCATCTGCGCTCCATTCCTCTCTGCTCCGCACTGCTTTACAGTTTTATGGGTCTAACGGACGAATACGCCACTTCGTGTAGACATCGACGCGTCGTCATCATCAGTCGCACCGTCCACGCCAGCCGCACAAGCGAGCAAGCACAAGCACAAGCGGAGCGGGCGAGCGAGCGGGCACGCAAGCGAGCGAGCACATTCCCTCGTCAGCCTCGCCGTGCCGATTTCCCCCGCGCAGAACAACGGCGGCGCGGCACGATGCATACCTCCCTCACTCTCGCTTTCTTGGCCCTGGGATTGCGCAGGGCGTCGCGCGTCCCATTAGGGGAAGCACACCGGACCTCTGCACCAGCCCTGCTCGCATCTGTCCCCCGCGCCCCTCCGCGCGACATATGGCAGCCATTCTGCGCCGGGTCCGTTTAGAGTCCTCGCGTGCCCCCGCGGCGCCTCTCTTGAAGGGAAGGGAGGCGGAGCGCGTGCAAGCGACACAAGCGACACAAGCAGAGGCAGAGCAGGAAGGGCACGCACGAGCTAGTGTTTGCGCGCGTGGCAGACAGACCGGGCTCGCGCGCGAGGTCGAGTGCGCGGAGCAGTATACCCGTGCGAAAGTGCGCGTTGGCCGAGGCAGTACTACAGTGTTTGTTGGAGTATTCAGGGCTTTGCGCGCCGTGCAGTGCAGTGCAGTGCAGTGCAGTGCAGTGCAGTACAGCGTTGCAGTGCAGGGCAGACCCAAAACCATAACGCGGGAGTTGCAAAGTTGAGAGCAGCAAGCGAGAGCAGCACTCGAGTGCTGAGCAGGGTAGCTGCTGCCTTGATTGCTTGCTTGCTAGCTAGCTAGCTAGCTAGCTAGCTAGCTAGTACAGGGGCGCAAGACTTGCTCATTATGGCGTCGAGCAAAGGGACGGAAAAGCCAGCGGCTGCGTCGTCGGGAATGCTGGACACCGTACGGAGGATGGTCTTTGGAGCGCTCATCACGAGGTGGCTGCGCAGACAGCGGTGGGCCATCGCCATTGGCGCCTTTGCCGCGATGGCGGTACACAACCATTCGATCGAGTCGTCGCGGAAAACGTACGAACATTCAATCCATATGGCGCAATGCGCCGTCTACATCTTGCGAAAGACGTGCATAATTGCGGTCCGCCGCTTGCTGGGCAAGAGTGAACATCCTTATTGGAGCATTTTGGATGAAATCGTCGTCAAAGTCCTCGGGTTTTCAGCGAGAATCGGGCATGTCAAGGCCTCGCGCAACATGATTGACGGCTATGCGAGCATGCAACGGCTTGCGGCGCCCCTTTTCGGCGGTCACGTAAGCAACGTTGACCTTGGCCTCGGAAAGGGTAGCGAGGATGCTCTTTGGATCACCCGGTCCTCGGACACGAAGCTCGGGAGCTGTCCGGTGATCCTTTACTACCACGGCGGTGGCTACGCAACAGGCAACGCAGGTATGTACGTTTTGGCGCACACAGAGCTCCTGACGCTTTTGGAGAAGAAACACGGCGTCAAGTGCGGCGTTCTTTCGATCGAGTATCCTCTGGCGCCGGAGACCAAGTTCCCCGAGAACCTTCATTTTTGCTATCGCGCGTACGACGCGGTTGTCGGCGATTTCGGCGTGAAGCCTTCATCTGTGGTGGTGGGCGGCGATTCTGCGGGGGGCGGTCTGGCCCTCGGCGTCGCGGAGCACGCCTTCCGCCGTGACAAGCATGAAGATATTGGCGCGCTTTCTGGGCTCGTCCTCTTTTCTCCTTGGATGGACCACGACGTCAAGAGCGAGTCGCACAAGCTGTTTTTGGAGACTGATTTTGTCGCCGGCCCTGAGCTCTTGCACGACTTTTCCGTTTCTTATGCGGGCAACCACGAGCTAGCACTCACACACCCCCAGATCTCGCCCATTCACGCTGAGGTGGACCACCTTCCGCCTCTCATGCTCACGGTTGGAGAGCGCGAGGTCTTTCGCGACGACATTATGCGATTCAAGACAAAGCTCCATGAGGCCCAAAAGGAGGTCGAACTTCACACGGGCAAGGAAACCCCGCACATTTATCCGCTATTGTGGCCCCTCTTTCGTCAGGAAGCCACAAGTGCGCTCTCGCATGTCGCCGACTATACGGCGCGGCGACTCAAGTCGCAGGCCTGACTCTGAATTCATCATCATGTAATGCAGTGGTGAACGTTGTTTGCATAAGTTATAACAAAAAATAATAAGGGAAACGCTCAAAGCATTTTGAGGATGTTTCCTTTTTTCATCCTTGTCGCCATTTTGGATTCGCCGGGATTGGGCGCCACCACCTCCCAGAGCATTCAAGCCAAATAAAAAGAAAAGAGGGTGGCGGCATGTAGGTCAGCCAACCAAACACAAGCTGTGCAGTGCATGGTATCAATGAATGGACTGTGATGATTTGTCATCGTCCATCGCGTGTCTCCCATTGAACTTAGATTTGGAGCTTTCCAGGCTTGCCCGCAGCCAACGTGCCAGCCTCCGGAAGGAGCGCTGTGGCAAGATGGTCCTGCGTTCGCTGATAGTCCTTCTCAACGGTGAAAACCATACAAAAGTGGAAGAGGGCTCCGATAATCCAGCCCAAAAGAGAAATGGAAAGTCCTGCCTCGCGCGAACCCGCAGCGGTAATGAGCAGACTCACGATATAGGCGCCCATACCCTTGCCGATATCGTCAGACAGCGCAAAGAGGCTGAAGGCGCTTCCGCGCACACTTGGTGCAATCGTGTTGACAAGGATGACCCGTACAGCAGAGCCAGTGATACCAATGATGAGTCCCGAAGGGATCGCGATGAGAGTGTAAGCAATGGCCGCCATGGGTTCCGCATTGATGAGTGCCAAGAGCGGAAAGGCACCCACTGTGGTAGTGACGCCCATGACAACAGGAATCCGTCGCTTTTTGTCGACGAGGCGATCCGCGAGAAAGCCACCGACAACGGCGCCGAGGATGGCTCCAAAGCCAAATCCCAAAACAACCAAGCCCGATTGGTTGCGGTCCACGTCCTTTTCCTCGATCAAATAGTCATTGAGATACCCCTGAATGACACCCCACGGCAGAGAAGCGGGAATGCCTTGCAAAAGGATGAGCAAAAAGGTTGGAGTCTTGAGGAGCGTCTTGACCTGCTCCCACGAAATCCGCTCGGAATAGTTGACTTCATCGAGGTCTTGAAAGGCCTCTTCTTTGGTGCCGCGCTCGGGTTCCTTGACAGTGAGCAGCAGGATGATGACGAGAAAGTACGCGGGCACGGCCACGACGACAAAGGGCAAGCGCCAATTGGTTCCTTCGTCATTGATAATCAAGCCTGCAAGAACTTGGCCGATTCCGGACCCGGCGCCTTGCGCGATGCTCGCGGCGGCCACGGCCTTGCCGCGATTCTTCACCGAGAAAAGATCGCCAAAAAGCGAATAAATGAGAGGGATTGCACCTCCGATCGCGACGCCGGTAGCCGCGCGCGTAGCAAAGAGACCCCAGTAGGTGGTCGTGAAATAGGTTGCAAGGCAGGAGGTCTCGCCAAGTACAATGACAACGGCCAGCGTGTTGCGGCGGTTGACGACGTCGGTGAGATAGCCAACGATGAGGGAAATGGTGCCACCGAGCACAAAGAAGGCGAGAGTGATGTCGCCGACAAGTTTGCGATCGCGCATGTCTCCATCTACGACGGCAACGTATGCGTCGAGGTCCTCATCGTATTCCGTAATGACGGTGCCGTTGGCGTATTTCTCCACAAAGCCAAATTCGCGCGCAATGGGTGTGAGTGCTGGTGCGAGAAGATTCTGGTCGGCGAAGAGCACAATGTTCAAGCACACGACAAGAAAGACGAACCACATTGCCTTGGTGAAGGTTCGTCCCGCGCACGTGCAGCAGATCTCATCACCCTCTTGCTCCGGGCCGCTCAGAGGCGCCACTTCGGCGTTCTTTGTTCGAGTCATTGTGCTTGCTGCAGTGTCGATGACCTTCTTTAGAAGCAAGAGCTTTTAGCTTTTGGCGATGACCTCGATGCCCGCAAGTTCTTGCTCTGACCGGACGCGATGCTCATACGGGTTTGCTTTTGGCTTGAAAGGCTTGGCTTGGCTTGGCTTGATTTGCAAAGGCTGGGGCTTGTCGAGACCTGACATCCTCTTCCGAGCTCATTTCACCTTGGCTCCGGATCTCGTTGCACTTGCGTCCCCCGGCGCGCAGCCTACCCTTCAGCTAACGCCACCGCCTTTAAAGTACGTACCGGTGGCGCGATGCTGATGCGTGCAAGCACCCACCCCCCGACCGCCGCCGCCGCCGCTGTGCCAGCAGCGGGGGGTCTTCCTTCCATCCATCCATCCCTCCTTCTCGTCGCAGCCGATGCTTGTGCACGCACAGCCAAGCTTTCGCAGCCTGCTGCTGCTGCTGCCGCTGCTGATGATGATGCTGATGATGATGCTGATGCTGGCCATCATCGCGCCACGCCGAGTCGCGCCGCGCCACGCCAAGCCGCGCCATGCCATCTCATCTTCGGCCTCGTGCTCGTGTCTTTCTGAGGCTGCAACCTGGCACGATGCCCGAGGCGGAACCAATCCCTGCCAGCGTAGACTTCGCGGTAGCGAGCGCCTAGGACGCGCGGCCCTCGACATCCAGACCGGGAGTGTGCGAGCGCACCCATCGAGAGCAGGGCGTGCCGTCGAGAGCAGGGAGCAACTCTTCCTCCTCCTCTTTGTCTCCGACGCGCGAGCCGCAGCCGCAGCCGCAGCCGCTTCGCGTGGCTTGGACTTTGTTGGCTTGGCTTGATCTTGCTTGGCGTGAATTGGCTTGGTCTTTGTTCGACCTTGCGTTGCGTTGCTCGACTTTGCTTGGCGTGGCGTAACTTGGCTTGGCTTGATCTTGCTTGGCGTAAATTGGCTTGGTCTTTGCTCGACTTGGAGTTGCGTTGCTCGACTTTGTTCGACTTTGCGTTGCGTTGCTCGACTTTGCTTGGCGTGGCATGACTTGGCTTGGTTTGATCTTGCTTGGCGTAAATTGGCTTGGTCTTTGCTCGACTTGGAGTTGCGTTGCTCGACCTTGCTTGGCGTTGCTCGACTTTGCTCGACTTGCTTGGCTTAGTTTGGCTTGGCTTGGCTTGGCTTGGCTTGGCTTGGCTTGGTTTGGCTTGGCTTGGCTTGGTCTTTGCGAGACGTGAAGTAGCTTGACTGGTGCAGCAAGATGCGCGAAGGCGGAAAGTTGTTGCTGCAAGGGAAGCGGGGCTGGTTCCCTCGCTGTTACATGAAATGGTGTTGGATGCTGTTGGTTGCCTGCCTGCCGCTGCCGCTCGTCTGCAGCAGCAGGCATTTCCAAGAAGAGAGATGAACGGCAAAGTAGTAAGAGGGGGGCTTCGCTCAGCCAGCAGCAGCAGATCTCGAACAAAGCGTATTGACGATCTGCGATTGAAAGGGAGCACACCTCTCCTTGAAGATGCCTTCCGCGCAGTACTCGTGTTGGAGCAGACTCTCCATTGATCTCCGAGAAGAAGAGTAAGATCGAGAGGAGTGGAGATACCGTCTTCATCACTCGTGGCGCTCTTGCTGCTTCCCTTGACGTGTATGCATCAGTCAGCCTCTCCACCTCTTATCAACTCTATTATCAAGGGATGAAAGTCACCTCACCACATAAGTTATTATGATTCATTGAGTCAGTCATCCACCACGAATAGATAATGCAGTAATGGGTTCCCTTGGCTGCAGCTGGTGATGCCTCTGACTCACAGTCAACTTTGGCGGCACGGAGAACGCGCTAAAGACTTTCTTCCGAGTCCTCTCTGTGCGGAACCCTTTCGCTCCGCGATGTGTATACGATAACCAGCTACAGCAGAGAATCCGGCGAGAACTTGCCGCGGGAAAATAAAATAAAATAATGTAGGCACGGCCGTGCACAACTGTTTTGCAAAGCAAAGAGCAAACAAAGAGGGCAAAAGCGTAACTAGGGCGGCGCCAGACGTGGAGCGCGTGTGCAAGCACAGCGCAGTCGAGAGCGGCTAGGGGACGAGGGGGAAAGAAGGGGACAGCGTCTGCGGAGCAGCGATCGGCCTTTGCACGCAAGCGCGCGCACGCTCTCAAGAGAGAGAGAGAAAGAGAGCGTGTTTGACTTCGAGAAAGAAATAAAGGAGGCCGCTCGCCGAGCACACCATGTCGCAGAGCGATTCGTCGTCGACGCCAACTCCAGCGGGGCTCAAACTGGACAACTTGCCCAAGAAGCCGCAGCCGAACAGCCCCATGTCGAGGCAGCATGGCTTTGTGCCGTACAACTCCTTGGTGACGCCGTTGCTGACAGACATGTACCAAGTGACCATGTGTTACGCGTACTGGAAGGCGAACCGCCACGAAGAGCACGCGGTCTTTGAGCTCTTCTTCCGCAAGAATCCCTTTCAGGGCGAGTTCACCCTCTTTTGCGGGCTCGAAGAGGTCCTCCGCTTTGTGAGCTCCTTCGAGTTCTCCAAATCCGACATCGACTACCTGGAGACTGCTTTGCCCAACTGCGACCCCAAATTTCTGGAATGGCTCACCCACGTGGACACCTCCAAGGTAACCCTCCACTCGATGGAGGAGGGCTCCGTGGTGTTCCCGCGCCTCCCTTTGATCCGCGTGGAGGGCCCGCTCGGAATTTGCCAGCTGCTGGAAACCACGCTTCTGAACTTGACCAACTTCTCCTCACTCATCGCAACGAATGCTCAGCGCATGCGCCTGGCGGCCGGCGCGGACAAGAAACTCCTCGAGTTTGGACTGCGGCGCGCCCAAGGCCCGGACGGCGCCATGACGGCCAGTCGCTACGCTTGCGTCGGAGGATTCGATGGCACAAGCAACCTTTTGGCTGGCAAACTCTTCAACGTTGGGGTGGCGGGCACCCACGCGCACGCCTTTGTGAGCTCCTTCCGCACGGTCGCCGACCTTGCGAGTACAAAGATGGGCGACGAGGAGTTTTGGGAGGATGTCGAGAAGAAGCGCGAGGAGCTCGGCTTTACAAACACCAACACCTCTGAGCTGGTGGCCTTTGTGGCCTATGCGCAAGCTTTTCCCGATTCTTTTCTCGCGCTCGTCGACACGTACGACACTTTGCACAGCGGTGTGCCCAACTTTATCTGCGTAGCACTTGTTCTCCGTGACAAGTTCCAACGAAAGCCTGTTGGAATTCGTTTGGACAGCGGCGATCTCTCGTACCTCTCGCGGCAGGCACGCCAAATGTTCAAAAAATATGGTCTTGAGAAGGCTATCATTGTGGCGAGCAACGACATTAACGAGGACGTTCTGCATTCGCTGTCCAAGCAGGGCCACGAGATTGACTCCTTTGGCATTGGCACCAACCTGGTGACCTGCCAGGCGCAACCTGCGCTCGGCATGGTCTACAAGCTCGTGGAGTGCAATGGGCAGCCTTGTGTCAAGCTCTCCAACGAGTTCGAGAAGACCACGTTGCCTGGAAAGAAGCGTGTCTACCGTCTCATCGGCAAGGACTCGGTTGCCCTCGTCGATCTCATGAAGCATGCTGACGAGCCCGCGCCGCGCCCCGGCGAGACGATCCGCTGCTGCCACCCATTCGAGGAGCGCAAGCGATGCGACGTGCGGCCCTCCGAGGTCATTGAGATCCTCAAGCCCGTCTTTCAAGACAGCAAGGTGCTTGTGCCCATGAACTCTGTCGAGGATGCCCGCAAGCGTGTACAGAAGCAGATGAGCATTTTGCGCGAAGATCACGTGCGCTCGCTCAATCCAGCCCCGTACAAGGTTTCCATTTCTGAGAGCTACGCAGTCTTTGCGCGCGAGCTCTGGCAGGCGAACCAGCCCATCGAGCTCTTCGAGTGAGTCGAAGGCTTACCGAGCCTTTCCAATAAGGCGTCTTACAGAGCCTTACACTACATGGATTAGGCCTACATCCCAGATTCTTTGTGATTCGTTTTCACAGTCGAACAATCGATATAAGAATAATTAGATGAGATCAAGACTCATCAAGAAAGAGAAGAATGTTCTTTTCTTTTTCTTCATCTTTTTTTTTCTTTTCCCAAAGCCAAAGTATACGCAAGAGGATTAGGAAATAATTTGATGCGGCGCCAAAGAGAGGGAAGATCTCTTATGTTGTTTTGTTTCTTTTCATTCTGTTGCTTCATTTCGTTTCGTTTCGTTTTGTTTCTGTTCCGAAACGTGAGCTGCCAGTACATAGGCTTGCGCACGTACATACATTACCTCGAGACCCTCTACAAATCTAGAAGCCATCCTGGGAGAGACAGACACACAGACAGACAAACTTAGAGAAATTCAATTCCCTCGTACTTGTGTGCGCCCGGGATAAGCTGCTCCTCGAGAAAGACGTTTCCGTCAACGTCAAAGATCGTAACATATGTGTTTTGCTCGCCGTCGCCATTGTCCTTGTCCTCGATTTCCATGCTGCGCAAGCCGAGAATGACGCGATTGTTGGTGAAGGGAACAAACTTGAACGAGGACCAGCCGTGCGTCGGCACAAGCGAGCCGATACTCAGCTTCTTGACGAGCTTGCCAAAATGCTCATCATAGACAAGCATGAGATTGCTACCCATGATCTCGTCGCGCTTCTCATCGTAGGCATCGTGGCTGACACGCCGAGGCAAAACATACCAGAGACGGTTCAACTGGTCGAAATGGATGGCCTCGTGCACCATGTAACCGGGGTACACCGAGTCAGTGTCTTGTTGCATGCGTTCGTAATTTGCCGTCCAGTCCTCGTGCTCGATGGCTCCCGAAGGATGGATAATGGAGATCCAAAGGTTGTTACGCGTTGTAATGACACCATTTTTGGTGTACGGCTTGCCGAAGCTGCCAACAATGAGCTTGCCGTCCTTGACAGTGGCCCACTCCGTCTTTTGGCCCTTGGCATTGTTCCCGTCACCTTCCATGAGAATGTAGCGTGGGATGCAGATCGAGTCCTCCTCCGTGAGTTCGAAGACGACGCCGCTGCGGTCGTCAAAGGTCCAGAGGCGGTCCTGCCAATTCACCAGCTCGCTAAGCTCGAGACCTCGGCCGTCCTCGCCAAGGTGCGTTTGCAGTTCAATGTCGGCGTCCCACGAGATCTCCCACTTGTTGCTGGTGGAATCCTTGAAGAGCCGCGCCTTCTTGAAGAAGGAGCGCCAGCCGGCGTGCTTCTCGCCAAGGGCGAGCTTGCTCTGGCGGTCTAGATCCGCGACAATGCCAAAGTTGATCGAAGTTGGCGAGCTTCGGCACCACACGGTGTCGCACCCCTTGCCGGAGGGCGAGACGCCGCTGCGCAAACCGCCCTGGCCGTACACGGCGTCAGCCCCGCCGGCTCCGACGCCGGCGCTTCGCCATCCTGTGACGACGAGCAGCAGCAAGAGGGCGAGACCTCCGCCCACGACGACGCGGCTCCAGTCCACGAGCCGCATGAGCTTGCCCGCCGTGGACCTCGACGCCTCGCCGGCCAAGCCGTCAGGCCGCGCGCCGCGGCCTGCGCTCCTGCGTCGGCTCGCGCTCTTGACGAAACCCTGGACGCGCATGCAACGCGCGGCCCGCCCAGCCCTCCCCGCCGCGCCCGCGCGACCGGAACCCGCCGGCCCTCGCCCGCGCCCGCGTCTGCCCCGCCCGCCCCGCCCCGCGTGCGCGCGGCCTCCGCGTCGTAGTCCCCTCGGCCGGCTCGCTCTGCTCCAACTTCTGCAGCGCCACGTCAGGCACGGTGACGCCGCCCCTTAATCAACACGCGCTGCGGTTTCGCGACGTTGGCGTAACTCGCGTAACTGCAGCTTGCGTGCGTGGCGCGTGTGTGTTCGCGCGTGTCCTCGGGGCGGGCCGTCGTCGTCGTCGTCGTCGGTGTCCACGAGGCAGTGAGCCATGGCGACGGGGAAGGAGGGGAAGGGGAGGGGAGATCGGCCGGGACCGCTCCGACCTGCACAGGGCTGGCTGGCGATGCAGGGAGCTACGTTTGGATTTTGGCTCTTGTCATTCACATTGTTCGACTTTCTCTGCCCGGGGACTTGGCCGCGAGCTCGTGTCTCTTTGCTTACTTGCTTGCGTACTTGCTTGCTCGCTTGCTTGCTTGCCTGTGAGGGCCGCTGCCGCTGCCGGCCACGGCTGCTCTTCTGTCCGCGCGCGCGCGCTCGCCCGCTCGTTCGCCCGTTCGCCCGTTCGTCCATCGCGATTTGCCAAGCCCGACTTGTTCTGCAGCTGCGAGCGTCGTGCGCGGGAGAACGGGCATGCAATGATTATAGTATAGGCAAAACAAAAGAAAAGAAGTGGAAAAGAAGTGCTTCTCTTCGTTGGTCACTATACTACGTAGTAGTATCCATGTCTCCGCTCTGCGAGCGCGTGCTGAATGGTGTCCAGAAACAGCAGAACTCGAAACCACCTGACTCGAAGATAGAACAGGCGCGGCGTCTGCGACGAAGCCGCGAAGCCGCGGAGCCCCGCGCAGCCCCGCGCAGCCCGCGCAGCCTGCGCGAGCCGGCCTGCCGCTTGGCGGCAGCTCGCACGGGTCCCCGGCCGCCCGCGCGATTCGGAGCGCGCGAGGCTTCGTAGGACGATGGCGACGACGGCGCCGGGACGGCTGCTGCTGGCGTCCGCGGCGCTGGTGCTGCTCGCGCTGGTCGCGCAGGGGCCTGCGTGGGCGAGCGGGAGCCGCGCGGCCTCGTGGACTCCGCTCGTGTCGCTGACCACCGAGCCCAGCGATCGGGGTAACTTCAATCCGGCCTTTGCCTGCGACGTGGACGACGATTGCCTCCTTGCGTTCTCCCGGGGGGGGGACGACCTGTACTACAAAATGCGCCCAAACGGCAGCGATTGGCCTACAGATAATGGGACTCTTGTATTCAATGACACAACCAGCATCAAACAGCAACAGGTCCAAGTGGCCGTGTACGGCGAAAACAAGGGTTGGGTCTTGGCGTATCGCAACAAGAACGATGCCAATCTATACAGCATCAGGGTTGCCTACATCACCAAAGCTGACGCTTTTAATGGCGACATGTGGATGGGGGCCGAAAAGGGCATCGGACAGCGCGTGTCTGTGAGCGAAGTCAAGGGCAAAAATAATAATCGTCTACCCACTATCGCCGCTGACAAAAACAGCAATGTCGTCGTTGTGTGGCAGGCTCAGTATAGTTTCGCTCTTGGAGACGACGTCAATATCGGCAACGACAAAGATCTCATCTCCGTCTCATTCCCCATTCGAGTTGGCGGTGGGCCCATCACCGCGAGCGATGTCACAATGGTCACCAGTGTCTTCTCCGGCATCGAAGACGACATCTTTCAAGATCGAAATCCTGTCCTCCTCAGCAGTTCACAAAGCCAGCGCATGGTCGTCGCTGCGACGGCCACGAACGGAGGAGGCCAGGCTGACATCATGTTTGGCGAGACCAAGGTGGATGTCTGCGGCTGGAAAGACCGTGTCCGCGTCACAAATCTCGACGCCAAAGACGCCGATATCACCATCGCCGCGAGCCCGCACGATGACTACTGGCTTGCCGCTTGGGAGCACCGAGCCGTCGGCATCCGCTTCGCCCGCATCGCGCCCAATGAGCAGGGAAATCTCAAGGTAGACTCGCTTGGCTTTATTGCCCCGCTTGGCTTTCCGAATACCCAAGGTGACGAGCAAGTCGTCCTAGTTGCAGACCCAAACAAGCCCCAGCATTGGGCTGTCTTTTACCGCTTCAAAGTCTCAGAGGAGAAAATTTACCACCTTGTGTTTCGCGTCAGTACAGACGATGGAGAGAGTTGGTCAAGGGCTTACTATTTGACGGACGAGCCCAGTGACAACTACGATCGTTTCATCCCAGTTGCGACCCTTGGAGGGGAATATCTTTTTGTCTCTAACGGCGTCGATAATGTCACGTTTGCAAACACGAGCAGCGATGAGCTTTACGCAATTGAGAACTTCACCGAAAATCAGACCGTCCCTGATTTGGACTATAGAGAGAACGACTCAGATGCCGCGTGTTTCATCGTAGAGCTGCCTCGCAACGGGAGTCACTTGCAGTTGGGGGAATACATACGGGGCCTGGCGCCCAAAGTAATCCGCTGTCTGCAAATTGTCGTTCCAGATGCGCCTTCTGATGCGGTGATCCACATGAATCTCGAGGTTCTCTTTGATCTCGACCTCGTCGCCGAATACCTGGAGCTGTGCCCCTTCAACTATGTTGGCATTCGCGAGGAGGCAAAACTCACCTCTGGCGACTTTGGCCTAGCCCAGATAGGGAGCATGCCACGACGAGCTTGCGCTGCAAGACGGTATGATAACGTGAACGTCGAGGCTGCTTCAGTCTTCATTCTTGCCGCATCCGATGATCGCGGCCTTCCCGGTGAAAATCGAGCCGCTTTGCCACTTTCAATTGAGGCATGGGCATCGCCAACGCGGGAATACGTGCCAGACCAAGGCGATCAGGTCATCGAATTTGAGCATCGAATGGCGGGCTCATATTCGGAGCTCCGCGCCCACCTCGAAGACACCACTTTTGTTCATGGCGAGATTGTCGTCACGACGGCATATATGGAGATAGCGTCCGAGCTTGTCGTTCGACGGGGTGTAAACATTTCCCTTGTGGCTCAGGATGGTCTCAGCGTCTACATTCAAGGTGACGATATCCTACACGTCAAACCTGGCGCAGTGCTTTGGCGGCTGCAAGGAATCGAATTCTCACGGAACAAGCTCGACATTGAAATTCCCGGCAGCAACAGCACGAACTCCAGCGTCACCATTCCGCCGCGCGACGGAGGCCTTATGCTTGTGCAAGGGCGCGTGGGCAAGATTGAATCTTGCGTATTTTCAAAGTCCAAAGCCTATGGCAGTCTTGGCCAGCGGGTTGGAGGAGCCATTCTCATTGATGGACAAGTAGACGCCATTGTCAACACCACTTTTGATCAGATGCATGCAACGGAAGGTGGGGCTATCTCCATCTCAACTCAAGGAATCATTACGCTCATTTATGGCTGTACGTTTTCCGGAAACCGGCAAAGAGACATGAAGACCGGCATGGCTGGTGCGATTGCTGTGTCTGGGCATATCGGGACGATTCAGGCCTCACTTTTTGAGGAAAACCGCTCCAATGGTGTTGGTGGTGCGATCGCCGTTGATTTGACAGGCTCAATCAACCGCATACTCGAAACGGACTTTATCGGAAACTATGCAGGACTGTACGGGGGCGCATTGCATTTTGGGATTTCGAGCCACTTTCCGACACTTTGGCGAGGTGGCACTCTGCGCGGAAATACTGCTTCTGGCGGAGCCGCCGTGTTTGCCAAGGGCGTGCTTGCGCCGCTTGTAGATGACGAAACTTGCACGGCCGGAGAAGCGTGCATGCAAGATCTCAGCGTCTCATCCAACGAAGGTACAATTGGCGGAGCGCTGTATTTTGAGGAAAACCCTCAGCTCGCTGCTTTCACGCTTTCGGACATTGCATTTTCAAGCAACTTGGCAACGCAAGGAACGGGCGCGGCCCTCATTGTCGCTGGTGCGACCGTTCTGAAACTGTCCGCGTCAACATTTGAGCTAAATTCTGTGACCGAACACGGAGGTGCGATGTCTCTTGAGTCTGGCGCAGAGGCTGATCTTACCGACGTAACGTTTGTGAATAACACTGCCGACCTGCAAGGTGGCGCACTTTACGTTGGCGCTGGCGGCTACCTGTCCGCATCAGCGTGTGAATTCACGGACAATGCCGCTTTTCTTACCTGCCGGGAATACCCGGTGTGCCAGCTAAAAGAGGTTGTGGGAGACAGGCAGCCGTGCGATTCCAGAGATGGATGGATCGCTTTTCTCAACGAAACGGAGGTGGCGCCTAATGCTCTGGGCTGCACCAAGGGCGTCGGTGGAAGCGTCTACCTCGCGGCAGGTGTCACGGCGCACATTCATCAAAGCAAATTCAGCGGCGCGAACCCGATCCCCAACGTGGACCTCGATGCTTCTTACTCGGACTCAAGTGGAGAGGAACTTTTCCTCAAGAACCAGGCCGGGCGTCACGTGTATGCAGAGAGTCGTTTTCGACTCTCTGAGAGCGAGTTTGACGGAGATGCAGGCTCGTTCGCTCCATCGACGTCAGTCATGGGATGTCCGGGAACGTGCGCGTCAACGGGCACATGCACAGCGGAAGGTCAACCTTCACCAAGTGTGAAGTGCACGTGCGCGGGCGCCTTTGAGGGAGAGAACGGGTACGAAGAAGGCGGGTGCGAGGGTTTGCGTGCCACGCACGTTTCCGCGGCCTCGGCCTTGCTGCTGCTTGGCGAAGACTCGGAAAGCACAACGGAAGCCGAAGTGGGGCCCGATGGCCTTGCTGTCGTGTCATGGACCTGGACATTCGGGGAGGTGGACTACTTCATAGTCTATCGCACGTCGACGCGATCCGCGATCAGGACCTCTTCGAATGGATGGGCTTCTTGCGTCGACGCAAGCGAAGCAGCCTCCCAAATTGCCTCTTGCGTCAAAGTCAGAGACTCCGAAGCAAGGTCAGTCTCAATGGGTCTCCAACTTGGAGAAGCAAGCTTTTTCCGAGTCATCGCAAATGTCGATGGCAAGGATAGTGCGCAAAGTGATGCCATGAGCTCCGCTTCGATCATATGCGAGGAAGGCATGGAGCAGGTGCCAACACTTGAGGACGGCATGCTTACTTGCGAGCGCTGCGCGCGTGGATCGTATGTCGAGGACAGTATGAAGGGTTGCATTGCGTGTCCTAACGAGCTGCAAACCACGCTGGACGTGGCAACGAGCATTTCAGACTGTGTGGCTCCGGTTGGTTTCTATCAAGTGCAAGTGGATTCTGACGAGGACGGTGGGGCGAGCGAAGTGCAAGTGATCCCGTGCACAGAGGGCTTCCAGTGTGGGGATCAGGGACAAACGCTCGAGTCGCTCGAGCTCGCCCCTGGTTTCTGGCGTCCCTCCATCTATGCAGAGAATGTGCTCGAATGCCCCCAAAAGGAATACTGCATCGGAGGAGGTGGAACGGGTAAGAAGAATGTATCTTCTGATTCCAGGTCCCGCGTGTTGACGTCATGGCCAGAGCCAATCTATTGCCGGGAAGGACATACAGGTCCGTACTGCGCAGTGTGCAAGGATGGCTACAGTAAGCACGGAACCGAGACCTGCAAAGAGTGCACTGAGGCTACTCTTACGCGCGAAAGAGGCATTTTCGCCGGCGTCACGATTGTAGTGCTTTTGTTGTGGCCTTGTTTCATCGCGGCAAACTTTTACGAGGCCCTTAGCACGAGAGATGATACGCAGCGAAGGAGGCGGTGCAGACCGTGCGGCTCTTTCAAAGCTTCTCTTCGGCGTGTCCGTGACACGGTACGGGAAGCACGCGGACCGATCACGATCACGATTGGCCTCATTCAGGTAGCGACGGGTTTTCAGCGTGTCTTTGGCCCTACGTATGATTGGTGGGGCGAATGGTCCATGCTTCCTACATCGATGTCTTTGGTGACCTTGGACGCCTCGGTGCTACCGTCTGTGACAGGTTGCATAATCCCAGACACGCACGCAAGCAAATTACTCATGGCGACGCTTGTGCCAGTGCTTATGCTGATGATCGCTGCAGCCATGTTTGCGATCACGCGATTGTTTTTCGCCCGCACTGAGGACCGTCGCAACAGTCTCTCGTCGGCGACGTGGTACGTGATCGCAATGCTTCTTTTCCTGGTGTTTCCATCCGTGAACACGACGATCATGCAGACTTTTGTGTGCGATTCATTCGAGGATGGGTCGCGAGCAATGCGCTTTGATCTATCAACAAAGTGCGAAGACTTGGGGTGGGTGCACACGTATGCGATTGCGATGGCGCTCCTGTATGTGATCGGTCCCATTGTGCTCTTCGTTGTCCTTATTCATGGCAGCCACAAACCGGCGCTGGAGCGCGCAGTGTTTTTGCACGAGCTATACAAAGACCCAACAGCATCGGACAAACGGACTGCCATTCGTATTCTGCGCAAGTTCTACGAGGTGTTTGAGCTGTTGCGCAAGTATCTTCTCACTTCAGTGGTCTTACTTGTTGCGGACGGAACATTGGGACAGGTTGCCTTCGGGCTCTATATCACCTTCTTCTACACGCTTCTTCAGACTTCCATGCAGCCGTATGACAAGTGGGAGGACAACTTGCTCGCGACCGTGGCTCACACCCAGCTCTTTTCCGTGTTAGGCATGCTCCTCTTTGCTTCGATTGCGGAGGACTCGGACTCTCTCGGCAGTGTCACACTCTTTATCCTCTTGATTGGGCCCTGTCTCGCCATTTTCTTTGGTTTCCGGCGAATCTGCAGTGGACGCCGGCGAAACGTGCGGAGTGGCAGCGCGGGTGGAGCATCAGATGCAAGCTCTTCCTCGGGGCGTCAGTCCGATGCGGGACTCGGAGAAGTATCAGGGGCGGGCCAAGGGGCAGACACGCCGCAGTCGATGGTCCTTCAGGCAAAAGGAGATGAGCCTGCGTCTTGGGTATCCGCAGGCCCGCCTGCGCAGCAGCAGATCGCTGATGCCGAGCCAGTGTCAGCGTCGTCTCTCGTTGTAGACTGCGATGCTGACCTTTCCTCGGAGTCTTCCATGGACGCTCCGCCTGGACCAGAGCTAGCTTCTCCACTTTCAATTGATGTCGTCATGATGGATGAGGGTGCGACGGATCATGATGTGGACGAGAACGGCCCCAAGCATCGAAATTCGCTCACTCTCCAATAAAGGGCGGAAGGCAGGTGGGAGAGGGGAGGGCTTGCAGATCGATCTTCTTGACACTAACATGTAAGAATTTTCATTCTGAGAATTTAAAATTAAACATGGTGGGTTCGCGAATGACTCCGCGTGACGAGTTGACTGAATTTATTCGGTAGACCAATACCCGTAGCTAGATTGACCTGTTCTCGCTGATACTTTTCCCGCCCGTGCCTGTCATGACTCAAGCCAATTTCCATCAGTCGTATACAATACAAGCTTCGCCGTGCTGTCGTTGAACCCTTGCATGCATGCATGCTTGCCTCTTATTAAAGACTCTGTTCGTGAGACAACCCAAATCGAAGCGTCTGGCCCGGATTTGGTTGGCCGCTCAATTGCGGAAGATTCGGCGGAATACTGGCCAGCCGCGTCGTTCGTTCGGCCGCCAACTAGTCGGTCGATCCGTGAAAGAGACGGCTTTCATTCACACCTACGTATTTGACAATTAGTCAAAGGTTCGGAGCATAATTGCGTAGATACGTATTTGACCACTTATGATTCAGAGCATGATTTTCTTATCTCACTTCGAATGAAGGCCATTTCAGAGGTCGCCGAACACGTTCTCTTTTACCATTTGACTTGCTGTTGGCAGTTCCTTGCATTCCAGGTGGCAGCAGAGATTGGTCATCGTCACTCTTTGTCGGTGGTCGCTGTCACGGGCGCACGACACGAGCACCTCCACTTTTCCCTTCGGGAGGCCGTGGCCGCCAGGCCGGTCTGCCGCCACTGTGCCTAGGAATGAGGCTGTCTGCAGCTGTAGCTGCTGCAGCTCCACCATGAATCCTTGTTCATCGCAGCAAACATCACAGCTTTCCCTCCTCTAGCTTCGCACTTGCCAAGTGAGTAATAGGGGCCTGTTCACATAATGCCGTCGGCGCCGCGCGGACCTGGAAAGATCAGGCAATTAGAGAATGGACTCGGACTCGACTCACAAGATGTGAGGTCAGCGTTTGCAAGGCAAGGCAAGGCAACTCGAACACGTCAGTCAGTCCACCATGCCAAGCCACCTCGACCGTTCGGTCATCCCTCGCTCCCACGTTCCCCGCCCGGGCGCCGCGGAGGCACGGAGCCGCGGCCGTCGATCCGGGCTGGCTTTAGCAGCAGGGCGGGCGGCCTCGATCAATCCCCCGCAGCCTCATGTGAACACCTATGAATGCAGCTGCAGCTGCAGCCTGTGGAGATGGCCCCGCAGCGCGCGCGAGAGAGAGAGAGAGAAAGAGGGAGAGACCGTGGCCAGTCTGTCTGCCTGTCTGTCTGTCTGTCTGTCTGTCTGTCTGTCGTCTGTCTGTCTGTCTGTCTGTCGACCGGGCACGAGACGCTCGAGGCGCGACCGAGAGGAGAGCCAGGGCGGCGAGGTGAAGGTTGGCGCGAGGGAGCAGCTGCAGCGAGCGAGTGAGCGCGCACCGCTCTGCACGCAAGCCGAGGGAGGAAGGAGGCCGATGGAGATCGATAAGCCGCGGACTCGGAAGCGACACAGGCTTGCTTCCTTCCTTCCTTCTTTCCTTCCTTCCTTCGCTAGCTTGCTTGTTTGCTTGGGTGAACGCCGAACAGACGGGAAGCGATCGATGGATGGTCAAAATCCAAGACCGACCGACCAGTCATTATCGCGCGGACCGACGGTCTGTTTTCCAGAATCGCAGCGGCTATGCATCCCCCCCCCCCCCCTCTCCCTCCCCCCCTCCGCCTGCGCTCCGGCGCCGCTCCGTTTATCACAGGCCTGCTGCAGTCTCGCCGCATGCCGCATGTCGCACGCGTGCGCTGGCTGGGACCGCGCGCAGCCGCGCCCTCGGCGCGTGCGGACCCAGCGGCGCGCGATCAGCCAGATCAGCCTGATTGCCCCGCAGCCGCAGTGGGCCGGGGGCCCCCGCCAGCAAGCTAGGCCTGCTCATCCCGAAGTTACATGCCGGTGCTGCGGAGGAGCTGCAGCTCACACAGCCGCCGCGCTGCGGGAGTCTGCGGGGCATGTGTGTCTGTATGGGGGAGGGGGGGGCTGCCTGCCCTGTTCCCCACCGCCGCCAGGACCGGCTGTCTAGCTACGCAGAAAGCTAGCTGGAGAGCTAGGAGGCTTGGTGGATAGACCCACACCCAGAAAGCTGGCAGCAGGCAGCAGCTCGGGGCTCGACGCGCCAACTGCCTGCCGCGAGGCGGCCTCGGGCGCGGCGCCGCGGCCGCAGACCCGCTTGGCTTGGCTTGGCTTGGCTTGGCTTGGCTTGGCTTGGCTTGGCTCGGCTCGGCTCGGCTCGGCTTGGCTCGGCGCCGCTTCGCCGCGGCCGGACGCGCTCGCCTCGCCGGCCACGCGCGGCCGCGAGGGCGGCGAGGTAACTGCGGCGGCGGCGTGACGGGATCCAGGCACGTGCAGCAGCGGCTGATCTGAGGGGCGCGCGGCGGCGGCGGCAACTACAGCGGCGGCCCAGAGGAGCAAAGCTTGTTGGCGCGAGGCGCGAAGTGCGCGCGGCGCGGACGGGGACGCGGGCCGAGCGCGGGCGCGCGCGCGCAGCTTCGGGTTGTCTGGCTGGCTGGCTGGCTGGCTGGCTGGCTGTCTGGCTGGCTGGCTGGCTGGCTGTGTGCGAGAGGCAAAACCTGGCCAGGCCAAGCAAAACCAAACGAGAAGCCCAAGGCGAAAGGGCAGTCCAAGAGCTCGTCTCATCACCGAGACGCTTGGAGTCTTGAGACAAACGAGCAAGCAAGCTCGAGGTGCTCGCCGTTGCGGGAAAGACGAGAAGTTGTCTGCCTGCTGAGACGACAGAACCAAGAAGCGCCAAGTCCGGGGAGCAAGGAAGAAGAAGAGACTGTGGTCTGGGTCGCTGAGTCTGCACGATCGACTGCAAGTCGCCGGGCCAAGCCCATTGCAACGGAAGCAAACGTCGATTGCTTGCGCTTCTCGTTTGAGCTCTAGACTCCGAAAAAAGAATCACGATGGCCTACCACGTCGCACTCGCAATCGCGGCCGTCGTGCTCTCGTTCCTGACCCACGAATCCCTCGCTATCGCTGGCGGCTTTGGCGACGCCATCGTCCTGAGCCGGGCCTTCTCCTACAAGAACAGGTTCAGACCTGCCATCGCTTGTGACGACGAGAATGACTGTCTCGTTGTCATCAGCCAAATGGACAACGTCACCGACTACGAAGCGCTCGATGATGCTGTCAACGGCATTGGCAAGAAAACCTTACTCGATGGAGACCGAACCCTCTGGTACGCGATCCGCAAGGCTGGCAACACGACATGGGACCCGGCCGTTCCCGCCCTGTACGACGCAACAATGCAGGCACAACTGGATCCCCGTACGCCAAACCTGGATTTTCGCGTTCAGATAATCCCCTCCGTCTCAGTGTATGGCAACAGCTCTGGCTGGGTCATGAGCTGGCGAGAGCGGCAGAACACGACCGACTCCAGCGCCATCATTGACAGTATCCGCGCTGCCTTCATTCCCAAGGAAAAGGCGCTCGCAGGAGGACTCTGGATTGGCGAGGCAGAAGGGATTGGCATACCAGTCAATTATACTGGAAACACGGACTCGCGCACCGACCGAAACCCAGCAGTCGCCGCTGACGTCGAAGGCCGGGTCGTGCTTGTCTGGGAATCAGAAGACCCCGAAGCAGTTGCAGACATTAATCTTGGCAATGACAAGGACCTCGTGTCGGTCTCTTTTACATTGGCCGGCAGAAGTGAGGGGGATCCTCTGACCCAGGAGGATATTACAGTCGTAGAAACCGTCTTCCCTGACGAGGAAACCGACATTTTCCAAGACCGTGATCCCGTCATCTCCATCAACCCCGTGTCTGGTCGCGTAGTTACCACTGCAACCGCGCAGATCATTGGCCAGGTCTCAGACATCATGCTCGCCGAAACTTCGACCAGTGAATGTACCTGGAAGAGTCGCGTACGGATGACCAACGCCGACTCGCGGCAGTCCGACGTCATGATCGCACCGAGTAAAACAGACGGCGACTTATGGCTTGCAGTCTGGACCGATCGTGGCACGGGCATCGCATCAGCGCAGGTGAGGCCGGACTCCAACGACGACCTTCGTGTCGCAAGTACGAGCTACATCAATCCGCTCGCATTTGCTTACTACGTCTTCAAAAATGCCAAGCCCGTGCTGGTGTCCGACCCGAACAAGCCCAAACACTGGGCCATCTTTTACTCGCCAATTGTCAGGTCAACATCCAAGAGTAATCTCGTTTTTCAAGTGTCTGTGGACGACGGTGTGACGTGGAGCCCAGCTTACTACATTGAGCGCGAAGAACGAAAAAAGGCGGTTGTGGGTGTCGACACAACGCCTGAAGGCAGCTACGTCATCGCTCTATTCGACGAAGCAGAGACCACCTTTTCTGTGTTTGAGACGACCAGCGATGCATTGTACAATGTGACTGCATTCAACGAAACGGACATGGTCGATATTGAATTTAGAGAACGCGATGCCGACTTTACGTGTCTTAAAATCGAGCTGCCTCGCAATGGAAGCGTCATGGACTTCTCGGACTACATTGTGGGCATGGTCCAGAAGCTGACGCGCTGCCTCGTACTCGTGGCCCCTGACGCGAATGAAGATACAGTCATTCACATGAATCTTGAGGTCCTCTTGGATCTCGAACCCACCGAAGCGTACCAGAACAGCTGTCCTTTCAACTACGTTGCCCTTCGCGAAGAAGAAGACTTGCATGAAGCCAACCCGGGTTCCTTTCCGCGGCGAGCCTGTTTGGCTTCCAACTACACGGACGTTCAGGTCCAGGCCGATTCAGTCTACGTCTTCATGGTCACGTCCTTGCGCGGCTTGCCTGGGGCCGACAAGGGGGCCATTCCACTCGCCCTGCAAGCGTGGGTTACGCCTGCCGACACAGAGTTTGAAGATTCTGACTCCAGTGTCCTTCCACCTTGGGAGAGCAGGACTGCAGATAGCCTCAAGACCTTGCGAGCTCACCTCGAAGACGAGTCGTTTGTCCAGGGAGAGATTGTCGTGAGCGCAACGGAACTCGACATGCGCTCTGATTCTGATGACCTCGTCATCCGCTCAAACACTAACATTTCCATCGTGGCGGCGCCAGGCATGAGCGTTGTCGTGGGCAACGCCACTTCGTTTCTTCGCGTTGACCCAGAGGCCACCCTCTGGACTCTTGATGGCTTTCACGTCTCCGCACGTGATGGCCAAAGTAGCGGGCGATTTGGGGGCCTCTTTCTCGTCTTGGGTCACGTTGGCTCAATCAGAAATTGCACCTTTACTGGCACAACTGGAAATAATAATGGAGGTGCCATTACTGTTGATGGCCGCGTGGAGGAAATCCTTGATTGCACGTTCGATAAGCTCGTAGCAAATGTTGGTGGTGCTCTCGGTGTCACCTTGCAAGGTGAAATCGGGCTCATCGAAAGATGCACTTTTACAGACACCTATGCAGATGGCTTCCAGGGCGTCCCCGCAGGCGCAGTTCTGCTCTATGGCAAAATCGAGACAATCTCATCGTCTCTTTTTCAAGGCTGCTGGTCTACGGCAGCAGGAGGGGCCATCAGCGTGGAGGCCGGCGGCGAGATCACACGAATCCTGGACACAGATTTTATCGAGAACAGCGCAGAAATCGGAGGCGGGGCAATCGAGTTCAAGCAAAACAGCACCCTTCCTGCAGTCTGGCGGGGAGGCGTTATCAGGGGTAACACGGCCAACACCGGAGCCGCCTTTCACGCCGTAGGCGCTTTCCCATCGCTGCTCGCCGCGAATTCGACGTGCTCGGAGGGCAACGTGTGTTTTACAGACGTAACCTTTGAGGCAAACAGCGCGCAAAAGGGCGGCGCTGTCCATTTGGATGACTGCGAAGACGTCTCACAGTTTTCCTTTGACAATGTTTTCTTTCTGGGCAACACTGCAACCCACGCTGCAGGAGGCGCTATTTTGGCAAGTGGCTCCGTGTCTCTTTATTTGGTCGATGCGACCTTTCAGGACAACGCCGCCAAGACTTCGGGCGGCGCGTTGGAGCTCGAGCTCGGCGCACAAGTCAGTGCAGCCGGCGCTCTCTTCGATAACAACGCCGCCGCGACCCAAGGCGGCGCGGCATTCATTGGCGCAGGCTCCGTTGCCAACATTGCAAGCGCGGTCTTCACGGACAACGCTGCCAACCTAACGTGCCGCGAGCAGACTATCTGCGCGCTCGAAGCGGTTGAGTCGACCGGGCGCAGGACCTGCGGCGCGGAGGAAGGCTTCCAGTGTGTACTTAGCGAGACACCTCAAGACTACAGCACGATTGGGTGCACTAAAGGTGTCGGGGGCAGCTTATATCTTGCTGCTGGTGTGACAGCCCACATTCACAACTGCAGCTTTAGCGCAGGCACACCGCTGCCCAACATCGACCCGAACGCGACCTATGTTGGCGAGAGTGGCGATACGACCTCGTACAGCGATGGGGCCGGCCGCTTTGTGTACTCAGAGTCTCGTTTCCGGCTTTCGGAATCGACATTTGGCGGTGACAGGAGTGGCTTTGCGCCCTCAACAGCTGTGATTGGATGTCCCAATACGTGTTCTTCGACCGGAACGTGCACGGCAAGCTCTGCAAACGCGCCAAGCGTGTCCTGCAGCTGTGCGGGTGCCTTTGAAGGTGATGATGGCTACGAGGAAGGCGGGTGCACGCAGCTGCGCGTGCGAAGCGTTCGAGCAACCTCCACACCTCAGGTATCTGCATCGTCTGGGGTCGACAACTCAAATTGGGTCGCCTCGGACGGCTTTGTGACAATCTCCTGGGAATGGGAGCGCACCGAGGACAATTTGCCACGCGACGTCGACTATTTCATTGTCTATCGTACGGCAAATCGATCGACTACACTGTCTTCCTCAGATGGCTGGTCTTCGTGCGCGACCCCGAAAATTGCCGCCGAGATTGTCGCTCCATGCGTCAAGGTGACCGACATTTCCGCAGAGTCGCTGACCATGGGCCTCACCCTTGGCGTCTCAAGTTTCTTTCGCGTCGTTGCTCACGTCAACGGCCAAGACAGTGCCGACAGCGACGCGATGAGTTCAGCAGCCATCATTTGCGAAGAGGGGTCCTCACAAACGCCTGCAGCTGCAGATGGTGTGTTTACGTGCGAACCCTGTGACCGCGGCACCTATGTGCAAGACAGCACGGAAGGATGTATTCCGTGTCCAAACGAGCTGCAAACAACAGTCGGTGTAGCGACGAGCATCGATGACTGTGTTGCGCCTGCTGGGTTCTACCTCGAAGAGGACGAGGAAGGCAAGGTCGAAGTCTTGCAATGTGCGACTGGGGTGAACTGTTCTGTCGCTGGAGGGACACTGGAGGCACTCGAATTGGAGCCCGGGTTCTGGCGCCCCTCGCTTCTTGCAGAAACTGTGTTCGAGTGCCCAAATAAGGCGAGCTGCATTGGTGGCACTGGGACCTTGAGCAGCGAAAGCAAGTTACGGAGGGAGCTGTCCTTGTGGAGTGAAACGCGATACTGTCGGGAGGGCCATACGGGTCCATACTGTGCCGTTTGCAAGAGCGGGTACAGCAAGGACTCGAATGGCCTGTGCTCGATCTGCACAGCAGAAAAGATTGGCCGCGAGAAAGGTCTACTTGCTGGAGTGACGCTGTTGATTGGCATTCTGTGGCCCATCATCATTATTGCCTCGTATTACTCTGCTCTGGTGAGAACTCCACGTCGACGCCGCGGTGCAAACGCGAACCAGCAGGCACCCACTGGATTTTTCCAAAAGCTTCGCCTCAAAATGCGGGTCATTTTCAGACATTCCCACGGCACGATGAAGAAACTTCGTGGCCCGATCAATATCACCATTGGCCTCATTCAAGTTGCTACGGGCTTTCAGCGGGTCTTCGGTCCCACCTACAACTGGTGGTCGAACTGGGATATCGTCACGTCAGCTTTCGCCTGGACCAATGTCGATTCAAGCGGTGTCCCGTCTGTGACAGGTTGCGTCATTGAGGACAACCACCAAAACCGCCTGCTCTTCTCCACCATTTTACCTGCTGGAATGCTACTCATCCTCGCCACACTTTTCTTGGTCACACGCTGCCTCTTTGCACGTACTGCGGAGGCGCGAAATGATCTGTCTTCCTCAACTTGGCGCACTGCAGCCTTTTTGCTCTTTCTTGTGTTCCCTTCGGTGAACACGACTATTGTGCAGACCTTTGTATGCGATAGTTTCGAGGATGGCTCGCGAACGCTGCGTTTCGATTATGCGACTGACTGCGATGACATGGGCTGGATCTGGCAGTACGCGGTGGCCATGAGCATTGTTTATGTGCTCGTCCCTGTTGCGCTCTTTGCAACGTTAATTGCAAAAAGCAGCAAGCCAAGCGTGGAAGGAGCAAGCTTTCTGCACGAGCTCTACTACGACGAGGAAAAGCACGGTCAGCGACAAAAGAACCGACTGCGGCGGTACTTTGAGGTGTTCGAGCTTCTCCGCAAGTACCTTCTGACCTCGGTCGTGATGCTTGTGGCCGACGGAACGCTGGCCCAACTTGCGTTTGCATTTATGATCACCTTTCTAGCCACCATTTCGCAGACGATGTTGAGGCCATATGTGCGCATGCAGGATAACATTCTTGCAACGATCGTTCATTCCCAGCTGTTTTTCGTACTCTGTGCATTCCTCATGACTCCGGTGGTGGACGACATTGACGCGCTCGAGATCGCTGTCATTTGCGTTCTCCTCGTCGCGCCGGTGACTGCTGCCTTCTTTATCTATTTGCGCCTTTCGGAATCTTCGACAATTCCAGTTCGATGCCAGTCAGGATCAACTGACGATGCCTCTGCCCAAAACGGGAAGGCCGTCATGGGCCAAGAGCGCAAGTCCCGGCTCGGAAGCGATTCAGGACAGACGAATTCTCTCGAGTGCGACGAGCCTACCTTCCAGGTGAAGGCGAAAAGTGATGGCGATAGCTCGAGATGCGGCCAGCCTGAAGGCGAGACGACGGACGTCCCTTACGCACAGGCGCCAACTGCGCGAACGATTCGCAGCCACGACGTATCTTTCGAAATAACGCCGACTGCGGAGAGAGCCTCAACTTGCCGCGATGCAGATCATGAGGGGGATCTTGAAGGCCAGGTGCTGGAGGAGCGGCAAGTTTCCGATTCGAACGACGTTGGGGATGTTCTCCGTGCTCGCTCAACCGATCAAGAGAGAGGAAACTTTAGTGAATCAAAGGACGGATCTCTAGCGCTGCAGTAGGGTCTTCCACGCCAAAGGAAAAAGGCAGAGCAAAGGAATTACATCAAGGCCAATTCTAGGCCTATTCCGCGCGTCTGTAAAAAAGTTATAGGATGATAAACTTTCTTTTCATGTGAAGATGCCATTCGCACCAAAACTTTGCGTTCGCTCTTCCCGAGACAGCACGTTCGTGCACGCACTCCAAAGCTCTCGCCGTCGACCAGGTGAATGGCTTCGTGCCACGATACCACTTTTGATAGTGATAGTGAGTGCGTTATCAAATGAGTGAGTGAGTGAGGTCGTGAATTGACCACGTGGTCTGCCTGCTTTTTGCAACAAGCACACACGCCCTACTACTAGGCCTGGGCCTACTAGGTATACTAGCAATCAAAGCCAGTGCCATCAACGTTTTCTTTGTTCCTCTGTTTGCCTTCCTTTCTTTCTTTCTTTCTTTCTTTCTTTCTTTCTTTCTTTCTTTCTTTCTTTCTTTCTTTCTTTCTTTCTTTCTTTCTTTCTTTCTTTCTTTCGTTTGTCTGTCATCACATCGCCAAAATCGCTTCGGAAACTTTCTGCACGTGGCACGCCTTGGCGCGGCGCGGGAGAGCGAGCGCGCAGGAGCGAGGGGACGGGCAGCTCGCGGCGGCAGGCGCAGGGGAGCGGCGCGCGGGCCGGTGCGGGCGCGCGCCCCGAGCGAGGCGTGCCAGCTGGCGGCCTGGAGCCGGTGCGATGGCGCTTAAGATGGATGACGACGTGACAACGGTGCCGCTGGCGGCACCCGTGCACGAGGGCCCTGGCGACGGCGGCGTGGCGGATGGGCCGGACGCCACCGCCTCGGCGAACCTCCGCATGGCGCAGCTGATCTCGCTTGGCGCAGGCGCGGTCACGTACGCGAAAAAGGTCAACCCCTTGCAGGGCCTGAACAGCGTGGCAGACGCCACGGCCAAAATTCGCAGCGAGGCCAAGGACTTGGTGAACCCGACGGGCTTCAGCAAGCCTCAGACGCGATCCGAGTGGATGACGCGCATCAGCGCTAATGCAAAGCACTTCCGGCTCTCGTATACGGCCATGTATCTCTTGACACTTGTGTACTTTGTGCTCACCTCTCCGTTTCTACTCTTTGAAATTGCGCTTGTCGCCGGTCTTTGGGCCTTTTTCTTCAAGGTGAACAAGGCAGAGGACGTCATCAAGGTCGGCAAGTACGAAATTGGTCGAAATGAGAAGACGATGATCTTCATTCCACTTGTCCTATTCATTGCCTTTTTCGGCGGCGTCATCTCGACGCTCTTTTCCATTGTCTTCTTTGGCACCTTTTTCACTGGCATTCACGCTTCCTTTCGTCAGCCAATTGAGCCAGATCCGCTTGACGCCCTCGACGGACCGGGTCTCAGCCCTCCCCCACCCCAATTCGTCTGATTGACTGTGAAGCAAGTAAAAAAAAACTAAATAGCGAACGTGTCCATTTTCTCTTTCCAATTTCAATGCGTTTTGTAAGCTCTAGTCAGGTTCAGCCTGTTCGTCTGCTCGTTCGTTGGCAACCTTATCCAAAGAGCCAAAGAGAAGATGATGCCATTGTCCGATTGACAAGCATAGCGCATTTGTCTCTTCGCTCACTCACTCACTCACTCACTCACTCAACCACTCCTTCAACCACTCACTCAACCATTCCTTCAACCACTTATATTCCAGTTTTTTTCATAGAATTCTCCACGCTGTGCCCATCACTATCTCACTGTCAATCAGAAAAGCTTGAAATCGACCTAGCTTGACATCTGCCTCATCATTTCTTCGTCATCGTCGTTGTTGTCGTCGTCGTTATCGTCGCTTGGGCTGGCTTTCGAGGCGGTCTTGTGGCCCGCAGATCCGATCTCCGACCTGGTTGTCGAAATCGGCTTGCGCTTGGCACGGCCTCGGACAATAAGCTTGTCGAATTGACCCCGAAGTCATTACCTTGCTCGCGATCTTCAGGCGGACGAGGAACCCGCGATCTACGCGGACTTTTTCTGCGAGGACTTGGCTCTCCCGGCACTTTACGTTGTAATCGACCATCAAGAGCCGAATAGGTCACACCTAGGTCCAACTGCGTCCCAAATGGATTTTTAACGTGATTTGTGAGATCGTTTCGTAGAACCTCCTCATCGAGAACCTCCCGCGTGAGTGGCTCTTCCTTTTCTAGTCCAGGCGCGACTGTAATTTGCCGAGCGACTTCGGGGCCAAAGGCAAGGGAGAGACTAAGACTATCGAGCACAGCCCGCGCCATCTCCCGTACTGTAGGCTGCGCTGCCAATTGCGATCCTGATGTAGCTCCTTTGCGGCTGGCGAGTCGACGCAATGTGGCTTCAATCCCCTTTTCCAACAACCTGCCCTGGTGGGTTCCCAGCATAAACGCAACGAGCGCGTGAATGACGCGAAGTGCCTGAGAAAGCATCATGTCCGCTTCTGCATCACCGCGGTTCTCAAGAACTTGAACGAGGCTACACATTCGCGAGAGCGCTCCAGCGCGAACCAGCCGAGGGACCGCAAACAGCTCGTCTTGTGCAAGCTGTGCTAGGGCCAACAAAGCAAAAAATCGTACTCGATTTGGCATGCTCTTGTCGCTCGCAAGCTTGAGAAGCGGAGCTGCGCAATTGTATCGCCCTCGAAGCACCATCTCGTTGCAGGACCCATGCACAGGGTCATGCACATTTGCGACGCGTGCCACCAAATGTGCAGCTTCTCCGTGAAGTCGCGGATCCTGTCGTGGACTCAGCAGACACAAGACGTCCACGGCGTGGCGGAGAACATCATCTGATATCATCGCGAGCTTACCCGTCCACGCTCGTGCCAAAGCTGCACACAGCGTAAAGTATGAGGGAGGTAGCATGGCCAGACGTTGAGCATGCTCTGCGTTTGGAAGACCATTTTCAACCTCGCTTCGTCCTGGAAGCATTGCGACAATGGGCTTCAGACACCCATTCGAAAGGAGACCACGTGCACCTTGATGTGTACCTGCAAGCCGGCTGAGCGCATAGCAAATACTGGCTTGGATGTCGACATTGCATGCCAATGTCAGCGCTTGAATGAGTTCTTTGCCACACGCTTCAAACACGGACGTGGCCAGCTTTCGCAGCTCCGCAGAAGGCAGCATCGAACGCACATCGCCCCATCCTAGACCAAAGACACCTTGCGTAGCGGCCTTTTTGGCGTTTTGCCGCGCTCGTGAAATCAGCGCCCTTTGCTGCTGTGCATCGTCCGTCGCGTCAAGGTCCTCATCTTCATCCTTTTCGGCCTCGGTGGTTGTAGTTGACAAAAGGTCCGCGCTTGCCTCCTTTTCAAGACCTTGATATGGGAGCAGCGAGCCCAGCAGCTCCGCAGATCTACAGCAAACCTCCTTATAAAGTGGCGCGGCATCTTCAGCGAATTGGCTCACCAGAATGCCCAAAGCTCGCACGGCGCCATCGCGAAGCAATGCTTCCACCAAATGCTTTCGTGCAGGCGTGCGCGCGACAGTACAGAGCGCCTGACACGCAGACGAGGCACTAACGACCACAAGGCCTTGAATATGCGCAGGGAAGCTGTCCGTATCGCTCTCACGCTTTACAATAGTATGAACAGGCTCCGCAAGACGCCGAAATTGGTGATCGAGCCGAATTTGACTCAGAATCTCCGAACCGCATACGGAGCCCGCACGCCCCAAGGTTATTGCAGCCACAGCACTTAGCTCTATGCGGTCGAGAAGCACGTCCGATTTGGGCGTAAAGAGAAAGTCGAACAGCAAACCCATGGCATTAAACTTGTGCGCCAACCTTTGATAGGCGGCGCGCGCAGCATTATCTGGCTTGAGAGAGGCGAATGCAACAAGAGTGGATTCCAAGCATCGGCGAAAGTCCATCTCAGACGCGAAGATGTCAAGCTCGACGATTCCCAGAGCGGGTCGTTGCAGGACGTCGACCTTTTCAAAGTCCAAGGATGAAGCAGCAACTTCTTCTGGACGATGGCTTCCATCCAAATTCCTCTCGTCTTGTAGCTGTATGGGCCTCGAGCTCTGCGAACAGAGCAGCACAAGCGCGAACAGACCAATGGGTCCTCTTACGTTAGACTGTATGCGCGAAGCAAGGCCTGCTTTCATGAGAGAATCTCGCGTGGGTTTGAATCCGCTGAGCTGTGCGATCAGTTGAAGCGTGGCGATTTGCAGGCCGGCAGTGTCTGCATCGCAGAGATTGCTCACGAGGGCCTGAACAAACTTGGCCCTCCGTAAACCGAGTTTTTCGAGATATCCAGAGTGGCGCTCATGCAAGGTCTTTGGCTCGGCGACGCTTGCAACTTGGGGATTGCAAACGCCGCTTGCGAGCTTGAACAATGCAATAGTGGCCCCAAGGCGCACAATGCCATCATTTGCCTGCAGCTGCTCGCGAAGCCATCTCAAGAGGCCTCCATCGCGTCTCCGGTCGACTAAAAGGGCTGCGGCGTCCACCACGCGGAGTTCAGGACGCAAGGCGCGACGGAATGTTGATACGCCTCGAAGATTGATTTCATGTCGGCACTCATTTTCATATGTAATGCCATGTGTTTCATGAGAGGAAGTATTATACAGACGCTTCCAAGCGCCAGCCCATGCAGTGTGAGTCTCGCCAAAGCAAGTTGCTGATGCGAGCAGGTCTGCAACTTCGAGAGCCATGCAACGATCCTCGACGAGATCCGACCGCAAAAGGACTCCAAGAACGAGGTGCACGCCGCTCTGTAAGAGCCCAAGTCGAAGACAGGGCTCTGACGCCAGGCTCGTGAGGATCTGCATGGCCAGAATTCGTGCTTCCTGGGAGCTACTCAACGCGAGCTCTTGGACCGCGAGAACCCCGCCATTCTCAACAATGAGTCTACGATCTTTGAGGCGGAAGTAGGTATTGGTGTCTGCTGTGAGGCCGCAAAGGATTCGAAGTAACACAATTTTGTCTGACAGCGCCAGGGACGCGGATGGGCTCGAGGAAAAGCGAGTCCACTGCTCTAGGCTGTCCATAAAGGCCACGAGAAGAAATGCGCGGCGCCGTACACGAAATTCGAGAGGCATGGTGTGTGCTTTATGCTGCTTGAAGATACGCATACGATGCCAAGACTGAATGACGAGAGCTGCGAGCTGAAACTTTCGCGCGAGGATGCGCGACGCTTTTTCTGCGCAAGCAAAGCGCGACATCTTCTCGGGCAATACGGACACTACGTCAGCAATGAGCTGCGAGATTCGAGTGGTTTCAGAAGTGCGACGAGAAGCCGTCAAGTCCACAAATAATGCCTTTTCTACCAAGGAAGGCATGAGCAGATCGACATGATCGCGAGCCATTTGGTGTCTGCGAATGAGCTTACGAAGCATCTTTGTGGCAACGAGACGACGCTTCGCGTGTGGGGACCCGCGGATCTCTGCAATGAGTAAATCTACGGCGCCTTCGATTTCCCCCTTGCTCCAGGCATCTGTCTCCCAGTCTTCATCCTCGCTGGAATCTCCATCTTCGATATCTCCGTGGGGATTTGCGTAGTCGGAGGCAATAACAAGGTTCTTTTCACCTTGTCGCCTGCCACGGCGACGGCCAGGGCCTTCGCCGCGAAGCTTTAGAGAAACGCGCCCAAGCTGTTGCACAAGTTGGCTGCGCTCTTCGCGCTCCCTCGCACGTGCCTTTTGCTCTTCGTGATGAATGTCCTCTGCCGATCGCTTGGCGTCGTACGCCCGCCGTACCTCCTTGCGAAGGTTCAAAAGCTCGTTGGCAAAGTAGCGCTTGAACGCGAGCGCATTTCTGCCTGTTCGCGCGGCGCGGTCTCCGGCGTCGCCGTACCACTCCTCCCAGTCGTACGGCTCCGTGACCAGGGCTCCTGCAGAGCTCGCGTACTGCACGACGCGCTCCTCGAGCGGCATCTCCTCCGCCGTGTCGCGGCTATGCTCGCGGCACTCCGCGGAGCTCTTCCTCCCGCCAGACCGCCGCAGCCAGCCAGCTCGGGCGCGTCCATCGCCCGGCTCTGCGCTTGCTCAGCTGCAGCTGCTAGCAGCGCTCTCAACTCGTTCGTGAAGGTGACAAGGGATGAAAGACACGAGAAAAAATTAGAAAGAAACCAAGTCCGAAAAAACCGAGCCAGGAGACCGTTTCAGACAGGCAGGCAGCCAGCCAGCCACAGCACTGCACTGCACTGCCACTCACGAACTCCTCAGAGCTCTCTCCTTCCCTGCTACAGGAGGGAATCAGCCTGCGCACACGGGGCTGAGCGAGGGAGCGAGAGCGCGAGCGAGAGAGCGAGCAGTCACGGTATTGATTGGGACGCGCGCTGCGTCGAGCTCGGAGACTCGACCGCTCGCGCGCATATGTGTCTCTGGGAGCGAGACTGTACAAGAGAGCAACGCCGGCCCACGAGCGATGGAACCCTTGCAAAAGGACCAACTCTTCGCGCCCAAGGCCCCCAACGCGTCTCTTTGGGCCAAACTCGGCGGCGAAGGTAGCGGCGCCCTTGGCGGCGCAGGAGTGTCGGGCGATAGCTCTCGATCAGGGCTCTCGCGGGAAGAGCGCCTACGCAGACGTGAAGAGGAGCGACGACGCAGAAGGAACCCCAGACCCGCACAACTTGAAGCCCCTTCCCAAGAACTTGCGGCTTTAGAGAGGCAAAGAAGGCCCGCAGACGAGGGCGCGGGAACAGCTCAACTTTTTGCGACTGGAAATGCAAAGCTTGCAGACCTCTTTCACGACGTCGAAAATGGAGGCAGCGGGGCACACAAGCCTCCACCGACGCATAGCGCCGAAGAGGAAAGGGCAGAGGAGCGCCGTCGCCAAGCGTACGAAGCCAAGCGCTTGCGATTTCAAGAAAAAACTCGAGATTCAATCCGCGCATTAAGTCAGGATGCCCGTAAAAGCTCAAATGGCGACGCAATATCCAAGCTACAAACCAATCTTCAGCCGCGAGCGCAAGAGAAACATTCAGACTCATTTTCCGTGCCAGGAGTATCGAACAACTTGGGTCAAATGAAAGACATACGTTTTGGAGAGAGAGAATTCCATCAAAACTCCCGCAATAATTTTGCACCGAACGAAAGCCAGCAAGTTCATCACCATCACACCCCAAATGGGATTGAAGAAGACCCTCATGTACAGTCTGCAAGCAAGTCATCTTCGCAGTTTGGTCACTTTTCGAAAAGTTCAAACAGTTCGTCCAATATGTTCGATGGTAGCGAAGAGCAAAAACGCTTTGCGATCGATATGTCAGCGCGGCATACACATGATACAGTAAACCAACACATTCGTAATGGGGAGCGCGCAGAGTACCACAGTCATGATATGCACACACAACCTGAAAATAGCAACATGTCGAGCCTTGAGCAAGAAAAGAAAGAGGCGCTCGACGCGCGCTCTCGGTACGCCCGCGAGCTAGAGAATCAAATGCACGAAAAGAGGCTACGCGAGGAGGAAGACCGGGTCTTACGAAATCAGCAAACCCAGCCTACTTCAAGCGGTTATGAACATAATACCCAAGATGCCTTGGACGCCCGCGCACGGTATGCGCACGAGCTCGAGCAGCAGATCCATGAGAAGAAGCGACACGAGGAGCTAGATCGCATTCTGCGTTCTCAACCTTCAAACACCGCACCGCTCAGCCATGCGGGAGATGCCCAAGCCGCCCTGAACGCACGTGCCCAATATGCTCATGAGCTCGAACAGCAAATTCACGACAAGAAGCGACGCGAAGAGGAAGAGCGTCTTCTTCGAGATCAGCCTCGAGGAATTCAAAGCGCAGAGCACGCGCGTGAAAATCAGCGTGCACTCGATGCACGTGCTCAATATGCTCATGAGCTCGAGCAACAAATTCATGACAAGAAACGACGTGAAGAGGAAGAGCGACTGCTTCGAGACCAGCCTCGAGGCCTTCAAACGGCAGCGCACGCACAGCAGAACCAGAGTGCACTCGATGCACGTACGCAATATGCTCACGATCTCGAGCAACAAATCCGAGACAAGAAACGACGCGAAGAGGAAGATCGCATTCTCCGAAGCCAGCCTCAGGGCTTGACATCTGATGCCCATGACCAGCATGCCCAAGCTGCTCTCAACGGACGTGCACGATATGCTCACGAGCTAGAGCAGCAAATTCGCGAGAAAAAGCTCCGTGATGAGCAAGAGCGCCTCCTCGCTCGAGGTATAGGACACGACGAGTCGCGAGGGCCATCTCACCCTCAACATATTGAAGCTGAAAGTGCCAAGCAGCAATACGCAAGAGACCTAGAAAAGCAAATTCGTGACAAAAAGATCCGAGAGCAACAGCAGCGTCTTGAAACCCGTGTCGAAGAAGATTATAGCGCACCGAGCCCAGTTGCAGCTTCTCATGCTCATCGAGGAATCCACCAGGCGCTGGGCTGGGGCCCAGGTTCGGAAAGCGCGGCTGCACAGAAAAAGTCAGAGTATGCGCGGTACCTTGAACAGCAGATGGCGGAAAAAAAGCAGCGAGAAAACGCGGAACGCGTCGCGCGTAGAGGCTTGGACACTTCACGATCCGTAGGATATGGAAATGGGGCTCTACCTGCACCTCAAGGATTCCCCCACATCGTTCCGACATTTCCGTCTCCCACGCAACAGCAGATACCTCCGTATCAGCAAACAATCCCTTTTGATCCACGCCATCATCAGCAGCAGCCCTGGTCTAACACACCCTTTCCTGCTGCGTTGCAGCAACCGCAGCCGCCACTCCAGAATTCGGCTCTATCGGGTCCGCAACAGTTTTCTGGCGGACCATTGGTTCAACATCAAATGTACCCTGTTCAGTATCCACCAGGAGGAGCGGTACCTGGATCCGGTCAGCTGCAGGCACCCCATTATCAGCAGCCGCATCCAGCAGGCGTCCCAGCACTCCACGAAGGCTCGCAAATGGGTAATTCTGGAGGCGTTTACTATTCTGGCCCCAACGGTGCCAGTTCTTGCATGCCCGGTATGCATGCGCTCGAGAGCGCAAGAAGTCAAGGGCCAGGATCGCCGTCTCGTGCCAGCGTGCCCCGATTCACGAAGCTCATGCTTGATCCGTCTGATCCTGCGGTTCAAGCCGAGCTTGCAGAAAAGCGCATGAAGCAAATGGCGCAGCGAAACGAGTTACTTTCGCAAATGCAAATGGACCAGGCTCGCAAGGAGCGCGAAAAGAAGGAGCGCGAGCGGCAAGAACGTGAGGATGAAGAGCGTCTTGCGCGGGAGCAACGCGAAATTCAAGAGTCGTTAGAGCGCGAGAAAGAAGCCCAAAAACGCAAAATCGAACACCAAGAACAGCTCGAAAAACAAATTGCAGAGAAAAAACGTCAACGAGAAGAAGAGGAAGAGCAGAGGAAGCGACAAGAAGAGGAGGAAGAGGAGCGTGTTGTTAGGGAAAGACGTGAACTCGAACTAAAGTTCAAGGATCCACGAAGACCTTCGATTGGCGCAATGGGCGCTGCGACGCCTGGAGAGCATCTGCAGCAAGGAAGCTCGTCAAGTCCTCGCTCTGCACATGCACCCATGGAGGCTGCCAAGGCAGGCTTATTCGACCCTGCCTCACCAGAGATGCCGCCGCAAGGTCTTCCAGGGACCGCGCAGCTCTTCGAGCCCTCCGTCTCGCCGCGTGAAAACTTCATTCCTCCTGATGAACGACCAATCTCGAAGCGTAGCTCTTCCTTACAAGTGAGGCAATTAACAGGAAGACTGCCAAACTCGGTAGCAGCTGTTGATGCAAACGTTGCTCGTAGGAACTCCAGCGGAGCCGGAGCCGAACGTGGTACGCTCTCCAATGCCCATGACGACACGCTTGACACACTTCTCAGGGAAACTGCAGCGACACGAAGCGAGCAAGCGCGGACGCGGGAAGCTCTAGAGTACATGCGCGAACAACTTGAAGATCTTCGACACGAGAGTTCGAGCCAAGAGGATATCTTTCGCCGAAATGTTCTGGGCTATGTGCCTGCACCGCAACCCACAGGTACGCGAAGGCGTCGGAGCAACTTGCGTGATGCCGGGAAACGCCAAATGCAGCCTCTGGGGAAATTGTCATCGCCACAAGATAGAGAATCATGGGCTGACTTGGGTTCGCCAGCACTACAACTCGTCAAGTCGCTTTTCCCAAGCGCGAGTAACAGCGATGACACCTTGAGAGGCGCGACAAGCCCGCTTGGACAAACATTGGAAAGTGAGTCCAAATTTATTTTTCCTGATGGGAAAGCCTTTGGCGTGAGTAGGGATGCGTCCCGGCGAGCACACCGGACCTCGCCGCGCAAGCATCGCGCGAGCGCGTGGACAGGAACAGGGACAGGGACAGGGACAGGGACAGAGGCACCCGGTACGGTGACTGATGAAAATATAGGAATCGCTGTCAATCAAAAGATTGCTTCATCGCCCCCCCCTCCAGCAAGATTGCAACCTTCCGCATCAGCGTCATCGCCACTCCAAAAACGTCAGCTTGCGCGGAAAGCTACATTGAGGGTATCTCCGGTTCACGATCCCTGCCAAGCGGATGAGCCAGGAACAAAAAGTCACAATGCGCCGCGACAAGAACAGGGGGCTGCTGATTTCGACATTTATCGTATTCACGAGCAGAATCGCGAGCGCCTTGCTCGCTTGGAGAGCATGGGAGATTGTTCAAAACTTCACGGCGATCAGCTGGACGCTTTTCTGGAGGACTTCCTTGAAGGCAAACGATCAGGACACTATCACAAACGTCCTCTCGTTCCTGTTCCATCCGAGCGCAGGCTCGACTGTGAGACTCGCTGGCTGCCGACTTCTCCACCTTCGGCTCCTTGATGCATGCGGGCAAAGAAAGACAAGGGCCTCACAAAATCTTTCTGAAAAAGGCAATAGATGTTTGTTTGAAGGATAGCATAAACCTAGGCCCGAAAAGGCTAATCAAGTCTAGCAACTAACTGTAAGTTGAACTCGGCCTTTTTTTCAACCACAAAAGTAAAGTGCTCAACATGGCGAAAGAACGCCCAAGCCGGAGGAAGGGACATCGTGTTCGTCCGCAAACTTTCTCTTTCAAGGACAGAGGGCCTCCTACTGAACTGAACGCAAGCATATGTGCCTCCCACGACCATACCTTGGCCTAGTTCCACTTGACATCGAACGATGTCCCACCCCGCACCCGATCCATCTGCCAATAGCGACCTATCGCAGCGGCACATAGGCCGGGGACCGAGAGCGAGTGGCCCTCGGGCCCGGCAGCGCGCGGCGCAAGTGCACAATGGCCCCGGCGCAAGTGGCCCATCGGCGCGCGGCAAGTGCAGAGCGGCCGCGCCGCAAGTGCAGATTGGCGCAGCCGCTCGCGAGGCGGGCGAGGCGCTCGCCCTCAGAACGAACGCGGCGCCCAATCCCGACTCGACGCGACGCGACGCGACGCGACGCGACGCGACCCGACTCGACGCGGAGTCGCGAGCACGCGGCGGCGCGGCGTGCGCGCGAGCGGCGCGGAAGGGCCGGCCGGCTGCCGGCGCGAGGCCTGACTACTGGAATCTGATCATCGGGCTGCGCGAGGGCGCGAACGAACGACCGGTTTGCGTGGCTCCAGCGGGCGGCGGCGAGCGAGCGCGCGAGGCGCGGCGGCGGCACGATGGCGAAGGCCAAGGCGAAGGGCGCCGGCAAGGGCGCGGAGAAGAAGCGCGAGAAGATCGTGGAGGACAAGCTGTTTGGCATGAAGAACTCCAAGGGCCGCAAGGCGCGCGCCATGGCCAAGCAGGTGCAGGCGTCCGTGCACGGGTCTCGCGGCGGCGAGGCCATGGCGGCCAAGAAGGCCGCGGAGAACAAGCGCGCCAAGGAGGCGCAAAAGGCCGCCGAAAAGGAGATGCTGGACCTCCTCGGTGACGCGTACGCGCTCTCGGGCAAGAAGAAGCCCAAGAGCAAGGAGCAAAAGAAGGTCAAGAAGAAGCTCGAGGAGGAGAACAAAGCCAAAGCCGAGGAAGACGCCGCCCGCCAAAAGGAGGAAGACGAAAAGGACTTTGGCATCCCCATCTGCCCCCTGCGCGAGGTGTACGGCCTGGGTCAAAAGGCGATTGTCGAGCGTCTTTGCGTGGAAATGACGCACAAGGACAACCTCGTCTCCAAAGCGCACGACGGCTCTCCGTGCCTCAATGTCAAGGTTGCGGACGGCACGACCCGCAATCCGATGACTATGGTCCTGATTGGCGAGACTCCTCAATCCTTCAACTTCAAAAATGGAATGATTCTCGATGTGAGGAACATCTCGGCCATGGTCCGTGGCCAACGCGTGCTCCTCGAGGTACCCAAGGGCGCGCAGGGCCTCTCGCAGCCGGCCGACGACGTCGAGGCTTCTGTCACGGAGGCGAGCGAACGCCTCACCAAGTTCATCAAGGAGAAGATTGTCGAGGAAGAGGAGATCCGCGAGCGTGGAGGCATTCCAATTGAGGAGCGCATCGAGGAAGAGCGTGCAAACTTGACAGGCACTTTGACGCCGGTGACCAAGGAGCGCTTCTTCGAGTGGAAGGAGAAGAAACGCAAGGAGAAAGAGGAGCAAGAGCGCAAGGCCGCTGAGGCGTCCAAGAAGGGAGGCAAGGCCGGCGCAGTGCTCAGTGGAAGGGCCCTGTTCCAGTTCGATCAGTCTGTCTTCAAGGACGACGACGACGATGACTTTGGCGACACGGGCGGCACCGCGCAAGCTACACAAGACGCGAAGGGCCAAGATGGCGACGCCACAGACGACAACGACTCCGACAACGACTCCAACAACGAGGGCGCGACGGGAGCGAGTTCTAAACCGCCAGCAGCTCCCCCTGCTGACGGCGATTCGAGCGCTATTCAGGAAACACTTTATTTGGAGGGCGATGACGATCTTGACGACCTCGACGACCTTGACGATGACGATGACGACGACGACGACGATGAAGAGTGAGCACCATCCATTTTCATTTGACACGATGGCGCTGCTCCTTTCTTCGCTGATCGCAATGCAATGCGATCCGAGGGTCGGCCAATCAAACGGAAAGGTTATTTTCAACAACAACAAAAAACAATAGGGTGTGCGTTTATCTGTACGCGTTTTCCCGATGACTTAAAGCCTCGCGACCTAGACAGCTCTTGTCGCGGACACTCACTGACATCGATGGTCAAATTCACGAACGCAGGCAAGCACACCACATATAAAATCACACCTAAAAAAGAAAAAAAGAAAGAATGATTACGAAGAGTACAACTAGGCGTCTCTCTTGCTTCTCTCGCCTAACCAGATACGATCACTTTGGGGCCAAGGGAAGCGGAGATATCTTCTCTTACCCCGCCTCCTCATAATCACGAGACACCGAGAACATCCATATCTTTTTCTTTGAGGCCTAGAGCGATACATTCTTCTGGGGGCTTGAAATAGTATGTTTGACGTAAGGTGACGTGATATGATGTGGTATGGCATGACGTGACTTGACTTGACGTGACAGATGGACAGACAGATAGATGATAGGTTTGTTGAATCGTGGGCTCATCTTGATTTTAATCTTGCCGGGGCAAGGTGAAAAAAAGAAAAGAGAATGCATGGTCTCTTCTTCAGAGTCGACCAGAAAGTCGACACGCAAGCTTGGATGACCTGCGCGCCATGCTTGAGACTCTAATGATATTTACTCAAGGATCACGCAGTCAGCCCAAGCCTAGGCCTAACGTTAACCTCATTGTTTGCCTTCGGGGGGTCCCGGCCCCAAGAACGAATTTCTTCATTGCGATGATGGCGAGCCACCCCGAGGGGAAGAATGTTGTGTGAGATCAAAACCCTTGCCAAGCGTTCCCAATGAGGTCTGTGCGACCTGAGGCTTGAGTGGTTTGGGCTGCGAGTCATGTGGCTTCCATCCAATCATGTAGACCATATCAAAGGTCGCAGGAACGTAGCCCTCCTCGTCACCATAAAGGTGCTCGTAAATCGTCGCAGCCGCTAGGAAGGTATCCTTTGACACGTATGGCCGGCGATTCCAAACCGCGTTCGATTCGCCCATACCGCTCAAGTTTTCCATGCATTTAAAAGCGGACCCAAACTCGACAGTAAACGTCTCGGTGTCCACTGTTGTGAGGTTAAACCCTGCATTCGTCAACAGACCGCACGCGTCTGCGTGCCGGATCATCGGCGAGACGTGTGCGCTAATGCCACCTTCGCGCTCTTGTTCAGCAATCGCAAGAGACGTGCGGAGTTCGTGGAGCGTGTCGCCGCCGAGCATGGCACCGATGAAGACACCATCTGGCTTGAGCGCTCGCTGAGCGCGCTGCAGAGCCTCCGTCAGACCATTGGCCCAGTGCATCGAAAGAGAGCTGACGACGATGTCCACAGAGCCTTCCGGGACGGCTTCGAGACAGTTTTCAAGAGGACACACGAGTGTCTCCACCTCGAGGCGACCCGAAGCCTCGAGCGTCTGGGCACGCTCGCGCGCAACATCGGCCATCATTGTCGAAGGCTCGAGCTGAATAACTTTTCGGATGGCGCCTGGCGCCTCAAAGCCGTCCTCATCTTCGATGCCCTCGCGCAAGAGCTCGGCCAAAATGCTGCCTGTGCCGCATCCGAGGTCAAGTGCGGTGTCAAAGTCTTTGGCAACATCAGAGATGCGGTCAACAATCCTCGAGGCGGCATGCTCGCGCAGAAAGTCGAAGTCCCCTCCGCTAGACACATAGGCTCGCGCCGCGCGGTCCCTGTGTGCGCGCTTCACGGCACTCTCGAAGGGATCTCGAGTTGCGCTCGGCGCCATTCCCGAGGCTGCGCGCCGTGCGTTCGCCGCTGCTGCTGCTCTCAGACCAGGCGCCTTAGCAACCGCGCGCGTGATACTTGCGCCGCGCGCCATGCTGCTTGCGACCAAGCGTCGTGGCCCGTACATTGTCTTCTGCTCCTGCCAACGCGTTGTGGAATTGCTGCGCCTTTCAATCCTCCGACACCATCGTGATGGGCAAGCTCAAATCGGTGAATCTGTGACGAATAGCCAGCCTGAGCAAACTGCGGTCGTACTGATCTCGTCGTTTCCAGCCTTGGATGAATGAGTCAGGACAATGGCGTGCGTAGCTCCGCCTTCAGTCACATCACATGCAAGACGAGAAAAACGAAAATGTTAGGAAAACGCTGCGCACAAACAACGCTGGTGAAACAAACAAACAAACAAACAAACAAACGAACAAACAAACAAACGAACGAACAAACAAACAAACAAACAAACAAACAAACAAACAAACAAACAAACAAACAAACAAATAGTTGGAAAAACACTCACATAATGGGACAGCGGTCCCGAAAGGTCTGGTTGTGAGGATCGAGAGCCTTGCGAGCTGCCCGAAGGCTCTTGGAGTTAAGAATCTCGCAAGGAAAGAGACGATTCACGTCAGCATTGGCTGCAACGTCTTTGCGCACGTAAAACAAAAGATAGGCCCGCGAAGAGACGGCCTCTTCTTCGCTAATTTCGGTAATGATCCGGTCATCAAAGTTGTACCACTTGCCGTTGATCGAGCTCTTCGTTTTGGCGATGTAGTGGCCACCGCCCAGGCTGCCCGTGTGATCCACGACACCGTAAAGATCGTACTCCGGAGGGATACCACCATGCTCATGACCGCCGTACGCCCGTAAACCGACATACTCTGAGTCTACCAACACGTCGACAAGCTCGAGTGCTTCTTCTTCTGCTTCGGCTTTAGCTAGAGCCTCTGGTGACAAAGTCTGATCAGACGTCTCTGCCGCAGCGACGGACTTCCCGTGCCCCCCACCATTTTCGCCTTCAGCTTCTTCTTCTTCTTCTTCTTCTTCCTCTTCCTCCAAGGCATTGACCGGAGCGACAGCGCTGTCTCTGCGTGCAGACATCGATGATGGGCGCGCGTTCACCCCCAATTCTTTGCCAACGAAACGCCCATTGCTGACTCCAGCGGCATTGTCCGGCTCCACATCGTCGATATCCTCCTTTTCTTCGTCGTCGTCGTCTTGTTCGACTCCGCTACTGTCCTCATCCGCTTCGACGCCACGCTTGCGCAGGGCGAGATCAAGAGATCTGCGGGATTTGCGAGGCTGAGCAGGCATCGCATGAGCCAAATAAGGCGAAAGATCGAGATCTCGGGTCGGATACTCAACCAAATTCAAGAGTTTGCGGCTACCATCGAAGCGCTTCAGGTGCATCACGAGGATAGGAGGCGCACGCCAGAGCCCGAGCGTCATGGAGTGGTCCTTGAAGTCCTTGCACCGTGCACAGCGGGCCTGATCCTCCCCGGTGAGCTGCTCCTTCCGGACAAAATTCTCCAGCAAGGAAGACAAGGGCATCCGCTTCTGCTCTTCGCGTCGCACATCGTCGACACTCGAATGTTTGTCCACAGGCATAAGAGTCAAAGCATTCGACCTCGATTTACCAGCGGGGGAACTCGCGCTCCCCCAGTCGACCACAAGCGTGCTCGGCCCCGTGAATATCGTGGACACGGGAGTGCTTGTGGGCTGAATCGGGCAACCATCGCATGCAGACATCCATGAGCAACTGCCGCAAGTTCGTTGTTGCCTGTCGGCACCGAGAGCGACAATGGTGAATCCCCATGTCGATCGGATCTGTGACGCAGACACATCCTTGGTCGGCGGAGAGCCGCTCAAACCCGCAGAAGCACCAATACTTTCAAAGACGCCCGGAGAAAGCGCGCCGCCCTCGTCACCAGCGTTCGCAGAAGGCGAAGAAGCGCCGTTGAACTGCCGAACTTGCCTCGCGACAGCCTCGTACAATGCATACCCCGAGAGTCTGTCGGGGCGCGCCATGAGCACAAAGGGCATTCCTACCAAGACGGGGCGCATCGGGTTCACAAAGTAGCACGCATGTTTGTGCCAGACCCGCTGCTCCAGCTTGAGGAGCATGGGCCTCATCGGAACAGCACGAACCTCGTTGCTCACGAGCACGACAGTGCGAGTCTCGCTGATGTCATTTGTATCCGCAGCGAATTTGACCTGGTATTTGGGCAAGCGTCCCTGTCGCTTACTGGTGGTGCCTTTGATCCCAACCACAACGCCAAGCATTGGACCGAAGTGGTCGTCCGAGACGTGATATTCCACTTGGGTCCCAATACCGATTCCAATCTCATCATCTTGCTGGGGTTGCCCCTCTGGGTCTCCAGTAACGCCAATGTCGCCATCAACCTCTGCATTCTTATCATCATCCTCGCCATCCGCCTCTTTGGCATTGTCATCGTCATCTTCGTCGTCGTTAGCAGCAGCAGCGGCGGCGGCAGCCTCCTTGAGGTTGACCGCCGCGCCGGAAAAACCGTCTTCATGATGCAAATGGGGGAGCTCAAAGGCGTACAAAGGGTCACGCGCGCGTAGGGTTTTCAACGGACGAGCGTCGGGTACAAAGCTGAATATCTGACGCTCAAACACATATGCCAAGACCAAGCGCTCCGAATCGAGGTTTCGCGGCGCACGTTCGCCGGCATCCTCGTCCTCCGTGTTCGAAGTAGGACCTTGTAAAATCGACTGCACGACACTGCCCGTGGTGCCGGGCTGAAGATCGAGCAAGGCGCGACGTACATCGCCAAAGTTACCTTCCTTGCGAAGACGCATCGCGACCAAAAGGGGCGGCCGCGAGGCGTCGGCAAACACCACATGGACCATCACCGTCCGCTTGGGCGACTCTGGAAGCGGGAGCGACAACGTCGAGAAAGGCTCGAAACGCGCCGATTCATACCCACACGTGTCGCACCGCAGCAGGGTCTTAAACTGACCTGAAAACAATGCTGTGACAATGCTCAGTTCACGACGCAAGTGCGCCATCCACCACTCTCGCGCTACCTCTTGGTCTGCCCGCCCGTCCGAGTCCTTGAGCTCCACGTACGCTTTGCTCTTGATGCGATTGAGGTCTTGCGCCAATCCATCGAGCAGAGAAGACAAGAGTTCCTGTGCATCTTGCTGCTGCACCCCGAGAAATCGAGGATCGTGCTTGGAAAGCTCCTTTTTGAAACGGCGCGGAGCGATAGAAGCCGGAATTCGCCCATTGGCGCCCCAGGCGATACGAAAGAGATCCGCAAAGGCGTCAGCCAGGAGACCGTGCGTGCTATCCCTGAGTGTCGTGTTCACATCCGACACGTAGGCATCGTCTAGAATGTACTGCTTCAACGACTCTGTGTGCAAGAGGCACTGCAACGAGGCGGACATGAAGCAAGTGTTGCCGAGATTGGCCATGCCCACGTTTCCGAGCACCTGGGGCGCCGGCCGGCCGGGCGACGGGGGACCTCCTACAGGTCGTGTCGCCAGCTGGGTCTTGGCATTGCTGCGCGCAGTCTGCGCACCAATTGCAGGAAGACCACTCGAGGCGCGCGAGGTCGGCGAGTTGTGAGGCGAGGGCCCACCCCCCAGCATGACCACGCGCGCATTGGTATGAGGCCCAGAAGCAATTTGGATCTTTGGATCCCGAGGCCGAAGCGAGCGCAGGGTCTCGATGCTTGCCAGTGGCCAGCTCCCATCTGCGCTACAAAGCTCGAGTATGATGGTCTGGTCATCTTCAAGGTCCGCCTCCTCGACGGTTTCTTGGGGATCCTGCAGAAGCTTGGCATTGATGTTCGGCCCGCGAAGAGGGCGCGCCTCGGGTCCCGCAAAGGTTGCCGAAAGCGACTCGAGGCTATCATCCACCATGCACCAGAGCCGCATACACTCGGCAGAGAAGCGGTCACGATTCTGCAGGGCAGCCCTCTTTTGCGCGAGACCATCCTCCGCGGCAGCACTTTGCGTGCTGTAAAGACTATCCGTGGAGAGGGCGCGTCCGCGGGGTTCCATGAGGCGGTCCAAGATGGCACGCTCAATGTCCCGCACGGTGGCCCGACGTGAAACTTGAATTCTTGCAGGTCTGTCGGCGTTAAAGCTGTCCAGATGGGCTCGATCAGAGGTGGTGTCAAGGCCCGACTCTGCTTCCCCGGAAAAGGCGACGCAGCGCACATGGAGCGAGACGGGGAAAAGTTCGATCTCAGCACGCTCGAAAGGCGTCTCGGCAGGAATGACCTTGCGCGCGAGGACGGGTCCGCCCCCATACGTACCGTGAAGAAATTCCCAAGCATCGCGACACAATATCACAAAGTCCCGCTGGTGGTTGAGCTCGGGGCGCAGCGCGCAGAATTCGAGCTCGCCCAGGTCTCGCGGATCGTTGGGGTCTTGCTCGGGCTCAAGTCCGCGAACGATGTCGCGATTATCGATTGGCCCAGGCCGCTCGAGTTGGCGGCTACTCCGCAGGGACATCAAATCGACCTCCCCATGAGAGTATCCGCTATAGGCTTGCCACGCTCGAAACCACCTTGCAGACACAACAAACCAGACATCACCCGGCACAAGGAGCTCGCGATCGGGAGATCGATGCATGCGCTTGAAAGTGCTTCCTTCTTCAAGCTGTGCGCGACTTGACTGGTGACGCACAAAAGCAGGGTGTCGTTTGAGATCAGCGTCTGCAAAGGGGCCGCCCGTTGACCGCGACAGATGCGCGTTGAGACCATACCCTGGGGCCGCTTGGCACATCATAGCGCTTTCAACTTCATCCGGTCGGGGAGGGAGCGGTGGGCCGAGCTTGCTCATTGGCCCGCGTTCGGCCACATCTGAAACACTTGTCTGCGCAGCAGCCATGAAGACAGGACCCAGGAGCTTTTGTCCAACGCGCGTTGGCCAGCTCACAAGCGGAGAATCCATGAACTGCACCATACTTCGCGAGAACGCTTCTAGTGTGAGCGGGGAAGCCCATTCCGCATTTGTTCCTCGCGTGCGAGCAAAGGCTTTGTCGATGAGGTCGTACGAAGACCGGCGCTCGTCGTCACTCAAGCGATGATCATCGAGGCAATCGGCAAATCGAAGAAGAGAATGGCGACTGAGAGCGCCGGTCCTTTCGTTGTCGTACACCTGAAAAAGAAAGCGCAACCGTTCTTCGTGCTTGCCGCGGCAGAGAATACATAGACCGCAGAGCAGCTCGTTCCAATCAAGCGCCTGGTTTCCGTTCATATCGAAAACACTAAACATGCGGAGCGCAAGAAGCTCGGGAAAATCTGGGAAATCTGCGAGAACCAGAGATTTGAATGTCATGAAGCCAATTTCGCTAAATCCTTGCTGAGGAGACGCACTTGCCAGTCTGTCGAATCCGCTACGAAGTGTCCTAAGTTCGAGCGGTGTAAACCGTTTTCGCGCCTCCTCCGGCGACACGATTCGCCCATGTGTCCCACCCATGGTGCCTCGTGCAGATTGATTGCGGTCCCTTGATCACTCACTCCACGCAATGCGCAGTGTAGTGCAGTGCAGTGCAGTGCAGTGCAGTGCCGAGCAAGAAAGCAAGCAAGCAAGCAATCTAGCTAGCTAGCTTTGCGTAGTACCAAGAATGGATGATGGGCAAATTCCAGCTGGAACACGAAAAATGGGTAGCCCTCCCGTCACCTCTGTCGGTCCTCTCCTTCCTTCTTTCCTTCGCACGATGTCAGATCTCCGCAAGGGCCTTCGTTCTTATCCTCTTAGCCTGCGCGAGCTTGCGCGACTGCCACGATCGCGCCTTCGCCGATTGCGAGAAGCGAGCGAGCGTGCCGGCCTCAACTTTAGTTCGACGTGTCCTCTTTTCCGACTTCTGTGCGATCAGCCTGAACTGGCCTTTCTCGGTCGGTCTCCCTTGCGCCGGGCGACGACGCGATAAGGGCCTGGTCTCGCGCGTCTACTCTCGCGCGCGCGTCCTCGTCCTCGTCCTCGTCCTCGTCCTCGTCCTCCTCGGCGTCGCGAGGTCTGCACGCGAGTTCGAGCAGAGGCCTCGGCGTCCTCCCCCGTGCCGCGTTTCAAAAAATCGCCTGACCGCTCGCTCGCTCGCTCGCCCGCTCGCCCGCCCTTGGCGACGACGGCTCGCGGCAGCGGCGCACTCGCGCGCGCGTGCGTGCGCGCGCGCGTGCGTACGTGCGTGCGTGCGTGCGTGCGTGCGTGCGTCGCCCGGGGCCGCCGCGACGAGGGCGCGGGCGCGGGCGCGGGCGCGAGCGAGGTCTGCCTCTGCTGCCTCTCCCGCTCTCCCGCCTTTTACTACCTCGCGACGACGGTGCGAGAAGACACGTGTGCACGGAGACTCCCCCGGTGGCCCCTCCGGAGACCGCGCACGCCTGCGTGCGTTCGGCGCTGGCCGGAACGAGGGGGGGCAGCGGGGCGCGGTGCAGAGGTGCCTTGTTATTGCGGCTGCTTGCCATCGCAAAAAGTCCCACGCCGGCGACGTGTTGATTAGGTTTTACTATACCATGGCAACAGCGACACGAAAGGAAAGCAAGCAAGTCGAAGCAAGCAAGTGAACGAGCAATGGAAAGCAACAGCAACAGCAAGCTGCAGCTGGCTCTGCTCGTGGTCGGCAGTGCCTCCAAAGTCGTGCTGGCTGCACTGCTGGCATCTATGTAAAGCTGTCGGGAACTGCTGAACATTACGTATAAAGGGCAAGGCGAAGAGTTTCGCATCGTCCAGGCGCCTTGGCCGGGCTGATGGAAAACGATAGCTGCAGCTGATCGCTGTGAAAGGAGAGATACTTTTCATGCAGCAGCCGTGCAGGCCGCAGGTCCGAGTGTAGTGAACCCCATGTTATCGCTCTCCGTTTATTACGATGAGCTGGCAAATCTGAAAGATTCGCCAACTCTCTATCCTCTGACGCATAGCTTTTGAACGATTCGTCACTATGCGTGGGTAGCAATTACACGCGGCCAGGTGTTGATAGAGGTTGCTGCCTTCTTCACGTAAAAGGCGCTTGTGCCTGGCTGCTGCTGGCTGCTGCTGCTGCTGCCGCCGCTACTGCTATACTGGTTTTCTCGAACTTCTATTTTCCTTGTTTTGCGTCGTTGTTTTGCTTGTTTTGCCGCCCGTCGCACTCTGGAAACAAAGTCGGAAACGGAGGACGCACGAGCAGCGAGCGCCGCGCAAGACCGGGGCACGCGCGAGGGACGGGCCAAACAGCAACGCGGAAAACATGCAGTACGGCGAGCAGGAGCTGCGCACGGCGGTGCTCAAGTACCTCGAGCACACGGCCGGCAGCGATGAGGGCGCCAAGTCCGCCGTCGCGGAGGTCGCGAGCAAGGTGCTCGGCGTCGAGACGTCGAGCGCGCAGCAAGGCGAGTCCGACGAAGTAGACCTTCTTAAGACCTTCAAGGCTGGGTGCGAGAAGCTTGGCATCACCCTGCAAAAGGTCCAGGAGAGCACGAGCGCAGTAGATCCGGCAATCGAAGCTTCGCCGAAATTCCAAAACTATCTGACCCGCGTCAAGGAGAAGGGCTACTTCGGAGACGCGGCAGAAGACTCGCCCGAGTACAAGAAAAAGTACGAGCGTCTCGTGGCCAAGTACATGGAAAAGTTTGGTGGCGCCGAGAGCGCTCCCAAGGCAAGCGGCGCACAAGAAACCCCTGCTTCGGCGTCGGGTGATGCCAGCGCAGCCGGTACGAACGCTGAGCAGGAGGCCGACAAGCTCAAGGAGGAAGGAAATCAGTTCCTCAAGAGCAAGGAGTACGATCGTGCTGTCGTGTCTTACTCCAAAGCCATCGACCTTTCCCCAGCAGGAAGCAACACGCACATTTACTATGGCAACCGCGCGGCTGCATATCTTTACCTTGAGAACTTCGAGGGCTGCCTCGAAGATTGCACGCTGGCAGTGACTTTGAATCCATCGTACGCTCGTGCACATGCCCGCGCTTCGACAGCAGCTCTCCGTCTCGGCAGGACCGAGGAGGCACGCAAGTCTGCCAAGCGAGCTCTCGAACTCGAGCCAGGTAATGCTGCCGCGCAGCGAACTCTCGACGAACTTTCGTCAGGCAGTGGCAGCGCGGTTGGTGGCCCCGCCGGTGGAGCAGGCGGAATGCCCGACATGTCTGGTCTTGCGAACATGATGCAAGGAATGGACCCCTCGGTAATGGAGCAAATGCGCAACGCCGCTGGAGGGGCTGGAGGCATGCCGGACATTGGTAGCCTCATGAACAACCCGGGCCTCATGCAAGCCGCGCAGCAAATGATGTCGCAGAACCCGCAGATGATGCAAATGGCACAGCAGATGATGCAAGATCCTAATGCCATGGCAAACATGATGAAGATGATGGGCGGCATGGGCGGCGGTGGCATGCCCAAGTAAGTTGACAGATTCGTTCGTTTCGTCTGCGTGCAGCCAAGTATGACGCATGATCGGCCGCAACACTCGTTCATGAAAGCGTTTGCACAATGCAATGATATTTTCTTTCCCTTCTTTTCCCCCCAAAACTTGTTTTTGTTTGCCTCATTTCCTTTGGGTTTTGGCGTGGTTATGCTCTGCTTTGCACGGCCCACCAACTTGCTGGCAAAACCCCAACCGAGCATGGAGGCCCTTCTTTGGGTCCTCGTGCTTTTCAGCTGGCATGCATATCTGTGCGCGGCGACGCAGACGCCGCACGTGCTCTTCGTCTCTGTGCCCGTACACAGACACGCGGACCCCTTGGTGTAAGTAATACTCGCTGACGTAGGATGACAGCGGCTGTCTCCATGTCGTTCATGCTGTTGTGTCGCGCATCTCTCTTGCCGAAGCTCGTCCTTGCCGACTCGCACACAGACAACGGGGCCGGGCAGCCCAGCTTGATCGCACCAAACTCTCTCTCTCTCTCTCTCTCTCTCTTGCGAGAAAGAGAGGCGTGCTCGGCCCTGAGCAGTGCAGCCGCCGCTTACCTGCTTCTAGGGTCCTTTGAAAGAGCCCACGCTCCTTTTGTGCTTAAAAAGGAGCAGAGCGCTTCTCTCAGGGAGAAAACGCACTCTGCGCACGTGGCGCAAACGCAGAGCAAAGGAAAGCAAATGCGGCAGCGGAAATGTAACATGTCTGACTGACGATGAGACGTGAACACACAGAGAAATCGCGAGCCAATTTGCATCAACGTACAATGTCCCCGTACGCTTTGCTACACCAGCGTGGTTCGTACCAGAGCTTTTTTCAAGTCCTCGAAAAGAACATCTTTTGCGGAAGCTGAATGTCCTGCAGCTTGAACGCGTGCCACAACCCGAAGAAGTACTCGAATCCTGGCATTTGCTGCGACGACACGTATCGCCCAGATCCCATTCACACCTATCCTCACCCGCTAAGCGGCGCGCTATGTCAGAAACAAAGTGGTGCTCGCTGCCTCACGTCGACTGCACGCTCGAGCGATCGACAGGACTTGGGGCCCTTTCCCGCGAAGATTTGCGTGCTGCGTTCGAAGGGCCTATAACCACTGCTCTCTTGCGCGCGTATCAAGGTGAGGGCACCGGCAAAAGAATACGGAGTACGCAGCCTTTACGTGGCAACCATCTTCCGGCATTGGTGGTGACAGATCGCTTTTCCCTATCAGGGTTCACATTTGCGGAACTATGCAAGGCAGCACTCGTTGTGCACAATCCTTGGACGCTCTTTGACATTGATGATCCACCCCCCTTTGTGCGGACTCCAGGTGCAGATTTTGCCGCAAACAATATGCATATTCTCTCGCGATTGCGCAACCTGTGGTATCGGCTTCATGCCCGCGTCAAGGACGCCAAATATGCACATGAGAGCTTTAGGCAGGTACGAGAGGGTATGGGTCTCGGCCCAATCGCGGTGCCTGGGGGCTACTGTGAGGAACGTCTTGTCCTGAGCGATTCCGTACTCGGATATCTCGACGAGCCAAGACCCATGCCCCCACTGCAGCAACTTATTGGGGCAGTACTTCCGCCCATGCCGGAAGATGATGCATCTCGTCATGGGCCTCAGGTCAACGGATTTGGAAAAAGGTCAGCGCCACGGACTTTTGGTGTGCCCGGTAGACTTATTCTACACGGATCATACTCTGACGAGGAGATGGCTGTCCTCGTCGAGGCTTGCGCGCACCACAATCTATCATTGACGCTAGTTGGGGAGCGCTGTCTGAGTATTACAGCTCTCAAGCATTTTTGCGATGCGTACGCCCCACAAGTGGCGGGCACTGCGGAAATGAGTGCCGCCATCATGTTCACAAGTGGCGACCTCTCGTGCGTGCACCTCGCTGGGATATGTGAAAACATTCGTGGGCTGATTGTTCGACCCATCCTTGCGGAACAGCTCGAGGTGGCTATTCGAGTAAGCTCGAGCAAGATTGGCATAGTTTTGGCCCAAAGTGATCTCGAAGCAACAGAAGTTCGCCGTGCCCTTGGTCTGGCAATCAGCGGGTCCCAAGAGGCGAATCTGCGGCATTTTGGCGAAGCGCTGCGTGTTGCAGGAGGTACAACTCGTGCGGCGCTATGGATTTCCCGCGCGCTTGACTACAGTTTTGCGCACTTTCTTCCCGTCGATTGTGGACTCCCGTGGCATCAGCATTTTTTCCTCGACGTTTACGCGCTTTACCTCTGTGGATTGCTTGCGTCTCTTGTTGTGCTCAAGGTCGTTTGGGAAGCTTTTCTTGCGTCTTTGGACTCGAATGCAAAAGCGGCCACCACTGCAACGGGGCTCGGTTTTGGAAAATACGGAGAAAAAAGTGGTGTTTTTAGCTTTGACGATCCACCTTTCGACTTTGCTGCCTGGGACTCTGACGACCCATCTCGCGACGAAGACGCGCGCGTATCTTTGCAAATGGAAAAGTCTGGAACGAAGAAGGCACACGCGACACCGGTGCTTACTCATGAGAATGGCCGCGCGTCTCATGGTACTTTGCACGATGAGGAGAACGAAGCAAACATGATGTCGACATTTCCTCCTACATCGAGTACGAGTGCCACCTCTTCGGGCTCGACACTCCACCGACGTCGTGGGCGCCCAGCAGCTCATCGTCGAGCTGCTGGGGGCCAGCACCAGCATCAGCATTCCGCGTCGTCACATACTCACTTTCACCAAGGCGGCGAAATGTCATCGAGAAGTGCATCTTTAGGTCGCCCAGGGCGTGGCGCGGCATCAAGTGACGATGCGGCGACTTCGCAGACCACGACAAGGTCGCTATCGGGGCCGAGTAGCGAATCCGTGGAGAGTGCTGCAAAGCGAAACCAGTCTATTGGTGTCAAGGCTTCTGCAACAGGTTTGCAAGAGGCCTCGGAAGATTCAATGCAGACATTTCAGCCTCGACGAGGTCGCAAGAGTCGCGTGTTTACCTACGAGCGGGTTGTTGCGAGCGCGCAGAATGCATTAGGCCTAATGCAAGAGTGATCATTTGTTAAAATCCAGTCCATTACTTTACTTTGCCTCCCAAATAATAGTGCCGTCGCAGGTGCACACCTTTTTGTGGTTTGCGCCTACGACTGCGCTTCGCGCGACGACGCAGGTCGCGAGAGACGTCCAAGAGTCATCATCAGCATGTACAACCATTCCGCGCCCAATTGCTTCCCAGACGCGAAGGCCGCGTACGGCCTTGGTGATGTCGATCTCACCCGAATCGTTGGCAATAGCGCTGCATAGAAATCCTGGGACGTCTTTGGCGGCTTCAGGAGTCGTCGGCGCGTTCGCGATGCTGCAATCTGCACCTTCAAAGACGCCGCCCTGCTTGCCAGGACGAGGGTCTCCAAAGCAATGGATTGCCACAGAATACGAGTCGCCCGCCTTGAGACCTCCAAGGGAGACTTGCAGGGCCGCCACGTTGTTGGAGCGCTGAATGATGCGGACAACGCCGACGACGTTCCCATGCCCGTATGCCTCGCCTCGGAACTCGCCAATTACGGACACGCTTTCCTCAAAGGAGCCCACGGTATCCGGGACGGTAATGGAGCCGTCCGAGGCTAGACCTGCGCTGGTTCCGATGATGGCAGCTTCGAAGCCCACGGACTCAATCTCCTCGACGACTGCCTTGGCGGGCGCCGCGCTGCGCACGACCACTAGGTCCGTCGGCACGTCGATCTGGACGACCTCCCAGGCTCGCGCGTCGAGCGCGCCTCGAATTGTCTTGGCACACGACTCGCACGACATCTTCACGAACAGCTCGTACGTGAGCAGGTCGTCGTCTTGCGTCGCCGCCGCCGCCGCCGCCATGGCGCCGGACTCGGCCTCCTGCATCTCCCCGGCCTCGGCTCGCGCCGCTGCGATGCCTGCCGTCCAGAGCGTGCCGAGCGCGCCGAGCGCGCCCGCGACGCCGCAGAGCGCCTGCCGCCCGCCGCGCCGCTGCTCCGCGCGCGCGAGTCTGCGAGGCGCCGCGAGTCTGCGAGGCGCCGCGAGCGCCGCCGCGTTGCGCGTTTGCGCGCTCTCGGCGCCTCGCCGCGGCGGGCCCGAGCGCGGGCCCGGAGCCCCCGCCGCCGCGCGCAGCCGCAGGCCGCGCGCCCGCGCGAGCAGCCGCAGCATCCTCGGCGGCGCGGCTCGCGGTCGCGGTCCCGGTCGCGGTCGCGGTCGCGGTCGCGGTCGCGGTCCCGGTGGCGGTCGCGGTGGCGAGGCGGGCGGCCGCGGCGGGATGGAGGTGGCGAAGGATGAAGCTTGCTCTCTCTTGCGAGCAGCCGCAGCACGTGCGTCACGTCACGGTGGCTTTCACAGGTTTTTGGTTTTTTTTTCCGACTTGCGTTTTCTTGGGCCCAACTGCAACTTGCGCTGCTGACTTGACATTCCATTGTGAGTTCCGTCCCAGTGGCTCCGTCGTTGCGACAGTGCGAGTCGGCGGCTCGCCCGTCAGGGAGCGCCGGCGAGATTGAGCAAAGGCGAGACGAGGCCGTGATGGCGCTGAAGCTTTTGGCAACGGGCGGGGCGGCGTGGCGTCTGGTTCGATGATATTGAGGTTCGAGCGAGCTCGAGCGGTGGTTGTTCTTCATTCACAGTCAATCGGATCAAATTAGGTTAGGTTTGAGACTTGGGAAAAATGAAATGACCAGTGGCAGCAGCTATGATTGATCGATTAGTTTGCTTGCGAAGTCTTCTTGTTCATCTCCGCGGAAACTTCCTGCACGGCCAGGATGAGAGCGTGCGCATGCTCCGGGTCGTGGTCCGGAAGCATGCCGTGTCCGAGGTTGGCAATGTAACGCTGCGTTCCAAAGCCCTTGACCATATCTTGGACAAGCGCACGAATGCGGTCCGGCGAGGCGTACAGAGCGCACGGGTCCAAGTTGCCCTGAAGAGAGGCCTTCTTGATCGAGACCCGGCGACGTGCAACCTCGGGCAAGATGTTCCAGTCGAGACTAAGCGTATCGTACTCGGAGTCGGCGAGCTTTTCGAGAGCACCCTCGTGACGCACATTTCGAGCAAAGACTGTCATGGGAACCTCGGGAAGGCCCTGGGCGCGCAGCTCTGCCTTGACCTTGGTCGCGATCTGGCACAAGTAAGGATGCGAGAACTCGTCGTAGAGCTCCGGGCCCAGATCGCCACCCGAGCTCTCAAAGACCTCGAGCAACTGAGCTCCGGCGCGAACCTTGCCGACAAGGTACTCAATGATAATGTCCGTGAGTGCTTGCAAGAGTTTTTTCGACGCCTCCGGGTGGCAGTATAGCCAAGCCTTGACCTTGCTCATGGTCTTGCTGCCACCGCCTTCAATCATGTAGCCCATAAGAGTAAACGGTGCACCGGAGAATCCAATCACAGGAACGCGCGCCTTGACACGCTGGCGCGTAAGATTGACCACATCGTAGACGTAGCCGAGGGTCTTTTCCATGTCTGGCTTGAAGTTGAGGCGGTCGAGATCCGCCGGGTCGACAAGGCGGTCAGGAAAGACGGGCCCACGACCCGGGACCATCTGCACTTCCATACCCATAGCCTGCGGAATGACGAGGATGTCGGAGAAAACAATAACAGCGTCGAGAGTGGGGAATCGCTCGAGCGGCTGCAGAGTTACTTCGGTCGCCAGCTCCGGATCCTGGCACATGGTGAAGAAGTCAGCATGTTTGCGAAGCTCCCTAAACTCGGGCAAATACCTTCCGGCCTGGCGATGCATCCACACAGGAACGCGCTCCGTTTCTTCTCCGCGCGCTGCTCGCAAGAGAAGATCGTTCTTCGCTGGCGGAAAGTCCTCCACGGGTACGCGCTTTACCTTGCGCCGCCCGGCCGCCATGGCGCCGCTTTCGTCCGGCTTGAGTCTACCCGCGGTGGCTGCGCCCTTGGGCGCCTTGCCAAACTCGGAAATCTCGACTCCGCTCGTCTTAGCCGCGGCCACCGCCGCAGCCGCGCCCAGCACGGCGCCCACGCCCACGGCAAGGGTCAAGCTCGCCCAGGACGTCTGGCCGGCGTCGCTGGATGGCGCCATGTTGCAAGCGATCAAAATGGCGAAATAGCGAAATGGCTAGCTAGCCCTGAAGCTCGCGCGTGATGTGGTGGCCAGCGCCAGAGACGCTGAGCAGGCCGCTGCTGGCCCTCGGACGCGCCTGCTGCTCGCTCGTTTGCTCGCTCCCTCGCTGCAGCGCGCAAGTCCAGGCTTTGCCTCTCTGGCTGGACTCGGATGAAAATCAAGCAAGGGAGCAAACATGCATCAAAGTCAAGAAAGGGACTATTGCACGTTTAGGTCTTTTAGGTCCTTTCTTTTGGCACGGAGACAGACGGACGAGCCTAACCACGACGACGACTCGCACAAAGACCCAATTCACGCACTCGCGCGCCACCGCGCAAGTCCGGAGGAAGTGGATCTGGAAAAGCGCCAGCTGCCGCGAGAACTGCGTGCATAGAGAAGAGTTGAATCGACACGAAAAGACACGACACGACACGAAGCGAAACGAAACGAAAGAAAAGGAGCTCTGCGGCGAGAATAACAAGATGACGGCTGCTCAAGCTGCGGAGGAGAAGGTCTCGGCGCTCTCCAAGGAGTTCGCGCAAAAGGCCACGGTCACCGGCAGGAAGCTGACCAAAGAAGAACAGAAGGCAGCGAAGAAGGCCGCAAAAAAGCAGGAGCGCGCTAAACTCGCCGAAGAGAGCCGCAGAATTAGCTCCACGCTCTCGGCCGCGCGGTTTGCAGAAGATGGCACAACGCCCCGCGATCACCTCGAGAACTTTGCCGCCTTTGCCAAATTCGATCGGAACGGGCTTCAGCTCACACTCAAGGCGTTCGCACGCGGTGCAGAGGGCGGGGTACCGCCCGAGGTTCTCAAGGCGTGCTTCGACATGACCGAGGCCAACATGAAGGCCTCTTATGAAGAATCGGGTTGGGGCTGGAATGCGCTCAAGAAGCAGCGCGAACTCGAGAGCGAGGAGGCGCGTCTACTCGTCGCATTTGATACAGAGAATGTCCCTCGTGCTTTTCTTCACTTCCGTTTCGAGCGCGAGGAGGACCAGCTTGTCCTTTACGTTTACGAGGTTCAGGTTGATCAGGCGACCTGTTCGCGAAAAGGCGTGGGCCGGCATATCATGCTGCTTGCCGAACTCATCGCGCGGCGTGCGGGGATGGACTGGGTCTGCCTCACTGTTCTCAACTGCAACGAGGCGGCAGCTAAGTTCTACGAGCGTTTGGGCTACAAGATGGACGAGACTTCTCCTCAGGTCTCCCAGATGGAGGGAGAAGAAGATGCCTCGTATACAATCCTCTCGAAGCGTTGCGGGGCGAAGCCTGCTACGGCGTCTGCTTAGAAACCGTTGCATTTGCATTTGGTTGGAAACACGTGATAAAGTAAAATGATAAAGATTATCCTGATTGACATGAAGCTCTTTCCCTCCTTCAAGAAGTAAGGCGAGGTTCAAAATCAGGGGAACCTATCGCGCTGCACAAAAGCAGCGGTCTCCCAAAAGAGAACGCCAAAGTATAAAGTGAGAAATAAAGAGAGAGAGAGAGAGATTGTTTGCCGCACAGCAAGGCAGCGAGAGAGTACATACATGTGCGGATGCAGGTTTGCAGGCAGGCAGGCGGGCGGGCAGCACTTGCGTCAAGAATTAAGGGGCATCAAGATCGAAGAAGAAGAAGAAGAAGAAGAAGCTTGTTTGGGCGATTGCTTCGTTTCGCTCTTCACGAGAAATTTTCGCCACACAAGCATCAACGCTCTTTCGGAGACTTGCCAAAAGTAGTGCCCGGCGGGGTTGCCTGCCGCCTCCAAAAGTTTCGTCTCTTCCATGACCACCTTGAGCCATGCGGCGGCAAAGCCGTTCACCACAAAATCCTCCAGACGGAGACTGGCATCCAGCCGGCCAAGGCTCACGACCTGTGCAACGGGGATGCCAGCTGCCGCGTCGACATGCGTCACATCGCTGGGAAACACCCGCGCTGGTTTGTCTTGCAGGCTTGCCACAATATTTGCGCAGGCAATGTCGGCCTGCAACTCAGCGTACAAGGCCATACCTCTCCAGCGAGCCGACGCTTTGTGCGCTACCACATCCCCCACTGCAAAAATGTTGTGCGCCTTGAGAACACCATCGCTTGACATGACATTGAGCTCGTCGTTGACACAAATGCGACCGTCGCCAGAGAGGGCGCTCGCAAACACGGGACGTAACGCGTCCGTGTTGGGGCGCAAACCCTTGCACTCGAGACACAAGTCAAAGCGCAGGGTTCGAGGTCGAGATTCGTTGCCTACTTGCAGCGCCACGGTCCGATCGCGCTTGTTAAGATTGAGAACGCGAGCGCCCAAAAGAAGATCGACGCCACGGCTCTCGAGCCAAGACTGAATGTGCTGACGCGCAGCCGCGGGAAGAGAATGGCACACCTCATTATTGCGATCGATGAGCGTGATACATTTTTCTGTCCCTGCGTAGACTTCGGCGATCTCAGCCGCCCATTCCACGCCAACATAGCCCGCACCAATGATGACAATGTGTTCGGCGTCTGCAATTTCGTTTTCTGTGCCAACGACATCATTCCAGCGTTCGACTGTTTGGACCGGGTTCTGGGCGTGTCGAGCACGTGTATTGCGCGGCTTGATAACGCCGCTGGGATCATGAGGCTGCATGCCGTAAGCGCCCCCTGCTGCGTAAATGAGGTAGTCAAACGGAACACGAAACTCGCCGCCTGCCTCGACGGTGACGCTGTCAAGATCGACGCGCTTGACGAGGCCTTGCACGAAGCCTCGACGAGGATAGGATCGCGTCAAAGACTCCCACCCTCCCCGCGTCAGTGCCCCGAGAATCCCTGGCGTGTACTCGAAAAATTGTTTCTTGTCGATGAGCGTCACGACGCAATTTTCCAGACGAGCTCGATCGAGGCACAATTTGGCCCGAATGCCGGCAAAGCCGCCACCCACAATCACAATTCGCACCGGGTCTGAACGAGAGGATCCCGTATCGTGACTTGATACGCTGCTACTCAGAGTGTGACGCGGCGTTGCAAAGCTCCCATCTTGCCAATTGGCATTTGCAGGTGCGCCGCCGGCTTCCGCAAAGGCCAGCGCGTCGGCACCACTGGGACGCGAGGCCGGCTCGGACTCTGACCATACCTCGGACTCCATGAGACCATCATATCCAGAGTACCCGAGGACGCTCGCACCAGCCCTGGATCCGGGACTTGTCGTGGACGCGGCGGTGCCAAGCATTTCAAAATTCTCAAAGATGGACTCGTTTTCATCGCTGCCGTCGGTGTCCTCGTCTTCGATTGAACTGTTGCCACTGTTCAGGTCCACGGGTTTGCCGGACCGCGATACTGCCGAGAAGCTAGCCCATGAAAGCACGCGGCCTGCGACCCCGCCGGCAAAGTTCACTGCTGTGCGCGTGAACCCCAGTACGCCAAGCTTCACTTGCGCCTCGGCCCGGCGACCTGGACTTACTTGGAGTGTCATCTGATCTCCGTCAGTTCGGGCTCTTGCTGGTGGTTCCACACGAAGACAAACGAGCCTTGCGGTCTCCTTGAGGCCTACGCCCCGTTGTGCACCCAGCGGGACGTTGACGAGGGTTCCACGGGCCTGCAACCCAACCAACCGCGCACGACGCGATCCCGTTTGCCGCGCTCTGCTTGTGGTTCTTTGAAAGACGACATTTGTGGAGCCATATTTTTGCGCTAAAATATACATTTGTGCTGGCGCAGTTGCTCTGTAGTTCGGATTGGCGACTCACGCCAGACAGTACCACTATACGAGCTTGAGCCAGTTGGCTTTTGCCAGACTATTAGTTGTTCGCGACGCATCGAAACGCGACGCGACGCGACGCGACACGACGCGACGCAAGGCTGCCCGTCATTCCCCCTCCTTCGACCGTCGTCGCCGCCCGGCTGAGCTGAGAACGAAGGCGCGCGAAGAGGGAAAATGTTTCTTGCGTCGGCAATTGCCGACCCTGACGCCTGCGTGCGTAAGGAGGGAGAACTGCTCGCCAAGCTCGCAACAAGCATGCTAGAGACACTGCGCGATCCGGTTCTGGGCGCCGCAATGCACGCTAGTATTGAATGTGCACGCAGTGGCGATCTTGACGGTCTCAGAAATCAACTCCAAGAGTCTCAGAGTGAGCTGCACAACGCCGAGCTCGCCATTTCCCAATCGTCTGCGCAAACGACCATTTCGTTGCCGTGTAGTAGTCCTGAATCGGCCACGAGAACCTCCTCCTCCTCCGCTTCCTCCTCCTCCTCTTCGTCGCCTTCTGCGAGCTCTTCGACGACTTCTCTTCCTTTCCATCAGTCGCAGACACCCCCAACCACGACAGAGAGTGCTGCTGGCGCCGAGGCCGTCGCCGCCGCTGCCGTAAACACCACCAACACCACCGCCATCAACGACAACAACAATACCGATACCTTGGCACCAGCACAGCGTCTACATGGTGTCCATGAGGGTAAAGTCGCATTTATGTTTGGGACGGTACGCGAACTTTTGCAGCCAGGACACTCGTTTCAAGGTAACATCAAGATTCCGATCTCGGAGTCAGCGGCCAACAAGGATTTGCTGCAACCTGATATCGGCAAACGGACGCCATATGCTTTGCACGTGCTGCGTACATTCACCGATGAGCGAGGAGAGGAACAGATCCTCGTCAAGCACGCTGCTCACGACGATGAGCAAGTGTGTGTTCTCACGTTGGGCAGTGATGCGGATGGTGCGCAAATCACCTTCAATGACATGGAGACGTTTTGCCAGGGTCGAGCAAGTCTCGAGGCGCAAGAGCTAACCGGCACGGTGCGGCAACTTCAGCACGGAATGGAGGAGTTCCCCCTCGAAGGCGAAAAAGACGTGCACACATTCCACTTAAAGCTGGAATCCTCGTCTGCATCGCAACGACCTCTTTTGGTCAAATTACGCGAAAAACAAGAACGCTTCGTCTTGACGTTTGCGATGCACCGACTTTTATACACGCGCGCGAGTGCGGTGGGGCGCGCCACGGGCGTTGGCAGGTCCGAGTTTATACCTTCAGCGGAGGTGTGCAAGTCGTTCTTTGATATGATGTCTACACTGAATGCTATGCTGCTTCGGCAAGCGAACGCGCTCAACAAAGTGTCATTTCCTTTGCAGGAGACTCGTGACCGTCTCACCGAACTTGCAGCGCAGGGCTTCAGTCGCGCACAAGCCCACACAACTTGCGATGGCCTGTTGCGTTTTCTAACCGCGGTGAATTCTGCTACTTATACTAGGGTTCGTAGCGAGAGCGCAAGGACCGCGAGGGAGTTCCAAGGCAGGATGGTACAAATCGATTACCGTTCGCATCAATCGTATCAGCGCTTTGACAGCGCTTTGCGCGCAGCAGAGAAGCGCATCACACGCGAAACCTTGCAGCGGCATTGCGTTAGTTCAGCCGCTCTTTCTCAGGACGCGAGCTGCTGCATTTGCCTTGAAGAGCTCTGCGATTCATCCGAAGTCATTGCTCTTCCCAATTGCGCGCACAGTCTCCATCTCGATTGCGCGGCGCGCTGGTATTGGCTTTGCGATACATGCCCGCAGTGCCGGCAACAGTTCAATGCTGCAAAGGCGGGCTGAGCGAGCTAGCAACGGCTTAGTGCTGGCGATTAAAGGGTTGCTCCTTTCTCTTGTATAAATGAAGACACGATCCGATCCACCGGGAAAAGAAATGATTGGAAGTTACTGAAATGCTTGCTTTTGCTAATATGCTATAAGACCTCGTGAGAGGAGAGTGAGACGGAAGTGGCCGCGGCGAGTGCTTGCGACCCCCCCCCCCCCCTTCTCCCTCTAAAGGCAAACTTGAAGGCGGCAACGTTTGTTTGCTCGTTGTTAAGATTTGGCGTTTCTATAGACAGAAGCAAGCACCGATTGCAGCCCGAGAAGCCTTGAGACTAGCTATAACTTACGCTTGGGCCCGAGCGGCCAAGGTGTCTCGTGAAGTCCATCTATTGAGAACCGAATGTTGATATTTTCTAAATCTGCGCCAGCGCTTGGTCAAGGTCGGCAATGAGGTCCTGCGCCGATTCAATGCCAACGGAAAGGCGGACCATGGCGTCGTCGATGCCCAGACGCTCGCGCTTCTCCTTCGGAACGCTTCCGTGCGTCATGATGGAAGGACTCTCTGCCAGTGACTCGACGGCGCCAAGCGATTCTGCACAAACAAAGAGCTTGGTGGCCGCGAGAAAGCGACGGCACGCCGCCCTTTTGTCGCCATCATTGCCAGGTTTGACCCAAAAGGTGATCACCATACCACCACCACGCTGTTGCCGGCTCGCAATCTCGAATTGCGGGTGGGAGGCAAGTCCGGGCCAGGATACGCGGACCACCTGTGCATGTGCCTCGAGAAAACCGGCAACGACACTGGCGTTCTCGTTCGATCGCTGCATGCGAATGTGAAGCGTTTTGAGGCCGCGCTGGCACATGTAGCAATCGAAGGGACTCGGGACAGAGCCGAGAGTGTTCTGAAAAAAGAGCAGCTGCTTGTGCACGTCCTCGTTGTTGAGGCAGACGGCGCCCATGACTACATCGCTGTGGCCTGCAATGCTCTTTGTACAAGAGTGCGCGACAATGTCAGCGCCGAGTTCTAGAGGGTTCTGCAGGTACGGGCTAAGAAAAGTATTGTCGACCACGAGAAGGGCTCCAGCCTCGTTCGTCACCTTGGCGACGGCCGCAATGTCGGTGACTTCCAAGTTTGGGTTCGTCGGCGTCTCAAGCCAGACGAGCTTGGCGCCCTCGACAGCTTTTTGGACCAGACTCATATCCTTGAAGTCGACGAACTCCAGCTTCATTCCGTAGATGGGCTCCACGCAGGTTCGCAGGTATCTTTGCGTTCCGCCATAGACATCATCGATACAGACGATCTTGTCTCCCGTGCGGCATGTGCTATGGAGGATGGCCACGAGGGCAGCGCATCCTGAGGCAAAGGCGACACAGTGCGCGGCGCCTTCCGCCGCTGCCAGGGAGAGCTGCAGAGCGTTCCGGGTCGGGTTTCCCGTGCGGGAGTACTCGTACCCAGTGGTCTCTCCGGGCGCCACTTGAGCAAATGTCGTCGCGAGGGAGATGGGCGTTGTCACAGCTCCTGTCCTGGGGTCCGGCTCGTTGCCTGCGTGCACGAAGCGAGTGCCCAGGTCGCCGTACTCGGTGCCCTTGGAGGTGCTCATTTTTCTCTGTGCGGACGCTCCCGTCTGATCACCCGATTGACAATGATCTCTAGCAAACGAGAGACCCCCTCGTGAACCGCTGCTGCTGCTCCTGCTGCTGCTCCTGCTGCTGTTCCTGCACGCGAGCCGTCGTCGCTCGGAGCGAGAGATTGCCAGGCCTGGCGTTGCCGCCGCGGATGCTTGCTCGGAAGGTTCTGGCTGTCGGAATCTTCAAGGTCTGCTGTTGCCGCTGGATCCAAGTGCCCCGATGATTGATCGATCACAAAAACGGCAACTACTTGTAGCTTAGATCTAGTAGCTGAGGATGGTGCCAGTGCAGTGCGTATGAGACACGCGGGTATGATTGTATAGACGCACCGACAAGCTTGCGGCGAGGCTAGTAATATCGGTGATGGAGCGTATACATTGCGCCACGCCTAGACTGAGAGCGTAGAAAGTAATGCATGCATGCATGCATGCATGTATGCACCTTTTTCAAGAAAGGAGAGAAAATGCGCGCATGGAGTGGAAAAATAGCAGGCACGGCACGAAGGAAGACAAAAATAGCCCTGCTGCACTTCGTGCCATGAGAGAAAAGAAAAAATGGATTGTCCGATCGGGATAATTTCCTCTAGTCAAAATCCTTCTTGTCTCCTGGTAGTATAGCAGTACGTACTGTTCAATCAGAGGAGCAGCAGGTACGTACAACCTGAAGAGAAAATTGAGCACAACGAGCACAAAGCGACCTTGGCCGACCGGCGTGCCTGTCGGTCGGTCGATTGGTTGGTCGTCGGCCAGCCATTCGTTGATCATGAACCGTGAAAACACCGGTCGCTCGACATCGTAGCGTGCATTCGCTGATGTCTAAAAAGGCCTTGGCATTGATTGAATCGCGGGGAAAACCACATCGATTGTCTGCGCTTTCCAAGTTAACAAAAGGAGCTCTTTGGATAAAAACAAACTTATATGATACTGACTGTCTGCGCTATGCGGTCTGAGAGGATGGCACCACGTCCTTTGGGGCCCGATCACACTCCCTCTCAAGAATTGTACAACAGATTTGAGTCGCAGGAGTTTGCATAATGAACGAACGCGTGCAAGCGAGCCGGAGAGCGCGAGTGTCGGCGCAAGTGCAAGCGCCAGGGTTTTCTGCGCAGGCACACGTAACATCACCATGCTTCGAGTCGGAGCTGTCTGCAGATGCGAGATCATCGAGCTCGCTGCCGAAACTAGCGGTCGAATTGCCGAGAGAGGAGATGGATCGGCGACGGCGCTCGCTCGCTGGACGCGAGGCAATATCATCGTCAATCTCGGCAAGCCTTTTCCACTCGGCAACGTTCGCGCGGAGAGCGTTAAGCCAGGGCGTGGCGGCAGCGCGCGTTTCTGCATTCGTTTCTGCGAGTTGAACCCAGCTCGGCTCAATGAAGCGCTGAATGAAGCCCACCTCGCCTCGCGCGAACTTGGAGACCGACGGCGGCTCATTGGGCGCCGAAGACTCGCCGCTCTCCTCGAGAAGACGACGCTCCTCATCGAGACGGATGGACCATTCGTAATTCACTTCAAAAGGCCTGCTCGGGTTGGAGAGATCTGCGCAATGCATGATCAGAGCGGCGAGGCGAAGTTTACTCCGCAGCGAAGTTTCGCCCTCGTCGACGCGCGCGAGGTCGTTGAGAAGGGTGTCATGCACAGCCAGATCCGTGCACAGAATGGTGACCAGCACGTAGGCAGACACTTCCTGCGCGCTGGCCTCGGTGCGAGGATCATGTCCACTGGGCATTTTAGAAACAGCGCGAAGCAAGGCAGGGTGGTGTCGAAAGATTTTGTGGGCAATTTTCACGTGGTGTTTCTCCATCGTGGACATGGTCCCGTTGCGGGAAACGACCTCGCGTGGGTCGCTGATTGGATTCCGGATACACGCCTTGGCAGCTGCCACAGCGGCCTTACCGTCCTCGTCATCCTCGCGGTCCTCGTCATCCTCGCCCTCTGAGCTGGCGGCATCATCGACGATAGAATTGTTGCTGGTGATTGCCGCAACAGACTTTTCTTCTTCCACCTCGGCGGGCGAGTCCGATGACTTCTTGGCTTCGCAGGCTACCGCTGCCCTGGGAGCGGCGGTCTGCTGGGAAGAAGATGATGCAGAGGGCGTCGAGGCGGACGGGCTCGTGCTGGCTACCTCGTTGCCGAAGCGCTGCGCCAAATAACGATTTGATAGTCCGAGGTGACCGGCATCGTGACATAGTGCAATGAGACAGAGAAGAAGTCTTTCTCGCGGAGAAAAGATGGAAAGCTTGCTGACGAGACAATAGACGGCCTGCGTAACCGAGCACGCGTGATGGAAATTGTGAAAAGGGTTCTGGTCTTTGTAGAAGCGGCTCGTGCACCGCACAAAGCACTCGATATCGGCCAGCGTGATCTCATCTTGAAGACCTTGGCGGCATACAGCCGCGTCATAGAGTGCACGCGAGAAGGAAAAGACAAGGGTCTCTGTTGGTATTGCCAACGAGTCGTAAATGACGTGATCAAAGTGCAGGCTCTCCGCGATAAAGGCGGCGATGCTGTCCGTGTAGACTGAGTCGGGCTTTATGGCTGCCCCTTGGCTTTTGTCTTCCTCCACGCCAGCGGAGACGTGATTTTCTGAGCTTGTCATGGACTTTGGTGAATAAGAGTTTGGTGCAAGCTCGCTGCATGTGAGCGGCGTTGAAGTTTGCATCTTGTGTTCCGGTTTCCGCGTCTGCGTGGCCGGGAGGGCAGTCGAGACTCGGCTTAATGCGACGCGACGTGAGGTGACGTGGCGAGTCGCGACAAGCCTGGTTCACTTGCTTGGTTGCTTTGCAGGTCGAGAGGCTGGAGAGGCCAGGAGCTGGCTAGCTAAGTAGGTAGCTGCCACCGTTGGCGTTGCCACACTGAACGGAAATGGCGTGCGCGCCTCTAATGAAAACTGTCCGCCTTTGGACCCCGGACGAACAAGTATCTGGTCCTCCGGGACACGAAGTTTAGGCGTCAAGAGGGAGAGTTCGTTGCGGATGCCTTAACTACTTTTTGAGGCCTGCAGGATGCGGCCACGTTTTCCAGCCCGAGCCTTTGTTTCGAGCGTGAATCTGACTGACCCTTGCGTCTCGCACGTCCCAGCTTCGCCTTAGCCGGTTCCGGCAGATATCGGCGGCGAATACGTGGCCCAAGATGGTCTTGGTACCCGACCCGTTCTCAAGCCTGGATCCAGGGCCCCTGTGAGCCCCACCCGCCCAGACAAATGCTGACTCGCTGCCCGGCTGCCTGGCCGCCAGCCCGCCTTCGCTGGCCTGGAGAGCCCGCGCGCGCAGGCCGCAAGAGATAGATCCCTTCCTCCCCTCGCCAGCCAGCTGCGGTCAGGCCCCCTCGCCTCCTCGCTCGCCTGTTGATACCTCAGCCTTCGCAGGCCGGCCCCGCTGTACGCACAGGCCGGAGCCAGTCGCCACGCACGCACGCTCGCGCGCCCTGCGCCTGCGGCCGCTGCCGCTGCCGCTCCGCTCCGCTCTGCTGCTCCGGTCGTCGCGGCTGGCGCGCTGGTTGGCGCGCGCGCGCTGGTTCGTGGCCGTGGGTCGATCGATCGCCTTGCCCTCCTCGCCTGGCCGAGCCGAGCCGAGCCGAGATGAGATGAGATGAGACGAGACGAGACGAGACGACGCGCGGCGCCCTCGCTGCCGCGCCCTCGCGCCTCCCGCCCGCGCCGCTCGCGCCGCGCTCCTCTGCTCGCCGCGCTCCCGGCCGCGCTGCTGCGCGGCGCGATGGAGGATTGGATGCGCGGATGCGCGGATGGAAGGATGGATGGATGAATGGATGGATGGATGGACGCATGCACGAGCGCGGTTGCGGGTTTGCCTGCGCGCGATGCGGAGAGGCGCCGCAGAGGCAGAGAGAGGGGGCAGGCGCGGCAGGCCGGGGCTCCAGAGGCGGGCGGCCGCGGCGTGCAGCCGCCGGGAGAGTCCAGTCCAGCCGGGGCGCGGAATGGAGTGGCGTGGAGTGCGGGCGAGCCTGGAAATGGAGGAGGGAGGGAGGGAGGGAGAAGGAAAGAAAAGAAAAGGAATCCAGCCGCCGCGATGACGGCTGCAGGGAGCGAGTGGAAGGAAGAAGGTCTGCGGGCCTGCTTCGGCGCGCGCCGGTGTCTCGCGCGGAGAGCAGGAGCACTCGTGAAATGGTCGCCAGGCAGCCTGAAGCGAGGGGGCGAGCGAAGCAGAGATGCGAGCAGCCAGCGGTGCGGCGACCAGGCATGGTTACTCTGTTCCTACTCGCCTACTACTGCCAACAGTAGGCCTAGTACTTGGCAGACAACACAAAGAGGGGTGTGCACTCACCTTGTCTGTTGATTGCCAGTGTCAGGAGTTCGCGCCTGCGCGTAAGCCTGCTCTGGCGAAATCACCGGCTGAGGGATTCGCGGTACGGGGGTTTTCGGTGAGGAATAAGCCCCCAAATAAGAGTCAATCCTGCGCACCTTCTCAACCGTCTTTCGTCCGCCTCCTCGACATTCGTAATCGTGTGATGAGACAGCCGTGGCCTGTCTCCAACAATTTGAGCGCGTTACAAAGAGCACAAGCCAGGTAAAAATGGACTGTACTTGCTCGGTGAAAAGCATAGGCCTACATGAAGCTGTCCGAATTTTTGTCAAGGCTTGCAGGGAACAGTGCAAGTCGCTGTCCTGCACCTGGCCTGCGCCTGACCTGCAGAAGCTAGAAGGCCCGACCAATTTGTGATTGTCGTCCAAAGATGGACTTTTGAATTTGTATCTTGTTCTCTGGACTGAGAGACGGGACCAATGCCTTTTAAAAATAAAAATGCCGGCGAATCGAAGGACCATGCGAAATTGATTAAATTGATTTCTCCGCATTGGTCTGATCTCACAGACAGAGAGGACTTGCATGGTATCACCCCCTTTGGCGACAGTGCCCTCTTCTAATTTTTGTTTCTTAGAAAAAGAGCGCGCGGAGCCTCATGTACCGTCTTCCTCTTCTTCTTCTTCATCTTCTTCTTTTGCGTTTTAAAAATTCATAACGCACATGAAACAAGGCATATCAGACCGTTTCCCGTATCCGTCAAGGCCGCCAAGATATAAGCGACTTGTAGGAACAGCCTCTTTGCTCGTATGAACTGGTTGAACCGCCTGCATCTGCGTGCTTGCATTTCTCATGCTCTCGGAAAGTACTTTTCCAGATCCGTCAAGACTAATAGGGAAGCCAGAAGAACAGATATAAAAGTAAAAAGCTCTTCGCCTGCAGTGATTGACTGCATGCTTGCCATTTTGATGCTTTCCAAATTGACTGACAGTGGCATGACTGCATGCTTGCCATTTTGATGCTTTCCAAACTGCTCGCGAAAACATCATCAAACACCACCGAGGTTATCAGTAAGCTGTCAATAATTGATTTCATCCCGGCTTTTAATTTCGTCGGCATATATCTGGTGCAAGCAAGCAAGCAAGCAAGTACGTGTAGATGTAAACGTGAGACGAGACGGGACTAAAACTGTAATTAGTGAGCGATGCTAATGGGTCTTGATGGCTTGGCAAAAGCTGATGAACACTTGGGCAGGTTAGTTGGTAAGATACCTGACGGCAAGACCAATTCCGGACAGAATGGGTACGGCAAAGGCGAGAAAACCAAAGGGGCGCACAGCAAGGCTTCCGTTGTAGGTAACCTCCATAAAGTAGAAATGGAGGGTGCCAAGCGTAAGCGCGGAAATGGCGCTGCCGTATGACATGGGCATAAAGCCCAGCAGCCAAGCGTCCAGAATGCCGGCTGCAGCGATGCCGGTCAAAACAGACACCTTGCGCTTGAAGGCAACCTGGCCGCTGGAGGATTCCGACTTGGCATCCTCAACAATGTTGAGAAACGAAGAAACTTCGGGAATGTTAGGCGAGCCATAGTATTTGTAGACGCTGTACATCGAGTGTACCGAAAGCATGACGGTGGAAGCCACCGTGAGGTCGTAGGGTGTGTCCACGACATCAATGGCGTACGGCGAGAGAGAGACGCCCAGGGTCGTGAGGCCCGCGAGCGCGAGCACCTTGTTCATCTCCACCGCCGAGTGGTCGGCGCTCTTGCGCACCGCGACCACGTCAAGGAGGCCGTCCGACTTGAGCTTCTTCTCCGTCTTGCTGTACGCCGTGTACAGGCCAAGGTAGGCAACCACGGTGCCCACGCTCCACGCCCACGCGGGCGCCTTGCCAGCCGAAAAGTCCATCTTCCTCGCTCCTGAACGGCCGCGTGGCGGCGCTTCAACGGGACGCGCGAGCGAGTCCAGCTACGAGAAGAAAACTCCTCACGACGTCACCGCGAACGGCTGGTCGCGCGAGGCGTGCGAGCGTGCGTGCTCGCGCGCGCGCGTGAGGTGCGGAGGTGCGGGCACCGGAGTGAACAGGGGCGGTAGCGAGGGCGCGGGCGCGGACGAAGGCCAGGCGCGCGAGGCGTGCGAGGCGCGCGAGGCGTGCGAGGCGTGCGAGGCGAGCGCGTCGATTGCAGGTCTGCTGGTATAGGTTGTACTACTACTAGGCAATCAACCCGCGAGAAGCAACGTCGTATCTTCTTCTTTCTTTTGGCTTCTTTTTCTGCTCACTTTCTTCTTCTTCTACTTGCGTCCCGCGCGTTCTACAAGTGAACTATTCCGCGATTCTGCACTTTGGCCCGCCCGATGCAAGTGACGCCTTGCCGCGCCGCGTCAAAGATTCCACTGGCCGACCAAAAGACCATTCCTGGCATGCTTGCCTGCAGCTGCGAGCTCGAGCTCGGAGACGGACCTTCTGCGACGAGCGCTCGGGCTGTGCCACCTTCTGGGTTTCGACGGCCGCGCATTCATACATCGCCTCGCGTCTCCCCGACTGCGACCCGCATCGGCACTTGCTCGCGGCCTCTCGCCTGGACGCGCCTCGGTGGTCAAGGCGCAATGTGACAGAACATGAACGGAGACCAAAACAGGATTCAAGTTGGGCGAGGCTTCAACTCGCCATGGCACCCGTTGTGGACCTCACGGAGGGCGCCAGAGCCATAGCGGCGGCGGCGGCGGCGGCGGCGGGAGAAGGCGGCGCGGAGCAGCGGGGAAAGGCACTCAGATCCGCCAAGAAAAGGTCCCGGGGTGCGGCCGGCAAGCAGAGGTCGCGGCGGGCTCGAGACGAGGATGAGGATCTCGACAGTGACGACGCTATGCTTCACGAACTCTCCGAGGAGGAGCGCCGCGACGAGGAGCGGGAGGAAGAGGAGAGGGAGGCCATGTTAGATTTCAGAACGCTCGAGTTGAAACCAGACTATAAGATCAGACCAATCTGGGTCCTGCCCTCCGGCAAGGTCCTCCTTGAAGCCTCGTCTCGGTTCTACAAGCAGGCCTACGACTTTCTCGTCGCCGTTGCCGAGCCCTTGTCCAGACCGCGTTTCCTACACGAGTACAAGCTTACCTCATACTCGCTTTATGCTGCCGTTTCGATCGGACTCACGCCTGACAGCATTATCGCCGTCCTCGACCGTCTTTCGAAAGTTGCTCTACCGCCACCTGTGAGCCAATTTATTCGGGAGTGTACCACCAACTTTGGCAAAGCCAAAATCGTTCTCATTGAGAAACGCATGTTCATTGAGTCTCCTGAAAAGTCCACACTTGAACGACTTGCCGAGGCGCCAGGCATTCAGGCCGCGCGTATCTTTGACGTTAACGCGCCAGCTGGCTTTGGGCAGACCGAAATGGTGCAAGAGGAGGGAGATCACCTCAATCGCATGACGGACATTGTTATCGAAGCCACCGAGGAAGGAGACGTCAACGCTGACGAGACTGACGAAGTCATGCTTCTTCGCGAGGCCGAGGCGCACGCCACTGAGGCGCAAGCCCCCGAAGTCGAGAGAAGACCCTCAACCGATGGTGACCCCCCGGCGTCCGCGACCGCGAGCAACAGCAATGGCAGTAGCAGTAGCAGCACCACCGATGTAAAATCTTCGGACCGCGTCATGGTATATCGTCTTGAAATTGACCCCTCGCACGCGGAACGCGTTCGGCGTGCTGCACTGGAGATCGATTATCCGCTCATGGAGGAGTACGACTTTCGCGATGACAAGTCAAGTCCACGACTTCCCATCGAACTGAAGCCGAGCACGGAAATTCGACCTTATCAGGAGAGAAGCCTCAGCAAGATGTTTGGTAACGGTCGCGCGCGTTCCGGGATTATTGTGCTCCCATGCGGTGCTGGCAAGACCCTTACCGGCATTACAGCCTGCTGCACAATTCGCAAATCATGTATTGTCCTTTGCCCGGGCGGCGAGGCCGCTGATCAGTGGCGACGCCAGCTTCAGCATTTCACCACTGTGAATGAAAAGAAACATGTCTTTACCTTTACGTCCAAGATCAAGAACGAAATCGACCGGACGACGCCATGCATCCTCGTCACAACCTACAGTATGATGGCCGTCACCGGCGCAAAACGTTCGCGACACGCCAAAGAGGTCCTGGAGACAATATGGTCTCGAGAATGGGGTCTCATGCTGCTCGACGAAGTTCACATGGCACCAGCACGATACTTCCGCAAAGTCATGACAAATATCAAGGCGCACTGTAAACTAGGCCTCACAGCAACCTTGGTGCGCGAGGACGAGAAGATCAAAGATTTGAACTTTCTCATCGGGCCAAAGCTCTACGAGGCCAACTGGCTGGATCTCACAGAAAGCGGCTATCTCGCGCGGGTCAAGTGCCTCGAGGTTCGCTGCCCAATGACACCAGAGTTCTTTGCAGAGTATCTTCACGAGCCCTCCATGAACATCAAGCAGCTCCTCTACACAATGAATCCAAACAAGTGCATCACATGCGACCATCTCGTGCGCTATCACGAGAGTCTTGGCGATCGTGTTCTCGTGTTTTGTGACCACATTGTGGTGGGAAAGTTTCTCTCCAAGCTTTTAGGCAGAGACTACGTATCTGGATCCATGCCTCTAAAGGAGCGCATTGCAAAGTACAGCCACTTTAGACTAAGTGCTGCGGCCAGCACACTGATTTTGTCAAAGGTTGGCGACGTAGCCATTGATCTCCCCGAGGCCAATGTCATCATTCAAATGTCGGGACACTTTGGTTCCCGACGTCAGGAAGCGCAACGTCTCGGTCGCATCCTTCGTCCAAAGGGGGACGCCAAGCGCGATGGAGGCTTTGATGCTTATTTCTACACCCTCGTCTCGTCCGACACCGAAGAGCCTATCTACAGTACCAAGCGTCAACAATACCTTGTGGACCAGGGATATGCCTATGAAGTTTCCACCGACCTTTGCGACCATGCCAAGCGTGCAATTGTCGAGGGAACATCCACAAGTCTTCCCTCAAATAATCTTTTGCGTCTGCTCGAGCTTGACGAGCAGCTTAATCTGCTGCATCAAGTTCTTGTTCAATCCAGAAACGCCATTCGCTCTCGACCTGGATCTGGCAAAGCTGGTGGAACGACAAAAGCCAAGACAAAGAAGCAAGCAACTCGCAAAATCGACCACCCTGAAGACAGCGACTACGACTTTGACGAGCGTAGTGACAGCGATGCTGATCAAATTGATGACGAGGAATTGGCTGCCAATGATGGAGTCGTGGCCCGCTCGCGACGCGCTCAAGATCCTGGAAAGTTGCCTCGTCGAAGCTCGGAACACGACGATGATGAAAGCATAGACAAGGAAGAAGACGAGGAAGAAGACGAGGAAGAAGAAGAAGAAGAAGAAGAAGACGACGATCTGCTTCCAGTTGTGGAGTCTGCCCCTCGCGCGAAGCGTCTCAAAACTGACATGAACCTGCTCTCCGGTGCCGGTTCACTGGAATATTATGAGTTTCAATCGGGAAAGAAACACTAGGCAAGGCACAAAAATAGAAGCACGTATTGTAATGATCATCTGAAGGTCTCATTCTCTCTCGCTTTCTCCAAGTTTTCTAGATCCGAAAGAGAGAAAGGATAATACTAATTTTTTTTTAAAACGACGTTTCTCGCCAGTCAAAAAACCGTCCATCAACGGAAACAGAGAGATTAGGGCCTTACCATGTCTTCATTCAACGGACACTGGCACAACAAACACATTTGCGACCAAAATCCAAAACGATGGAGCCTCCGACGCCTACCCCGTACGTGCAAGGCGGGAGGTTCCTCGAGGCCTATCGCAAGCTGTCGGCGCGGCTGGAGGAACTCGATCCAGCCGGCTCGCAACATGGCCGAACACCAAAGCAGGATGGCTGTGAAACAGTTCCGTGCTGGGAGCCCCATTCTTTTGCGTACGTGCTAGGCAACGCAAATGAAAACGTGGCATTTGAAATCGCAGCTGCGCTAGCCCAGTTCGAGCCCGTCACGATGGCCGTCGAGGGCCGCCAAGCTTACGTCAGAGCCCGACGGTCACTCCCTGACAATATCCGCCTCGTGCAGCTCTTCGACGTTCCGGATTCCTGGACCGGCGGCAATCCAATCTCATTCACGCGAGCCCTTGCTGGAGACCTTCGCGTCATCGAGTACAACTGCGCAGACGCGCCTCAAGGAGCGAAGCCAACATTGTTCCGTCAAATATGCGAAGTGGAGCGCATTCACCGTTATGGCGGCCCAATGCTAGGTCGTGGAGTTTCACTTGGCCCAGAACAGCCCTTCGTTGAGGTCAATGGGCGCGGACAGGTCTTATTGAGCCCAGCATCCGATGAAAATCTCGATGGGGGTCGTGACGAAGACCTTGCCGCAAGAACCTCCTCGCACCGTCGTCCACATGAGATGACTCTCTTTGCCAAAGGTCAACACAGTGTCATTTGCTTTGCCAACGCGCGCTTTTCACAAGACGGGGGCGTCATTGTACCCAGAACTACATCAAAGGCGAGTGCTGACGCCCTTCGTGCTCAGGTGGGCCAGGTGCATGAACTCGACGAGAGATACATGGGCTTCTTTGTTGCAAATGGTGGCGTCCTCGTACCAGCATACGGTAAGAAAGACATCGATTTGCGTGCAATGAAAGTTCTCGCAAGGCTCTTTCCGAAGCGGCGCGTCGTGCAAATCCAGACGTCGCGCCCGAGGCTGAACATTAATGACTTTGTCCTTGGTTTCCCTGGCCCAAAGCCTCGCGCTGCGCCAGGATCGAAGATTCTCCGTGCGTCAGCCGCACTGACACAGATGAATCAAACGCAACAAGACATCTTGCAGCGTCGTCTTCTTCTTGACCAGCGGCGCACACGTATATTCAGTCTGCGACTTCCATCTTCCGAAAACGCCGACAACGTAGAAGACGGCGAAGACGAGCAATCAGACACTTTTGGAGCAATGCAATCTCAAAGATCTTTGCTGGCCAGCTCCCGAACTTCTTCTCCATCACGGCACCAGCAAAGAATGATGCAGCAGCAGCACGAACTTAAACTGAGCTCCTCACGGAGTAACGCTCTGTGTGCAATTGACGCTGCGAGTGGATCGCAAGGTGATGTCGGCGAAGCCGAGCTTGCAAGACAAGTGTTCTCACGCGAAGGATCTGCAAGTAATTTGTTGTCCCGGTCTTCACTCGGCAGTGATTGCCGCGAAGAGCATTCTGCCTCGGGTCTTCAACTTGGGCAAATGGAAGCTGGCCACAGCGTACGAACGGGCAGCGCATTTCGTGTCACTTCATCCTCGGAACTCGTTGCTCCGTTGGAACCGCCCCTTGAAGCAGACACAATTGGTCTTGTCGAGGACCCGCAGCCGCAGTTTACGCTGACTGAACCACCAACAGGGGGCAAATCGGCTTCCAGGTTTACAAGCACCCTGGGAATCTTTAGTAAGCGCAAAACATCTACCAGGAAGTCAGACAAATTGCAAGTCCCAGAGGATGGTTCAGCAAAGGACAACGACCCCCCTACACGCTGATGTAGCCATTTCTCGCTCAGACAAAACCCGATAGGCCTGCATTTTTGAGGAACGAAAAAATCCAAAACCAAATAAAAAAATGTCACACACCTTTCAAAATTAGATTACGCAAAGCTTGCGTTGCGACTTACTGTGAATTCTAGCTATTGAGGGCTGACTTCTTGCAAATAGGGCAAAATTCCTCGCCCCCGATGCCAACAAAGCATTCGCGATGAAAGGCGCCTTGGCACCCGCGACAGAGAACAACTTTGTCAATGTCAAAAGCAAATAGTGGATCGTCCTTTTTGTTACAAACAGCACAAGTCTGTGCAGTCGAGCGACAGTGCTCGCAGGACTTTGTAATATGGTCGGAGACCTGGTCCACAGCGCGCATCAATAACGGGATGAGCGTGCCAAGGTGAAGCTCAAAGAGGTCGTTCATCGAGTACATTTCTGTCTCTTGCGCAAGGTGTTCGCGGGAACGCAGAGCGGGTGCAATACCCCCCAGCGAATTTTCCTTTTCGACACATCTCGCCAAGGTTTCTCGAGCATGCACTAGTTGTAAGCGAAGCAGGCGAGCATGTTGCAGTTCCTTGACCTGGGAAAATAGTCGCGGACTTTCGGCAGACACGCAAAGTACTGGATGCTGAGAGACGCTATCCAAAAAGGCAGCAGCGTCAGCAGACACGGCAAGCGGCTCAAAGTCCCAGTGATGAAGAACGCGCGTAGGGAGAACCCGGTTGTGCTCCTGAAGTGGGGCGAGCCGACTTGTACCCGAGCCCTCGTCCCAGTCTAAACCCGTGTCGGACTCATTGTAATATTCAAACTCCCTTTCTTGTTCTCGATCCCCAGCACTTCCACAGGAGAAACACCATGGGCAAAACCAGCCTTCTGTGTAATGACAAAATCTCGCTGACCGACGCGACGGTTCGCGCGATGCGCCCCAAAGGCCCTTTGACTCTCCAAGCGCAATGCTAATGTCGCGACCACAGCTAATGCAGCGAAAATCCTGCTCGGCCAAGCCAATCGAGTCTCGCTCTTCCATAACCTGAGGGTCTCCACGAGGATCGGTAATCAGAGCGACGTGCAGTCCGCGGCTTCCCTTGCGACAAAGACCAGAACCGCGGCGATTCTGAGATGGAAAATCTAACGGAAAGCCAGGGCCCCTTTCCTCTTCGTCCTCTTCCCACGGAACGCACATGCCTTGCGTCAAGAAGTCAATGACGACGGGGTGCTCGCGCGCTGGAGCATCTTCAAAACGGAGACGAAGAATTTCCTGCAAGAAGTCGTCGAGGCCGATGCGTTTGCGCGCAATATAGTCTTCCGAGAATGACCGCGTCCACGCGGTCTTGGGAAGCGTAGGAACAGACTCTTTGCTGTCTTGATCAGAGCTCGCCGCGGCCGCATTGGAAAGTGCGGCACGCAGCTGCTTGAAGTCGCGAAAGCGACGGTGAACAGTATACGTCGCTGTGCGTGCAGCAACGTGCGACGAGGCTTCCTCTGTGTCCACCTCCGTTCTCTCCTGAAGAATGGAGGCGTCGTTTTCTGATGAGATGCACTCCTCCAGGTCATCATTGCCTGCACGTGCAACTTTGCGCAGCTGGACACGAATGATGTAGCGCACGTGCATGTCTGAAGCCCTCTTGGAGATATATTGGCCCACGACAGATGCGCTCTCGACGCGGGTAACGTTGGCATCGGATGCGAGGTCAATGTCAATCTCGGAATCCGTTTCATGAGCCAAGTCAGAAGTCTCGCGATCTTCCGCACCAGTTTCGAGAGCCGAGGATGCAGCATTTGCACCGCTTCGCGGACCGCTGTCATTTTCCTGCTCTGCATCTGTGCCGCTTCCCCATAGCGACAGTCGCCCGGAAAAGACTGCCAAGGAGAACTTGCTGCTCGCTGCAACAGGTGCCTCCGAGTTGGCCTTGGTAACTTCGTCGGCATCGGGATCAATGTCTTGAGAAGGAGAGAGCATGGGGCCAATTTCGTAGCCCGTAGCGCCGTGAATCTTAGATGCCAGAGTTCGCGCCGCTGCTTCTTGCGGGTCAAGTCGAACGTAGGCGCGTACAAGGTCGATGAACTCGCTTGTTGGAACGATAGACTTATTTGCTGGTGGCTCGTCGTTTTTTGAGGCATGAGAGGCTCCCTCACGTTTGCTCGATACAGAATTGGCCTTTTCAGCATTTTGTTCTGCAATAAAGGCTGCCAGGGACTCCTCTTCTTCACGTGCATAGCGAGCGAGGCGTTCCTCTTCGCTCTCGCCGGACGGTGCTGTTGACGCGCTCAAGTCACGCGCCCGCGAACCGTCTTTCTCCCTAACGACTTCGCCAGCGGCACCGGTCTCCAGCGAATCTTCGTCGCAGCTAGCGTGGCCATGTATCTCCGCGCTTTCAACGTCATCGTCTTCGTCGTCGTCCTGCATCACCACAAAGTTGTTTGCTGCGGACAGTAGAGTGCTATTGAACTGAATTGCATTACTTGACTTTGCAAGTTCGCCCGCTTCGGCAATTTTGGACGCGTGCACAACCGTTGGTCGCGAAATTCGCCTTGATCCCCGCGAACTTGGCGCGGGTTCGAGAGCTTGGAGCGGATCTTGCGCAAAATCAGTGTCTTCGATGCTCGCCATCTGCACCCTTCTGGGGCCTTTGCGGCCCTTGCCTTTTGATTTTAAGTGCTTAGCCGCCTCGACTTCGCTGCTCACCTCCGCGTCTACGGAAACGCTATCAGCTTCTGAGCTCTGCGACGACGAGACCTCGGCGTTGCTCGCCTCGTGATTGCTGGGCACTTGAGAAAAACTCCCCTGCTGACAGCGATCTTTGGTCTTTATGGTGTCCGACGACTCGATTGTTGCACCCGCATGATGACCTTCGACAACGTGAAAATCTGGAGCATCACCAGTGTCCTCTATAGAATTCTCAATCGCATCGCCTTCTGACTTGCTTTCATTGCTCACTCCAGCCTCTGAGACTTTCATCTTGCTGTTTGCGTCATCGCGGTCGTCGAAGGCTGCACGCGTGGACATCGCAACATCGTCATCAATCTTGTTGGACAGGGTCTCGGTATCTTGAGCAGTCGCCCTGTCGGTATCAGAGGATTCAATCGCCTCGCTCTCCGAGATTTCTGACTCGCCCTCTCCAAATGAATCCACGGATTTATCCTCAAATGGATTCAAAGACTTCTTCATCCTAGGTACGTCAGAGACCCTCTTTTCTGAAAGCGACGTCCCAGACTCGCTGTCCGCGTCTTTCTTCATCGATTCGACGTTGTCAGGAGCTGCATTTCCGGACGACACAATTTCCTCCTTGCTTGTGTCGGATGGAATTTCGGCATCTTGAACGATGTTGATGTCATCAGACAGCTCAGTCTTGTGACTGTTTTCACTTATTCCATCCTTTTCAACTGAAGCAACGCTGTCTTGTTTTTCAGCAAGCAGAGGTCCAGACTCGCTGTCCGCGTCGTTCTTCATCGATTTGACGTCGTCGGGAGCTGCATTTCTGGACGACACAATTTCCTCCTTGCTTGTGTCGGATTGAATTTCGGCATCTTGAACGATGTTCAGGTCATCAGACAGCTCAGTCTCGTGACTCTTCTCGTTTGTTCTGTTCTTTTCTAATGATGCAACGCTGTCTTGTTTTCCAGCAGGCAGAGCCCCAGACTCGTTGTCCGCGTCTTTCTTCATCGCTTTGGCCTCGTCGGGAGCTGCATTTTCAGACGACACAATTTCCTCCTTGCTTGTGTCGGACAGGACTTCCGCATCTTGAACGATGCTGATGTCATCAGACATCTCAGTCTTGTGACTGTTTTCGTTTAATCCATCTTTTACAACTGATGCATCGGTGTCTCCGTATGTAGCGCGATGACCCACTTCGATCTCATCAGACACGCATTTCGCGGGTCGTGCGACTTCCGTGCTTCCTCCCAGGTCAGAATGATCCATCGAAGGCGTAGCTTGCGTAAACCCTTCTTTGGTGGTTTTATCAATGTCCAACAATTCTTCATTCTGGGCAGCGTCAGAACTCAGAACAGGGTGATCCGATTGGTCCGCGGTGCCAATGATTGGCTCGTCTCGTTCGTCTTCGTTCCTGTCTCTTTTCGAAATGACAACTTTATGCTTTTCTTCCTGTTTGGCATTCGCTTCGTCAGAGACACTCTCTTTCTCCGCACCATTTTGAGAGTCAAATGCACTACGTTCTGGTTCGTGAGCATCACGGTTTCGCTCCGCTACGATACGCTCTGATTCCGTTGTCAGGCCAATATCAAGTTCTTGAGCGCTCTCGGCGATTTCGATTGCGTCGATATCAGCATCTGGACTCTCTCTGGGCGCTTCATCCTGAGATTCAGTCTGGACTTGCTCCGTTGCAGTGAAGACATCTCGATTATGTTCCGCTTGTTGCGCATCTTCACTTTCTACGAGAGGCAATCCATCGCCTGCGACCTTTGGCGCTTGTTCCGCATGGTCGTCTTGTCCTGTAAAACTTGCCGTCTCATTTCCTGCAAGAGAGGCTTTGATGTTTTTCTTGGTATGTACTTCCAGATTCTCGTGTCTCGCTTGGCCCGTCAGCTTCGAAACGTCTTCCGTCTGTTCCTGGGCGTCAGCGTGTGGGGAGCAATTCTCGCGATCCACGCCGCTGGCAAGTGAATCCACCATGGGTGCTTCGTCGTTTGGCGTCGTTTCTGTGATTCGCACGTGGGCACTGCTACCCAAATCTGAGGGTGAATCTGACTGAGATGTTTCCTCGACAACGGTCTCGAGTGGCTGCACCGGAGGCAAGTCCTCCTCGTCCTCCCCCATGGGGCATTCAATCTTGCGAACGGCATCAAGACGTTTCCGCAGGTGCTCGACTTGCTTGATTTCCACCCTGATCGCCTGGATCTCGGAGCGTAAAAGAGTACCCCATTTGATCTTATGACTCCCGGGATAAAGCCTTGCACGAACGCTCTGCGAATGCAGCATCTTCACGGCCTGGGGTGGATTGTTGAATTCTGCTGCGACCTCATCTGAGGGCGCCCAGTCTTGCAATGGGGGGTCAGATACAGACCTCGCGTTTGCAAGGTATCTTGGCTGATCTTGCGCCGGCGCAAAGAGCCCCCATTGTCTCGGCGAGGTCCCTTGTTTTGCCTCGACCACGCGTAGCTGGTAGCCGGTATTTCGATTCGAAAAGAGCCCCGGTTGGAGGTAGACAAAGCGCCCCGTGACCTCGGGATCCACCGAGGACGCTACAAGCACACTTGGAGGGTCATTTGGGTTGGCAGCGCAGGCAGCGGCAAGCGCTGATTCGAAGGCGAGGCAGCATTTGAGCGCATCATGAGAAAGCATATCTCCAGGACCCACTGGGCTTGGGCGGTCGAGTCCTCTATTTTTTGTGTTGAGAGCAAAGCCGACATTGTTGAGCACACCGAGTAAAGTGAAAAACATGGTGCGATTGGTTTCTGCAGACCAGCGCAGAAAGGCCCAGTCCTCATAAAAGTCTCGGCCAGAGGTGGTGGCAAGCCTGCATAACGCTCGAATGGTATATTCGAGAGCGTTCTGGTTCAAAAGCATGCGAATCCAAGCCCTGCAGAGCCCCTGATTTGTGGAGCAGCCCGAGTTTGCCCGTACGAGCATGATGGTCCCGCCAAACGCAGTTGGATCGACGCGCTCGAGGAGGAGGACAAAGTCCCAGAAATGAGAGCTCTCGGCTGTCGAGGAGGTGCCTACGCCGGCTTGAGTCTTGCCATGCGGTCCATGCGAGCGGCCATGACTTCGGCGTTGCGGTTCACGAAGGCCGTGCCAGAGACAAAGCTCGAGAACCTCCAGAAGCGCTTCAACCTCTGTCATTGAGTCCACGAGCTCTTCTTCGCCGTGCGCATGTTCGCCACGTATGCGGCGCTCGCGGGCAGATAATGACGCCTGAATTATCCTTCGCACAGCATCTTGCAGTCCCATTACAAGTAGTGCGTGCACGAGCGCGACATCCTCGTTTGTCGCCGAGCTGCTCTTCTTCGAGGTTCCCCCACCAAAGGAGAACATCTCTGTTCTGTATCTACAGCGGCCCCGGTGAGGCTCGTTCTTGCAGGCTTGCCGGTGTCTCGCGCCGGCGTGATCGCAATCTTCGGCGCAATGCGGTGCAAGCTCGCACCACGCTAGCGCGCGCACGCGTACGCGTCCGCGTGCCTGCAAAGTTCGAGGTCTTGCAACTCGAAAAACTCGGCCCTCTCTGCCATTCCAGCGAGCGCGTTCGGCTCGCTGGAGTGCCTTGTCCCCAGGCAGCTCGTCGTCTCGCTTTGGAGTTTTGAAAAAAATTAGCGCGAGTCACCAAACCAGAACAGAATACGGCTGCGCCGGCAGCGCCAGCTGCGCCGGGCGCGAGGATCATGGAGCTGAGCGACGCGGACCTATACGTGTCGCGCGCTGGCTGGGACGACCAGAGCTCCGCCTCCCAGGACGCCGGCGACGCCGCGCGTGGCAGCGGAACGGCTTTGCGGCGCGACCTGCATGCAACGTTTCTCACGAACAAGGGCGACGAGTCTGCGGGCGAGCCGGCGACGACCGGGGGCTTCTTGGGTGGGCGGCGATCCAAGAGCGCCAGAGGGGCCCAGGGCGACGCAGCCGACGCCTCCGCGAGGTTCGCGGGAAACTCGAGCCAAATTGAAATCAGACAAGAAACCAAGTCCACAGACTATTACCCGGACCTAACGGGCCTGGACGAGCACGAAGAGAACAGAGATGCATCTTTCATCCATGCAAGAGCCGGAAGCAGACATGGCTCCACGGTTGGGTACGCTCAAGACCCTTTTGAAGAAGCAGATGATCGTGACGCCGTTGCGTCCGTAGCAACTTCTCCGAGCACTAGAATTCGACTGCACCGCAGCGGAAGCGTCGACATCTCCGTTGACTCTGAGGATCATGGTGGTGATCAGATGAGCGAGCTCGACATGAGTAGTTTGCCATCTTTTCCTGGGTCTCATAGACCGCGGCCCCTTCATGTTCCGTCGACGAGTCGATATACCGAACCGTATCACAATGCACCTCAACACTTCGCAAACTATGGCATCGACAATTCTCGCAGAACGACACATGGTCATGACGCGGCCTCGATGTGGCCGCATTCGCGCTCCTCGGGGGTGAGTGGAGCGTCCTCGACAGCGAGCTTTTCCGTCAGGTCTTCCTCGCGACGATCCTCTGTTGCATCATCGTATGGCGCCACGATGTCTGCGTGGGATCGCGTGCACCAAGCGGACAATGTGCCACCACGAAGCGCCGCAGTCATCTCCGCCATGGGCGCTTTGCAGGACAAAATACGATCTCTGGAAAAGTCCTTGGAGCAGGAGCGCGAGCGCAACCTTGCTTTGCGGACAGAGGCAGAGACTGCGCGACAGTCATTTGAGGCCAAGGCGAAAACAATGCACGCGGAGAATGAGGAGCTGGCGTCAAAGGCTCGCATGCTTGAGCAGGCCAAACGTCAGGCATGCCACCACGCCGAGGAATACCGGAGCAAGCTAGCTGAAGTTACGGCATCGATGGAAGCAGCGCAAGCTGAGAACAATGCTTTGGCCCAACAATCTGCAGAGACAGAAGGGAAACTTGCGGAGGCGAGTGCCGAACATGCGCGTGCCACAGAAGAAGCCACGCGCGCTGCTGGGGATTTGCGTGCCCAAATTGATCTCAAGGAGGCTCGAGTCAAGTCTCTGCAGGAAGAACTCGTTGCGGTCGATTCGCAAAAAATTGAAGCACAGGCGGCAATTCGTAACCTGCTTCTCTTGAACGAGGATCTGATGAATAAACTGGCCGTTGCCGGTGGTGGCGGTGGTGCTGCAGAAGATCCCGATGCAGTGATGTCGTCGATCTTGGGAGTAAAGCAAACAAAATCGACGACAATGACGAAGAAGAAGAAAAAGGTGAAGAAGGTTCTCAAGAAGAAGAAAAAGACCATAACTCCACGGTCAGCAACAACTTCGTCGGGAGCGACGCCAATAAATGAAAAAAAGGCACTTTCTTCAGGAAGACAAGTGCCGAGTACTGGTGCAGTCGCATCGAGCGTAGCTGTGCCGGTTGCGACAAGGAAATCATATTCTCATCGGGACCAGCACCCGTCTCTGCAAGTACGAATTAGCAATAAAACCCAAGTGGGCAGCATGTCAAGAAGGCCAGAGTCTACTGTCGCCACATCCCACGCGGCTGGTGCGAGACGACTTGCACGTCCTTCTCCGCGACACGGGGCTCCGGACCGTGACCAGGTCCAGCGACGTGGCGCCCGCAAGTCGCGAGGATGGAGCTTGGACAAGGAGCTCTTGCACGCAAATGCGGACCACCCTGTCCCCTTTCTTCTTGGAAAAAATGCAGGGCCATCCTTTTCGGTTTATGGGCGTGTCCAAGAGGAGCTGGCAGACCCTTGGGCTTATGGTATTCCGAGTCCGCGCGAGCGAGCGGGTCGACGCGCGCAACGTGATGCTCGAGGTTTTTTCCAAGACGAGGAAGTGGGGCAGGATAGCGAGGATGACCGCTATGACGATGAAGAAAATGAGGACGAAAACGACGAAAACGACGAGGAAGACGAGGTGGAGGGCGAGACTGATAGGAAGCAAGCCGAGGGTAGACGTGGTGGAATCAAGAATAGGCCAAACGAAAGTAAGGCGGTGGGTGCGGTAGAGGGGTCCATGGGACCGCCGGCCCAACAGGGCAGAGCACGACGGCCGCCGCACCTAATCCTCAGTTCGGCACAGGAGGCTGCTCTCGCACACGCGCAGGGTCTCCGTCCGTCGACTCCGACGCCACCGACGTCGCCCACGAAGCGGGCAAGCAGACGTGGTAGTGGACTGACGGATCTAGAGGCATCCTTGCGCGGAGAACTCGACACTTTGCAGAGGCAGTACCAGATCCTGGTGACGGAGATCTCTAGTTCTGTTCCCGGCTCCGGATCTGTCGCTGAAAGGAATTCCAGCGAGCTGTTCCAACAGACGGGATTGCGAAAGTCAAGGGATCTCACCGAGGTGGTGGAGAAGATCGAGATCAAGACGCAACAGCTCGCTGCGCTCGAGGGCTTACGGCGCAGCGCGGCGGTTTCCCCGAGACCTCGAAGTCCCGTGCGAAGCCCGGAAGCCTTCGACCGCAAGGTGCAGGCCCTCCGTACGCTGCAGCATTTTCGCGAGGAGCCCCCGTATCTGTGAATCAGCCATTTGTCCATTGCACTTGTTATACGTCTGGTGTAAAAAACAAAACAAAACAAAACTTTGAGCTGTCGCGTGTCTTGAAAATTATGATGATGGAAGCAATCCACAACAATAATCTGTGTGACTGTGAATCGGTCTCACATTGTTCGTCTTGCCCGCGAACTTATCTCGGACTCGGACCCGGACGCCGTCGCGGACGCGGACGCGGACGAGGACGCGGACGCGGACGCGGACGCGGATGCTTAGGCGGGCGCAGACATCGGCAGTCGTATGCAGGAGTCGCAGAGCGGGCCCGAAGCGCCTCGAAGGACGCAAGCAGTGGTAGCCCTGCTGCGCCGCATCGCAAGTCTCAGAGCCCCCTCGGACCGCTGGCCGCCACCCCGACTCCGCGCGGTACGGGAAGGAAATTTGAGGAGAAGGTGTGGCCTGTTGTAGAATAAAGAAACTAACTGTAATTTTTCATTCATTTATTCGTTCTCCGAGGAACGCCGCGCGTGCACGTGCGCGCGAACTTCCACTGACCTAGGCGATTCGCCTTGGAGCCGCTGCCGAGCCGCGTCGCGTCGCGGGGTCGAGGTGCGAGCCAGAGTTCTCGATCACGCGCGTCGCGAAGACCTTGCCTTCGCGAAGCCCGCGGCGCGACAGCCTGCCTCAGGCTGTTGCCTCTCTACCTTCCGTCGCCGCGAGCATCACAGCGGAGCGGCCAGCGCGGCCAGCGCGGCCAGCGTCCAGCGTGTGACCTCCGTTGCGCACCTGGCTGCTGGGCTGCTCCTGCGTGAATCTGGTTACAGTTTGATGCTTGTTTGTTTGTTTGTTTGTTTGTTTGTTTGTTTGTTTGTTTGTTTGTTTGTTTGTTTGTTTGTTTGTTTGTTCGTGGTTAGTTATACCGTTAGGCCTAGTATACTACTTGTTCCAGTTTGCTGTCAAGTCGGTTCGGCCAGGGAAGTCGAGCTGCGTTGATGAGCCGCGCTTCTGGCAGCCGCGCTGCGCTCGCTCGCAGGCTGCTCGCGCCTCCGCTTCCTCCTCCGTGCCGCCGTCCGGGTTCCCCCCCCTCGCCCGCCACCGCCACCGCCGCCGCCGTCGCTACGAGCTCCGGCATGGCTTGGCTCGGCGCGACTCGGCGTCCGGCCGCGGCACGTGCAGACGTTTCTCAGCCTAGGCTTGCCCCATTAGGTCTTAGTCTAGGACTTGCACGCGCTGCATGTTCTTCGGGATGGAGCGCACACGCGGTCTGTCGAGACCTGGCCTGAGACAACGGAGGAGGAAACCAGCGCGGTGAACACTGGCCAGCTGCGGACGCCTCTGCCTCGAGTGGCCGCTGCCGGCCGCACTCGCCTGGGTTCGATCCGGCCTGCGCCTCCCTCCGCCCGACCCAGGGTCGCGCGCTGCAGCTGAGGACGCGGGCGGAGGCGACCTTGCGAGCGTGAAGAAAGAGGGAAGATGGCTCGCCTGCGTAGCGTGCGTCGCCTGCGTCGCCTGCGTCGCCTGCGTCGCCGCGGCCGTGTGCGCCCGTGCAGTGGACAGGATGGTGGCTGGCGGGCGGGTCATGTCATGAACTTGAAAACGTGACATATGGCCAGCTCTCCGCCGCGCACGCACTCTCTGCAAGTGGACGCGGGGCCGTCGCCAAAACCAAACTCCGCGGAGCAAAAACCGAACGAGGCCTGCCGACCGGCCTGCAGACCCGAAGCCAAGCGGCTGGGGAAGAGAAGTGGCTGGAGAAGAGAAGCGGCTGGTCGCTCGGCGGCCTTCCAGTTGCCTCTCTCGCCCAACAGCTAGCTAGCTCGCTGGGCCAGGTCCTGCTGCTGCTCGCGGGCAGGCCCACGAAGAAAGCAAAAAAAGCAAGCAGCGAGCCTCTCGAAGCCACTTTCTGGGGGAAAGAGGGAGAAGGCTCGACTGGGACGGAGGCATTGACAATATAAGACGCGCGCACGCGCGCGCGCAAGGTCATCATGGTACGCTTCCAAAAAAACGATGCAGCGGGGGTGAGCATTTCCCCTGGGAACGTTGAAGCCAAAATAAGGGACCCCACCCGAGACTTATTCCGTATGAGCCGGCCTAGGTGGTCGAAAAATGTGAGCAACGTAGAAAGCCTCGTGGATACCACCAGCACTTCGATGCTCAGCATCCCGACAAATGATCTGAAAGATGTGTTCATCATCGAACCTCGCAGCATGGTCCTACGCACCGATGAGGACTCCGGCGGAAAGTCACCTTCGTGGCAACGCGAATGGCAGGAACTCAAGGCAAATGAGGCTACAGAAAAGATTCACCAAAAAACGCTCGCGGAAATCGAGTCTTGGCTCGAGGAGGACACGGAGCTCAATAATGAATATAAGCTTGTCCGCATCTTGCGTGGCGCGGAAGGGTCAGGCAAGTCGGCCCTTCTCGCTCGCCTGGCGCAATCGTCCAACCACAACATTGCGTCATACTTCTTTTCGGCTGACGCTCAAGGCTCCCAGATGCGGGCTGCAATTTTCTCGATTGCGGGCCAGTTAAAGGAAATTGAGGGTCTCGAGTGCTTCGGCGCAGCGCTTACGTGTCCGCACACAGTGCTTCGGCTCAAGGACGCACCGCTAGGAGAGGTCTTCCAAACGTTGCTATCGGAACCAGCAATCGAAATTGCGCGAACTGAAGCACGCTCGGTTCTCGTCATTTTTGACGGAGTCCACCACTGCAGCTCCTATGAATGGTCTGCTCTTCGCGACTTTCTCGAGGCTGTAACTCCGTCCACCAGCAACAAGCTCCGATTTCTCGTCTCTTTGCGTGAGCTTGGAGGCTTCAAAATCGAATCCATTCCAGACATCAAGTTGGAGTTCGACGGCAACGAGAAAGCTGAATTTCTGCGTTCGAACTTGAAGGACGTCCTCGAGGGATCAGAGTGGAGGACTGTGGAGAATCTGGTCGACCAAAAACCCGGGAAGAGGAGAGTGGTGAAGTCGCTGCATACTATTCTGGACGCCAACCTCTTCGTGTCGGTTCTGCAACGCCTTGTCGAACTCGAGGTGAACTCGGAGGGGGGCGATCTGGCAAGGAAAATTCCGGGCATTCGGAAGACGAGAGCTGCTCTTCGAGAACAAGTGACGAAGGATGTGATGGAAACTCTGAAGAGCAAGCTCGGGGGAAAAAAGCTGAAGCAGCTATGGGCGTGCATGTACGCTGCGCAAGAGCCCTTGTCTATATCGGTTCTTGCCGAGATACTACGTGTGCAAAAGAGCACCCTGGAGAATTGTTTGCAAGAAGCGAGCCCACTCCTTTTCGTCGGGAGTGCTGGTCATGTCTTTCAAGAAAAGTTGTACCAACACAATCTTGAAAAATGTCTTTCCGAATCAAGCAGATTCCTTCACGAAGTCGGACACGAAAGACTTGCAATTTGGGCGCTTTGTCACCCCAGCGAATCATATGCGCTTTTCCACGGTGTGTACCATCTTCGTATTACGGCCAACCGCAAAGTCGCCTTGACAGAAGAGAGTTTGACAGATCTTGATGATCATTTCAGTCGTTGGGAGAACCCCGATTCTCGGGACCAAGATCTCGAGGTTGAGGGTCGAAACGATGCAGGATATGTCGCGCACAAGGCCCTCGAGAAGCTAATTCTCGACCTCTCGTGGCTTTTTGACGCGTCGGAGGCCGAACAGGACGCAGTAGCCCTTGCCCAACTCGTTCGCGACGCCGAGTATCTTTCTCATCAAAAGACACTCAGCAAGGAGCTCAGCGAGGCCGTCATTGGGCTTTCGCGAAGCCTTGAAGCGGTTGCCCGTGATCCGAATCAGCTTGCAGCACAACTCGTGGGAAGACTGTCCGAGTCGCATCGCCTTTATGAGCAAGTGCGACAGCAACAACCTCCTGTTCAAATTTTCTTGCTCGCTCCCACCCTCGAACGTATTCCCATGATGCAGCCTACGGGTGAAACTGCATCGCGACAAAGTGTCGCAAGCGATACGAGAAGTGCGGCAAACGATGCCATGAACGACATTCCAAACACCGCAGACGAAGTTCAGGTCGAGGCTGAAGACGATGGCATCACAATCGAATCGAGGCACGATGAGCTCCGCGCAACTGTCAATCCCAATTTCACCATATCTGTCTCTCAGGGAGATCTCGAAGTCTGCAGGTTGCGGGGCCACACGAGCAAAATCACTGCCATCGTGGTCTTGCCCGAACTCCATACGCTCATCTCGGCAAGCCAGGACAGGTCCGTACGCTTTTGGAACCTCGAAACTGGCCAGGTTCGCGGGGACGCGCTTCCACTGCACAGATTTTATGTGTGTGCTCTTGCTGCCAACGATCACATCGCAGTTTCGTGCGGTGATGCAGACGAAGCGAAAGTGTGGATATTTGACAAGGACGGAGCGACGAAAGCAGGAGAGCTCAAGCCCTTTGAGGGATGGAACTTTTCAGCAGAAGAATTGCGGGGTAAATCCTATGGGATGGCTGGCAGAGCGACCAGCGTGGTCATGGACGACCGCATTATCGCGGTTGGTCATGCCGATGGCATCGTGTGTCTCTACCGGTGTGACACCTTTGCGCAGGTTGGGGTGCTCGGCGCATTCAGCCCAAGCCGAGAGGGCACGAGTGAGATCGTCGCGATGGCTCTGAGCAAAGAGGAAATACTCGTGACTGGGGCCAAGGGCGGCCAAGTCCGGGTGTGGTCGATCGGAGATGTGCTTATACAGATGCAGCCTCCTCCGATGGCGGATCAAATTCGCGGTATGGGCCATCGGGAGCCTGAAGCATCATTTCAAGGCATTGGTGGATCCGACGGACAAGTGCGTAGCAACCTTGCCAGCCTTGTCTTGAAAAATGACGTTCCGAGGACTCTGATTGTTCGAGACTCCGCCAACACAGAACATGAGCATTCTTTGGCAGCAATCCTTGCCCAATCACGAGAGCGCAGTTCAAGGAATGACGCAAGCGAACCATCACCTCCAACATCTCTGGCACCCACCGAACCATCATCGCCAACTTTTCTGGCACTCACCGTCGAAGATCCGTCGGAACCCGATGCGTCAGTAATTTATGGCAGTCACAGAGAATGGGGTGATATTGTCGCTGTTAGTGGCAGTCTCGCTGCGACAGGCGAATCGGACTACAGCATTTCTGTCCGAAGGCTTACCGATGGTGCCGAAGTCCGCCGTCTACGTGGCCACACAGGCAAAATCACTGCCATCGTGGTCTTGCCCGAACTCCATACGCTCATCTCGGCAAGCCAGGACAGGTCCGTACGCTTTTGGAACCTCGAAACTGGCCAGGTTCGCGGGGACGCGCTTCCACTGCACAGACTTTATGTGCGTGCTCTTGCTGCCAACGATCACATCGCAGTTTCGTGCGGTGATGCAGACGAAGCGAAAGTGTGGATATTTGACAAGGACGGAGCGACGAAAGCAGGAGAGCTCAAGCCCTTTGAGGGGTGGAACTTTTCAGCAGAAGCATTGCGGGGTAAATCCTATGGGATGGCTGGCAGAGCGACCAGCGTGGTCATGGACGACCGCATTATCGCGGTTGGTCATGCCGATGGCATTGTGTGTCTCTACCGGTGTGACACTTTTGCGCAGGTTGGGGTGCTCGGTGCATTCAGCCCAAGCCGAGAGGGCACGAGTGAGATCGTCGCGATGGCTCTGAGCGAAGAGGGAATACTCGTGACTGGGGCCAAGGGCGGCCAAGTCCGGGTGTGGTCGATCGAAGATGCGCTTATGCAGACGCAGCCTCCTCCGATGGCGGATCAAATTCGCGGTATGGGCCATCGGGAGCCTGAAGCATCATTCAAGGGCATTGGTAGGTCCGTCGACCAGAGGCCTAACACCCTTGTGGCCCTGGCTTTCATGCCGGAAGATCCCAAACACATCATCGTGGCAAGTCGAGATGGGTTTGTCACACGTTGGGATTGGAATCGCTCAACCCTGATTACAAGTAAATCCCATGGCACGGGCAAACTCAGCTCTTTGGCAGTTGGCGAGGATGTCATCATTGTGGGTGGTTGCGACCGAGTAGCAATTATCCGACCGGTAGGCGCTGAGGAGCCGAATCAAGAAACCCAGCAGCAGCAAGGAGAACCACAACTGTCGCGCGAGACGCGCAGAAGTCGATCTTCTAATGCTCGCGCTCATTTCTCTCGGCTACTTGGTTCCCATCCCGAGTGGGGACGTCTGGTCGTCATGAACGAAGATTCTGTCGTTTGCGCCGGGGTAGACAACAGTATCTACGTTCGTGGCCGTGCGAACCCCGAGGAGGACGTGCGCGTGTTGGAGGGCCACACTGGAACAGTTTCGCGACTTGCGCTCCACGGGTCCATCCTCGCTTCATCGAGCTTTCGCGACGGCACAATTCGGATCTGGGACCTCCGCACTGGAGAACTCACTCTAAAGATTCAGGATGACTTTACCCGCAATATCCTGGTGCTTGCCATAAACGAAAAGCACGTAGCAGCGGCGCGTTGCGACACTGTCTATATGTGGTCGCTTCGGAATGGCAGGAGAGAAATTTTGGAGGCCACTGGGGAATCTGGATCCTGGGTCCGCGCTTTGGCAATGAACAACGAAATTCTTGTTGTCGGCTATGCCTCGGGTAAAGTCAAGGTGTTCAGCAAGTCTGGTTTACTCGAGAATGAACTCGAAGAGCACGATCAAGGCGTTGGGGCAGTGGTTCTTCATGGTCATCAAATTGCGACAGGTGGCGAGATCGACGGCCGCATCAAACTCTGGGATTACAGAGCTCACAATTTCGAAAAGCTTGGCGAATTTGTAGATCCTCATCCGCACGGAAAGAGGATCACTAGCCTCGCCATGGACGGGCATGTTTTGGTTGAGGGAAGCGACGACTTCATGGTGAGTCTCTGGGAGCAGAGCACCGAGACGCTCATTGCGCGCTGCAATGTCGGCGTTGAAAGCGTTGAGTCTGTTGCTCTTGCAGACGGCCTCGTTGTTTGCGCAGGCAACAACAAGACTGTCTTTGCTGCCCCGCGCGATGGGTTTGAAGGCTTTTGTGATAGTGGCCGCACCAGCCGTCGCTGGAATCGTGTTCAGGTCGTCTATGATTTAGCCGCTCCCTTTGTTCGTGCTCAAGACGAATCGCAAGGTCGCCCTCGCCCAGCCTCTGAGATGGCAAGCGGCCGGAGACGATGGCCTGGATGGTTCACCAAATTGTGCTGTTGTTGGAATGAATCCAGAGGCGAAACGACGACGCAATCGCCCGATTCAATTCTCTCACGGCCTCGGGCCAGAAGCCATACGTTAGTTCGATTCTCTACTTCGATGCGGAACGCATTGAGTGGGACGCGAGCCGTGCATGCTGCCTCATTGGATGCCAAAGATTCAGCTTTTAGCAGGCACAGCCCCGACGTGGCCAGCGTAGACGAAGTTTCCTCTCTATTTGGAAGTGACAGTGACCACGACGAAGCAAAAGAGCTGGACGCAGCGGAAGACGACGCCGCGCTTGCGGCGGAAGATGCTCCTAGTCTGGAAGATTTGGCCAGCGATGCCACTTCTACACCGAATGGTAGCAGCTCAGGCGCTACGCTCTGCGGTGTCCACCCCGATCGGGGAAATCTGGTCGTAATGAACAAGAGTTTTCTCGTTTCGTCCGGGTCCAGCCGCAGCGGATCCATTCGTGTGTATGACCGCAAAACAGGTGACGAGTGCTTCGTTCTTGGCAACGATGGGGCTCCAATATCTCTCATGGTGCTACATGGCGACAAGCTAGCTTCGTGGAGCTTCAAAGAGAAATGCATTCGCGTGTGGAGTCTCAAAGCGCAAACGCAAAAGCTCTGCATCACAAAGAATGCCAAAAATCTGGTCGCGCTGGCCATGAATTCAAAGCTTATGGCAGGCGCGAAAGGGGCCGTTGTTCTCGTCTGGTCTCTTAGTGATGGGAAGAAGCGATTCGAGCTCCAGCCTCGTCACGCGAGAAAGGACTCCAGCAAGCCTGACATCCGAGCGCTCGTCATGGACTGCAAAATCATCGTGACCGGAGATACCGCTGGCCATGTCCACGTCTACTCTTGTGCTGCCGGGAAGCATTTGATGTACCACGACAGACACAGCCACGGTGTCAGCGCCCTTGCTTTGCGGGGGAGGTTGGTAGCCTCGGCCGGAGAGTGCGACCACCGCATTCAGGTGTGGGATTGGCGGGGCGAAGCCGACGACCTTGGCGACTTCGCAGTGCATTCTGATCGTGTGTCTTCACTCGCTTTTGGCAACGAGGTCCTCGTTGTCGGCAGCGACGACTACACTGTGAGCACCTGGGACGTAATAAGAAGTTTTCTCATCGCCCGCAGGAACATCAAGGTAGGCTGCGTTGAGTCTATCGCTCTGGAAGATGGGCTTCTCGCCTGTGCAGGAAGCACTGGGACCACCTATGTCACTATGCTCCAGGACTTTGAGCATTCCAACGAGAGACGCACCAGTCGACGCTGGTCGCCCATCAAGCTGCCGGCCGCAACTGGAATCGAGACGAGCCCTCATCCATTTCTGAACCACCCGCCGGCCTTGGACTCGAAGGAGGTTGACGATGCTTTGCGCAAAATTTCTGGGCTCAACACGCTGGCCTTGAGCGACGAAATCATCGCGGTTGCAGAAAAGGACGCGCTAAGGATTCATGATAGCCTTCGTCCGCGATTGGCTCCTGTACAGGTTCCGTGTGAAAAGGAAGTGACGGCACTTATTCTCGGCGAAACTGACGAGATTCTTGGCACTTCTTGTGTCATCGGATGCGTCGACGGATCCATCGGGTTGCTCCATCTTCAGAAGCTTGATCAACCGAGGATACCTAAGCCTTCCTTTCTCTCCGAGGATGGCCACAAACATCGGGTCACATGTATCGCCGAAAGCAGAGACTATATTGTTTCCGGTGATGCAAGTGGCACACTTTGCGTCTGGGACAAGGACAGTCTTTTACTTGAAGATTGTTATTCCTCGAATGAAGGGCCCATTAGTGCGGTGGTCATCTCGTCTTGTGGGGTCCATGTTTACAGTGCAGATGTGAATGGGCGTATTTTCTACTGGAATCGCTACGGAGGGGACAATAGCGAATTTGTCAACGTTGCAGGAATACCTCTTGTCCTCGCTCTTGACAAAAAGTCGCTGGTGGCTCGAGTTTCGCGAGCTTCTGGCGAAGATGCGGCAACTTTCCGTGCTGGCGAAGTTTATGCCTGGAGCCGAAAGAAGGCTTCTCGCCCCCCCAAACGTTCCTCGAGGCGTACGGATCTGAGCCGGGGTTGGTCTTTGCAAGATGCCCCAAAAGTCTCCGGACGAACTTTGACAGTCAAAATGGGCAGCGGGGCGCCCGTCAGCCTCACCTTCGATGCCCCTCTTCACGCCGCCGATGCATATGTCTCTCGGATCAATGGCAATAACTTTGTCGCTGTGCGGGACGACCGTGGCCAGACACATATTATGCACCTTGGAAGCACAGAAGAAACCTGAAAAGGGAAAAACAAAATTATGAGCACAACACAACAAGAAGAAGAAAGGGACAGCAAAGACAGAAGAAGAAAAGGAGAAAAAACACGTCCGAGGAACACGAACAAAGCCAAAAAAGATGCGAGGAAGGGCTCTGATCATGTGCTCGGCTTTCGTCCTCGGCGTCAGTTTCACAATTTTGAACATGACCAATACAATATCAACTATTATCAGAACTCCTTTGTGCGTGCGAACGCGCGTTATCAAATCGGTCGAGTGCCGATGCGAGCGAATCATTCTTGGACTTTTCTTCGGAGTACTGAAGTGCGAGCATGCGCACTTGGTCACATTTTACTCGAGCAAGTTGTTCTCGCGTCGAATGAAGCAGGTCTGCGAGATGTCCCGCTGATTCGGAATCAGCGCTTCGCGGACTCACAAGTCGGTCGCCGCGAGCTTCAAAATGCTTGAGATCCCGGGCAGCGCCTGAAGAATTTTCCTTTTGCGATTTTCTTGATCCTCTCCCCGAGGTAGCAGAATGCGGAGAAGCTTCTCGGGAAAAATTGTTCCTCTCCGTAGCCGTAGAAACGAATTTGGAGTGGCAGGCGTCTGTATCCTCAGCGATGCCTGGAATGCCATGAAAGGAATCACCATCAAAGGGCTTCGCTGACGCGCATCGTAAAGCACCAATTTGACTGTCCTGAATTTTCTCAAGGCCCTCGCGCGGGGCCGGAGACGCTCTGTGAGTCTGTGAAATCGATTCTTTCGTGATTTTCATTCCAGGAGAGTGTTCCACGGGCCACTCGTGATGGAGTGACATCGACGCAATGTCTTCTCGTTCCGTCAAACATGAACTTTTTATCACAGTTTCAGGCTCCAGATGACCGCCAACATTGTCACGAGATTTACGACAAGGCTTGCGCACATCGTGAGATTCTCCCAAGTCACGTTCGGATGTATAAGATGGTCGCTCTGCATGACGCATGTCGAGTTGTGCACGTTGTGGCCGAGTTTGAGAACTGCGACTACCTCTGTGACTGCTCTCCGCGTCTGCAGACTCTACTTCTTGCTCAATTGACGAAAGCGATTTACGTGAAGACCCCGAAGGACTCCTTCGACGCGGCAAAACTGGTTCGCTTCGTGCGGCAATGCTACGCGTAGGACTTTGCATCGTTCCGTGTACGGAAGACGAGGGCGAGATAGCTTTGCCTTCCTTGCCAACATCTTCTTCTTCTTCTTCTTCTTCTTCTTCCTCTTCTTCTTCTTCTTCAGTCCAATCTTCGTCTTCAAGTCTCCCCTTGGTTTTTTCAGGTCTGGTGCTAACCCAATTGGCCAAAGAACGCTCCCGCCCCAAAAGGTCTCCATCCACTCCTTTGTCGTTTTTTGCAGGCCTTGATGCTTTCGTAGGATGCAGCTCATCGATCCGCTGTTGCATTCTGGAGTCATCAATTGTAACAAAAGGTCTTTTTGGATCTTGTGACCATGCATTGTCGACACCGTTAAAGCGATCTCGAGAAGAGGCACCCGAACGTAATCTGGAGTCTTGGCGTTGATCGCCTCGAGGTGAGCCAGATACATGGCGATGCCCTGCCAGATTATTTTTCGGGTCTTCAGCGTCGTTCTCTCCGACGTAAGGGTCGATATTGTCACCGTCGTCGAGGACGACGACGCGGTCTTGATGAGTCGTCCGTTCCCCGTGTTCTCGCGCATTTGCATCTTGAAAATGTGCCCGATTTCCTCTGCGCCTTGAAGATGAGAAGTTTGACGCACACGATGAGTCATCGGGCCAATCGCCAGACCATGAGTGGGCGTCTCGAGGGGCACTTTGCGCATGCCGAGGCGACGCAGGCGCATAGCTTTGGCGGCGACTCCTTTGGTGCAAAAGTTGATGGGGTTCTGCTTCCACCGAATCTGCAACCTTTTCTGCGTCAGCGTATTCCGACGCAACGGAGGAACGCATTTCTCCACGATGTTGCACTGTGTATGATTGTGAACTCATTTCCAGCGAACCCTGAGGGGACAAGTGCCTCGAAGTGGAAGTAGTCAAAGCCTTTGACGGATCTTTGGGAACAAAAGCAAATGAAGAACGTGATGAAGATAAAGGAGACGAAGATAGAGCGTGACCACGGGCGGGTAGGTAGGTATGGTCAGACTGTAGTTGAGTCCTTCGAGAAGAAGTCTCTCGCGCCACAACGTGCCGAGGAAGTGGAGAAGCAGAGCTTCCAGTGCACGCAGCAGAGAGCTTGGTGGAAGAGGAGCCACCAATGGGGGAAAGAGCTACCGACTGTTGTCGGCAATGGGATGGCGGCGATTTCTGAGTCACCATAGACTGATCTGTGCCAGACCCGACATCCTCCGGGACGTGGGTATGGCGGGAGAGAAGTGAAGCATAGTCTTCACCAAATGTTTCAGGGCTTGCCCAATCGGAGCCTGTACATGTGGCGAGCTCAGAAAGTGCTTCTTGATCATGATACTCTGCGTGTGTCTGACGCCAAGGGGACGCGAGTCCCGAAGCATTGCCTAAGGAACGAAAAGCTGAGAGGCCACGAACCTGAAGCATTTGGTGATGTTTCGCGATATATGCTGCAATGAGCAAGGTGCCCAGGTGACGGCGGTCCTTATCCATTACCTTGTAGCTTTGTAAGAGTTTGCCTGTGGAAGAGTCCAGCTTCGTGAGTTTTCGTTTGTATGTACTCAACTTGCTTTTTGCGCGAGCTGTGAGTAGAAGCTTGTCAAATGCAGATTGAAGACAAGCTCGTTTGAGCGCTCGCGTAAATAAACTTTGCAATATTCCAGCTGCCGCCCTTGTCCTCTTGGATGAGAACGAATCATCTCTCCAAATTGCAAACATAATACGGAGCAGAGACTGACGCTGAGAAGCCCTATGAAGAATGCTTTGCGCGTGCTGCGTTTGCAAGGTCCTCTTCCTCGCGCGGGCCCATGTGGCAAAGGCGAAACGACAAAGCGACCGACACTGCAGCCGTAAGGCGCGTCGCAAGGCCATTTGCTTACGCGCGTGAAGTTCCAGAGCCGCGAAAGCCTTTCTGGCACGCTCTCGTGTACATCGCTTGGCCAGTGCGTATGAGATGCCCGTTTGGAGTTGCTGTCTACGCATTGCGCTCGTTGATGCGGATGCACGAGCGAGCCAAGTCGCAAAGGCGCGACGGCGTCGACTTGCGGTGAAACTTCGAAAAATCTTGCGCGCAGCCTCCAAGGGCAGAGTCGTCACCCGCTTCCAATGCAAAAAGGCCCGTCCGATATCCCAAAGATTCGCCCGACCTCGAAGGCTTATGTTTGCGAGCGCAAAAATTGCCTTTGAGGTATCCTGCAGTGAGGTCAATACAGCTACCTCGCGCAAACGCGCAAGAGCGGCGCGTTTCCTTTCTTGACTTCTCATGCGAAAGAGTGTCACAATGCTTCGCGCGCTAGAGGCCTTGGCAAGTGAGGTTACACCGTCCGCGACTCGATCCATTGTGTCATTTCTACCCTGCAAGATGCTCACGCGCACCCAGCGTGAAAGGCTTGTGCGCATTGCTCGACGTCGTCTATGATGCAAGAGAGACGCAAGTTTTACCTTGCGGTAGACATGGAAACGCCATCTCGCGAAGACGTCTTTCTGAAACCATCTTGACACCGCATGCGCGGCTCGCCGAAGTTTTCCATGGCGCTGGACGACGCTGCGCATACGCCGAAAGTAACGTCGGAGCATTGCTCGTTGTAAAGTGCGAGTAAGATGCGTGCGATCTTTCCATGTTTGGAAAAGATCTTGAAGGAGCATTTTAGTGTGAGCGCGGCTGAGCTGGCTTCGAAGAAAGGTCATCTGCCGCTGATCGAGGCGGCGCGCGTTCGCTGCAAAAGCAATAAAACCACTCTGCCAGAGTGACTGTACGTGACGCATCAGCAGCATGGAAATGAGACATGACGCGGCACGATGAGCATCCCTTTTACGCTCTTGCTGGGAAGTTGCGATGATCTCCCCCTGGAGCTGAAGTGAGCTTTGTGAGATCGCATCACGGCTCGCTCGATATGAATGACGCACCCATGTGCTAAATCCAAGCCCAAGGAGGCGCTTTTTGCGATGTGCGGCGATCGACACGAGCGATTTCGACTTACGCTCCTGCCTCACTTTGAGTTGTGTAAAGGCTCTCCACCTCGACAAGCTAGAGCGGACTCGTTTCCGCAGTAGGGCATATTCGCACTTGTCAATCCGTTTACGTGCGCTCTGACGATGTCGCAAAAAGCGTAGCCAAAGGTCCCATGCATCTGCACAAATTTTAAGCTCAGGCCGGGTGCGCAAGGAGGCGCGCCACGTCAGATGAACAGAGTCTCGAAGTCTACTGGCCCAGCGCGCACTTAAATTTGCCTCGCGGAACTTTCTCCACGCATGGCGCAGGTGAGCTTTTCGTATGGCACGTGCCAGCTTTACCACGGCACGTGATATAGCGTCCTGACGCATTTGCACGGCTTTAGTCCACAGACGAAGAGCACGACCCTTGCGCGCCAAAGAGAGTTCGTTTTGTTTGCATTGATACGCCAGCGCCGCGACACGTTCGCGGCGACGCAACTTGCGCTCGGCAATCGCTTGACGCTGGTCTCGTGCATGCTCACGCAGCGAGACCCAAGCGAGGAGCAAAAGACGTCTCTCGTGTGAACGAAAAACGCAGCGCATTGTCCAGAGCAATGCGGTGTGCTGGTGCACGCTGCGCTCACGCTTGAAGACTCGCTGGAGAGCACGCTGGCGTTCCTCCTCAAGTGCAGCGTGGTCGATTTGGCGTTGTTGCGCCTCGGAAAGAAGAGAATTGTTGATCTGGAGTCGCTCGAGCGCGTCGCGCACTTCATGACGTGTGTCACTGAGCTCGGCTAAATAACTCTCGCGTTGCCGCGCTGACCTTCGTTCGATTGCCTCGTGGCGAGCAGCGTTCACAATACCGTCACGTCCTTGCTCTTGTGTGGGTGCAAATGCTGGGTTGAGAGCAGGCTGCGATTGCGGAGGACCGATCGTGGTCTGCCCAGAAGCAACTTGCTGAGTCAAGCGACGCTCAAGTGCAACCTTCGCGCGTCTAAGTAGCTCTTCGAGCTCTTGCGCGCGTTTTTGCGCTTGTTCACGTTGCTGGTTTTCCTTACCCAGGAGTCGAGCCATGTGACGTGCGTGGGCTTCTCCTTTGCGTATTTCCCTTTCAAGCTCGGAGCGCTTGCGCTGGGCGGCAGTCATGCCTGCCTCGAACTTGTCCACGGTCTCATTGAGCGCTGCACGTAGCCGCTCCACCTCGCGCTCCAGCGCCGCGGATCGCGGGCCCATCGTGGGTGACGACGGTTTGGCAGCGTTAAAATCATGCCCACGGTCGTTAAGCTGGACCTCTACCGATGCGTACTCATGTCTGTGTTATACAATAATGGAAAAGGTGGTGGTTCTGCTTCCCGAAGCCCACCACCCACCCGTCCGGATCAAGATCGAGCACAGGAATTTTGTTTGAGTCGATGAGCTTCTCGATACCCTCACGATCGTAAAGTGCGACGCACACACGGCATGTACGACGAAGATGATTGCTTTCAAGATCATCAGAACCATGAGCGTACGAAAGGAGCTTGTTTACGCAGCGTGCCTGATGGCAGATTGAAAGAAAAATGTCGACGCTCCTCAGGCGATAGATTCATTAGCCTTAAAGAATTCCTTTAATTTTAACTTTTGAATAGCCCGACTAGTTTCGTAAACAATGACTGAGCAACACGGGTTCCCATATCACCCGTGGTAGCGATGACGTCGAGCTGGGTGGCGTGGGTATAAACGCGATGCTCATCTTTGTAATACAAGTACGCTTCCGAGCTTTGGGCAGTGAACTGGCCAGCAAAGCGAGCCACAAAGGTAAGCTGAAAGTGTTGCTTTTCGCGAGGCCCGAGACCTCGCCAGTAGAGCGTCACGAAACCGTCCTGGATTTCGAACATGTCAATTCCTGTGTCGGAAGACGTGACAAGATGTCGAAGGCTCTCCATGTCAGGTTCCAGACTTGCTTCGTAGCCGATGCGGGCAATGGGCATCGCAACGGATTCATCCCAGCGGTTTTCAAGGGTCCATGTCTTGACGACTGTGCCCCCAATTTCAACCCTCAGGGGCACTTCCTCGTCAGAGCTCGAGTCTGCTTCAGCAGCAGTGTCCTCCGCAGACGTGGAGAGCCGGAGTCTCAAAGCACAGGCGTCATGCGAAGCAGGATGCTCGATCCTGTAGGACGCTGTAATCAGATAGGGGATAGAAAGAGGTCCAGACTTGTCCACGCTCGGTTTCGCTGGGTCGACATTGACGGACGTCCTCGAGCTCTTTAGAGAAGGCGTCGAGGCTTTGAAAACGACAGAACGGCTCGCGCCGTCAGGAGGTGCAAAATCGTTCTTGAGCATGAGAGGCTCGTGCTCGGTGAGATGCTGATTCCAAGGCGAAGACGTCCCAACCTGCAGGCTCACAGATGTTTGATGATTGGTTGCGCTGAAGAGATTGTTCCAGAGAGTGAGCGCCTGCAATGCAAGCACCGTTGCTTGCGTCGAGCCGAAATGGCCATTCCGTCGTCTCTCTGAGACACAACGAATGGCGCTGGCTGCTTGCGGGATCCACTGTGATTGCCGAGACTCGAGCCATGCAATTGCAGCAAGCGCAGAGACTTCCGAGACGTGAGCAGATGCATGCGTAGGAGTGGTGATGGTCATGCCGATTCTATGGTCGAGGCAACCTGTCGAGGCGTTTTGGAACGAGGCAAGTCGAACATAGGCATCTTCGATTCCATCGATATCCCACTTTTGGTTTGGCGTCTCTTCGGCGCAGCGATGAAGCGCAGAAACGGCGAGTGCAAGCACATATGGATCCTTGTTTGATGAGAGTTGCTCATTTAGGAGACGGAGCTCAGGTTCCAAGGCTGAAAGAGGAATTGCGCGAGAGCGCACGAGCGCCCACATGATGTACATATCCGTGGTGAGAGCGGAGGCGCGGCCAAAGGAGTCGAGAGCCCTGCTTGAGCGTTTGAAGCCACCAGCAGCATCACGGCGCGAAAGAAGCCAGGACACGGTGCGTTTTAACATCTTCTTGTCAACCAGATCTTCAAAATCCGTGCTAAGTCGCATCATCTCGGCAAATTGAACGATTCCATAGGCCGAAAGCGCCTCATGGCCAGGACTCTTTCCGAACCAATCAAAACCTGCCGTGCTCGTCTCAAACGTAAGGAGCCTTTCATAGCCCCGAACTAGTTTCAGCGTGGCGTCGCGAATCATGTGATACACGTTATCCTCTTCGTTGTCGCTAGAGGTCCTCGACGAAGCTTGACTGTTTTGCGGTTGACGCTCAGTCGGTCCAGTCGGCTTTTGGTCTTTCCGGGCGTGCTGTATCGCCAGTCGCATAACCTGGTCAGGGTTGATACGGGACTCGTATCTCTCACTAGCAGGGAGGAGACTGCGAAGACTGTGCAGCAGGAAAATCAAAGGATACGTCGTTGAGCTCGTTTGCTCAAAGCATCCGTGTGGCTCTCGGATGAGAGACTCGAGTGATGTGATGATTTGCTGAGTCGACGTCGGAAAGTACTGGAGCTTCCAAGACACACTTCCCCCTTCGAGCACGTGTGCTGGCAGATGAACAGTGGTGCGAGATTCAAACATGTCTCCCGAAATGAGACCCCCATGTGTCCATTGCTGCACCCAGCCCGCTTCCAAGATGCGAATGCTACGTGATATTTGCTTGATGGCGCGAGACGTTTTGCCTTGTGCCTGAATTTGGAGTCTCAGGTCTTGCGCTTTCGTAACGTGCAGGAACTCAGTGACGGAGGTCCGCCCAATTTCATCTGCGCGAAGACTATAGTCCTTGTGATTCGCGTCAAAAGTCAGTCCCACGAGAACATCTTCGAAGGGCTGAGCCCGGATTTCAGCCCGAATAGAAAAGGTATCGCCCACCCGTGCGTGCGGCGGCACTGGTACGTCAAGCACAAGAGCTTCTGTGGTCACAAATTCGGTCGAGTTCTGGCCAAAGGCCCCGCTTTCATCCCAGGCGTCGACGCGCACCAGGTAGGTGCCGCTGTGGGGGACTTTGAATTGAAGACTCGCGGCATGGGCATCCGACTCGCGCTGTTTGATGGTCTGAACGCCGGTTTGGAAAAAGATGGTAGTGGAATGATCGTCATTTTCCAGCTCGTGTACATGCTCGTCAGCGTCTTCTGTAGTGTCTTGTTTCGCTTGAGCTTGCAAGGCAATGTTCGGCGCAAGAGCAAATGCCACGTCTGGATGATCATCAGCTGCAGGTACCCTTGCAAACCTAGCGAGATGCATATCCACGTCACCACGAGCAAAAAAGTGTCGAATGGTGGGTTTGGGCCTGCACTCGCTGGGAATGCCCAAAACACGCGCAAGGCGAAGAGCCTCCTTGGCATCGTGGCGACGTTTCCAGCGCGTTTCGAGAATACGAGGATTATCGAGAAACTTGCGCCAGCCTTGAACACCCAGGAGCAAGTCCAGAGGTTGATGGTCTTCTCCTAGATAGTCTTTGACCGAAAGAAACTCATCAACTTCATTCTCAAGAAATACGCTTTCTCGAAGTGAAGGAGGCCAGCGTCGGCGCGGATACTGTAAGATTCGAGATAGAGCCACGACCGATATGGCGAGTCTCGCTGGTGCATTGGTGACGATTGTAAGTTTTGCTTTGGTCGTTGGCCGATTCGCCCTCGAAGGATCAATCGTCTGCTGCACATCAATCGCAACGTTGATTTCCCTAGCAGGATGAACAAAAACAAGACGCTCTGCAAGGACTTTGGTCCCATCGCGAGCCACGATGCGGAGCACACCAGAAATGTTCGCATGAGGCCGCAATTCAACCTCGTCGGACAAGTGATCTGCCACATCTTCCCGGACCTGCTGCGAACTGAGGATAAGCTGATTTTTGAGCAGAAAGATGGAAATCCCGTGAGTCGTGCGAAAGCCAGGGCTTGCGCGAAGGTGTACTTTGATAGTCTCTCCCGCGTCATAAACAGCAGTTCCCGATCGACTCTGAAGATGCAGAGTGAGATTCATCTCCGCAGCCGGCAACGGAAAGCGAAGATTTGCATCGGGAAGCTCAAGTGCGTACGATGTGTCCTCTTCGACGATGAAGTCGAAGGAGCCACGGCCTTCATGCCCAGCGCGGAGTTTCGCAGGGACCAAGTCGATCGAATGTGGATCTTCCGGAATGAGAAAGCCGTCACGTAAAGAAACGAGCCTCGCACCTGTGAGATCAAGAGGCTCCCCGGTCCGCGCTGATCGTGCTTCAAAGAAGACGGTGTTACGGACACCTTGCACGAGGACGCCTGTTGATGGAAAGAAATTGACGCGCGCTTTGTTGAGCATAGGAACTGGAAGGACAAAGGTTCGCGAGCTGAAGCCAAAGACAGCTTCGACACTTATTGTCGTTGACCGCGTGGTGGTCATATTTGGCAGACTTATTGCAAAGACGCGCTTCCCTTCAGGTCCGAGAGGGAGCCATTGTGAGGTCCACGGTGCCCTTCCACCAACAAGGAGGCGTGAGCGTACCTTGACGCCTTCAAGAGGCCGTACCCCATTAACGAGGTCCACGACGTCGGTCACGGTCACAAAAGCGGTTGTCCCGGGCAAATAGCCTTTGCGGTCGAGCGAGACCTTGGCTGCCAGTTTGGGGGTTGATTGGGAGTCCACGCGGACTTCGAGCTCTCTTGCGCCTGGAGCGAAGATCATCTCGCCATGGTTTCCTGCACAACCTTCAATTCTGCAGTCACAAGATCGAGCGACGAGTTTGTAAACGCCTCCGGCGTCAGGCGCACTCAAGGACAATGTTTGGAATGGGCGCACATCGAGTGCCTCCGATTCCTTGATCTGCGAATCTTTCATGTCCAGGACTACTACTTGAAGGCAAGCAAAACCGGAGAGAACAGGCTGGCAGTTCGTCAAGTTTATAGCTTGCACCCAGTATGTGATGGTTTCGTGTGGGCGATAGAGAGGGGAATCTGTGAAGACGTGCAGACTCGCTCGATTTGGAATCGCAAGAAGTGACGTTACGTTCTCGACGTTTATGCAACGAGGCGGCCGCTGGCGCATCCACACCTGGCGTAGGTCTGGGTCGATGAATCGGTCTTCAGCCATGAGGTCTTTGCGCTCACCAAGAAGTTCTTCGAAAGGCCGATGGATTTGCTGAGAGCGAGAGGCCTGAAAAAACCTTTCTGTGACGAAGATGGTCACAAGGATCGCAAATGTCAGCAGGAGTACCTTGACCCGTCTCGCAACAGTCGTCCCGGGAGGAGGCGTCCTAAGCGGGTCGTTGCCCACGACGCCAGCAAGGCGCTCCGGCCTTGCGTCGCTCACATTGGAGCCCTTCGACTTGCGCCGCATCTGTGCGCTTCTGAGTTGTCGTTTTAGTTCATGTCCGGGCGCTTTGGTCGCCTTGGGCTTTCGAGTCAAGAACGTGGTCTGTCAAGGATTTTTTTTTTCACTGGTCCCAACGACGGGTACCGTGGATCCCCAGGATCTTTAGCCGCAGGTTCTCCGCGGGCCGGTTCTCCGCGGGCCGGTGTTTCCCTTCGGGCCTGATTATCGGCGAGAACAGAAGCGATTCTTCTGGACTCGGATTTACGTCACGTTGGCCTCAGCCTGGCCTCTGCGATCGTATTTGCACTAAAGGTATGGAGCTTCCCACTATTTCGTATGCGTGACTGGTAAACTGGTTTTTCTACAGATTACAATGCCTCCCACTTTGTTTCTTCTTATTATGATTGCATGGCAAAGCTGAGGACGAAAAGAAAAATCACTTTCCCGCGTGGATGACGGAGGAGAGACTTTATCGCGCGAGGAGATCACTGAAATGGGTTTCTCTCAAGATGCTTGCTGGTCAACGAAGTTTTCTTGTCAAGGATCTTTGCTCGTCAGAGTGACTTGCCTTCATCGAGGCGACTTGCTCGTCAAGACTCCTTCTTGCATAACAAGTCGAATCTCGCAAGGTGTAGCCTTGGTAAACAAATAGCTGCTCCGCAATAATCACCATCGTTTAGAAAAGGGAAAGAAGGGGTTGGATTGGGAAAAAAAGAGGGGGAAAGGATGACAATGATTATTACACGTGCGCAGGGTCTCCTTACAAACTAATCTGGTCGCTGGTATCCTCCTCTTCATCACCAATACGACTCTTACTCTTAGGTAGATACCTTCGTTTTGCCTCGTGAAGAACCTCGTCCATGGAACGATTCGCTTTAAGTTCAGAGATGACTCTTTCCAACGATATCCACCTTTCCTCATAGTCGGCTCCGAACTCAGTGAGAGGACCTACGAGCATGTGCATGTGTAAATATCCGACAGTTGGCCGAATGTGGAACCCGAATTGGATGTGGTCTGGGGAGAGCCATTCCCTCAAGGCGAAGCCCAGAAGGTCGGTCTCAACGTCCAAATGCGCATATCTTTGATAGAACCATTGCATATTTTTCTCCTGTCGAAGGAAATTGAGTCCCAACTCCCGCATTTCATACAAAATATCAAGATCGTCTGGCGTGAGTGCAAACACCCAGGGAATGAAAGTTTCGTTGTCGTTGTCGTTGTCGCTGTTGCTGTTGCCCTGCCCGGGAAGAGACACGATCGCAGTCGACCTAGGCTTTGGTATGAGCAACATGTGAAGCAAACGCGAAATGTCCTTGTCACCTTTTCCAATAAAACCGAGGGCCCTTGGGGTGTTGATCAGGAATTTGGATCGCGCGTTTTTCTCTTGGTGATCTGCGCTGGTGCCGGGTAGTGATTTTTCCTGAGCAAGGGGAAGGAAAACACTGCGACCTATCTGCAAGGCGTTTTCAGAGAGCTCGGCATATTCTGCAAACCGATCGTCTGTTGTGATAGGATACATGCCATTGGGAAATTTCTGGCTTGTCAGCTGTGTCTCTCCGCGCATAATATCTTTGTCAGGCTGAAGACACTCAATATCCTTGTCGGGCCGAAGACACACAATTGGTGGGTCCTCGGCCTCGTCTTGGGGTTGTAGATCCGATAAACTCGTTTCGGATCGGTCTTCGTCAGGATGTGGAGTTGCCAAAAGCTTTTCGGAAGCGCTGTTCTGCTGTTGAGAATTTATCTCTGCTCGTCCGCAGGGCGAGCAACTTCGGGCAAGATGCAACTTGACTAGATCAATGCAGTAGACGAAGCGACGATAGAAACGCACTCGCATGTTCGGCGCTTGCGAAGCAGCATCCGTGTTGAGCGTAGAGTACGGGTCTTCGCGAGAAATATCCGCAAATGTCCTCGACGCGACCGGATTTCTCTGCGTGACCTGCTCATCCTGGCCACTCGAATCTCTGCTCTCTCGAACAGTTCTCAAACGTTCGTTTAGACTACGAAAACTTGATGCCGACTCGCGAGGAGCGGGCAGGCGAGTGTGTTCATGAGCATTTGAAGATGGAGAAGGTGGTGGCGTGCAGTCGTGGCGAAAGCTCAATTCTTTTTGGTTACCCTCGAAGATGCCACCAGGTACAGCGCGAGGTAGTTTAATCTGGGGCACTGGGTAGGGTAGCTTGTCTACTCGGGCACCATCAAAGTGCACCTCCTCCGATGTCTGCAGATCAACATCATGACTTTCTCGTGTGTGAGATTCGTAATGATCTTCCTCGTGGGAAAGCATCAGGGGCGAGAGAGAGAGAAATGTCAACCGAGAGCTCGTTTCGGGCGTGGGTGGCTTCTGGCTACTAGCACGAGGACTGGGCCAGATACAGCATTGTTCTGTTAGTCGGAGGATTTGGACACACAGCGCAAAAGCACTTACACCGACGATGTCCTCACTTTTCGCTGCACGGGCAAGAGACCTTTCTTTTGAAAAGTACGTGCAAAGGGACCTGGCTGGCGCGGCGCATCATACATGCATTGCATGTCATTTCATTATTAGTTGATTGCTTCGACCCAGAATTGTCGCTTGTATGATCCAGGGCAAAGCGAAGACGAAGCGCGCTAAACGAGATGAGACTCTTTCTAACAACGAGTGTACGTGCAAGCTCAAGAAGAGACAAGAGGTCGGGGCAGAAAATGCCGCCTCTTGCCACTTTTCTGCTCGAGCCGCAGACCGATCGAAGCTGTCAGCAACTTCTGGCCTTCCACGCCTTGCCGGCCATCGAAGTCTCCCCGCATACATGAAAAATCACCAAACGAAAAACGCGCGTTCCGTGGCATTTTCTCAGGCGCTTGCTTGCTTGCTTGCTTGCTTGCTTGCTTGCTTGCTTGCTTGCTTGCTCGCTTGCTCGTTTGCTCGCAGGCTCGCGCGTCTGTCCCCTTCTCCCCGCGCGCGCGCACGCCGACGTACCTGGCCATCCATCTCTTGCCACGCGCCACGCCAAGCCAAACTGAAGCCTTCTCGCAGCCGGCGCCTCTCGCAGCCGCTTCGCCTCGCACTCGCCTCGCGCTCGCCGTGCTTGCCGCGCTTGCCGCGCTCGCTGCGCTTGCGCCAGAGCGTTGTTCTCCGCAAATTGCAGAACTGCCTCGCGCCCGCGCGCAGGTTCTCGCGAGCTCTCGCCAAGGCAAGCAGCACCGCTCCGGGACCGCTACGCTCGCTTAGGCGACGCTAGGACTAGGAGAACCTGCGGGACAGCTGCGGGGAACGGGGTACCCACATTTACGGGCAGGCGACGATGCCCACCCATGCGACTTGCCATGGTTGATACACAGGCTGCCGCCGCCGCCTCGAGCATGGTTCCACTGCCGTGCTCTAGAGCAGCCGCTGCCGGTCGCGGCCAGCGACAGACGGGAGGCGGCATGGCGGCGACGCGCGCGAAAGCGGAGGAATTCCGCGGGTTTAAACACCAGGCGGGGCTTGACACTCTCTCTCTCTCTAACGACCACTGCAGGCCGTGGAGAACTTGTGCTGGTGGTGTGGCTCCTGGCCGTCGATCGGAGTTTGCCAGCGGCGCCGAATATCTGGCCGCGTTCTGGTTTGTTCGCGCTCGGCCGCGCGAAGGGGGTCTGCGCTCGCTCGCTCGCTTCGCGTCTCGGGACGACGTTGGACAAGGACGAGCCTGAGGGGGGGAGTTGTAATGAATGCTCCGGGTACCCGGTCCTACCAGACTATACCCCAGTGTCTCTCTTTAGCCAGCATCCTGCAGAACCCGCCCACTTCGGCATGTCTTCCTTGGGCAGAAATCGCGCGGCCGCGGCGAGCTCGAACCGAACCCTCGCGTCGGAGCAGCCTGGCTGCTGCCACTGCAGCGTCTCGGCGGCGATCCGCGTCCACGGCTGCAGGCGGCGGACAGGATCCGACCAACTGCCGGGGCGACGACAACGAGCGAGGACCCCGAAGATCTTTGCATAGAAAGACTCAAGTGCAAAGGTGACGTACGAGTCGTCGACGAGCTGAGCTGAGCGGCGCGTTGGCACTGGCTTGATCGTGCGCGCAGACAGACGTGAGGGGGGCGGAATGTATCGGATGGATGAATCGAATCGCCCGGCCGGATGGCTGGTTGACGGGGAGACGCCGACAAGCAAGAAAACTTGAATTCATACTTAGGTTGTGTGAAGCAAAGCAAAGCAAAGCGAAGCAAAGCGAAGCAAAGCGAAGCAAAGCGAAGCGAAGCAAAGCGAAGCAAAGCGAAGCAAAGCGAAGCGAAGCGCTTGCGCGCTCATTCGCTCGCTCGCTCGCCCGCCCGCCATGGAAAAAAGAACTTAGGCGTCCTTGGGCTTAGGCGGCTCGAGGACCATCTCGTGGAGCGGAAAGCCAGCGGGGACCATGGGCAAGACGAGCGTGTCCTTGTCCACGAAAACCTCAAGGAGGACGGGACCCTCATCGTACTCGAGGAACTCCTTGATCTTGTCCTTGAGCTCGGACTGCTTCGCGCAGTAGAGACCCTTGGCTCGCATAGCATCGGCGACCTTGTCGAAGCGCGGGTTGAACATGGCAGTGCCCGAGTAGCGCTTGTCGTAAAAGAGATCCTGCCAGTTCTTGACCATGCCCTGAAAGTTGTTCTGCAAGAGAAGAATCTTCACACCAACCTTGAATTCGGCTGCTGTGATCAACTCCATACCGGTCATCGAATAAGAGGCATCACCATCGATGTCAATAACAATAGCATCGGGCTTGGCAATCTTGGCGCCAATGGCCGAGGGAAGGCCGTAGCCCATAGTGCCTGCGCCACCCGAGGAGATCCACTGGCGCGGCTTGGTCCAGGTAAGGAACTGCGCTGCCTGCATCTGGTGGCTTCCGACACCCGTGGTGATGTAGACCTCCTGGTCGGCGTCCTTCTCCTGAATCTCGAGAATCTGCTTGTTGAGCTCCGTGAGGACCTGCTGCGGCTTGAGAACCTTGTCGTCCGAATCAACAGACTCGAGCAGAAAAGGGTACTTCTCCTTCCATTCGGCGATCTGCGCAAACCACGGCTCGCGCTCCTGGCGCTGCACGTGGGGCGTGACGTTGGCGAGATTCTCGACCACGTCGCCGAGGACCGCGACGGTGGGCTGGACGACCTTGTGAAGGTTCTTGGGGGAAATCTCAAAGTGAACGATGCCGCCGCGGCCCTCGCGCTCGGCACGGCGAGCCTCCGGAGCAAAGGCGTCAACGCGGCCCGTCACACGATCATCAAAGCGGGCACCGAGCGCCAGGACAAGATCGGCGTTCTGCATCGAGTAGTTGGCGTAGGCAGAGCCGTGCATGCCGAGCATCTTGAGGGAGAGGGGACTACGCTCGTCAAAGCCGCCGAGACCCTGCATGGTGGTGGTCACGGGAATGTTGGCCTTCTCCGCGAACTCCTTGAGCACAGCCGGGCCGTTCAAAGGGCTCTGCATAACACCCTGGCCAGCATAGATGATGGGACGTTCCGCACGGTTGATCATCTCGGCAATGAGCTTGAAGTCGGCCGTGCCAGGGGCGCCGATGCGCTCCTTGTGAAAAAGCTCGACCTTTTGCTTCTGGCGCACAGCAACCTGGGGGGAGCTGTCGGGCATTTCCTTGAGCTCAACGGCGGTCACATCCTTGGGGAGATCGACGAGCACGGGACCCGGGCGGCCGCTCGTGGCGATCTCAAAGGCCTCATTGATGCGGCGCGGGAGTTCCTTCACGTCCTTGACCATCACGTTCCACTTGGTGCACGCGCGGCTGATGCCAACAATGTCACACTCCTGGAAAGCGTCGGTGCCGACAGCAGAGGTGGGCACCTGGCCGGTGAACACGAGTAGGGGCGTACCGTCCATGTAAGCATCCATAATCGGGGTGATGGTGTTGGTGGCTCCAGGGCCCGAGGTGACGAGGACGACACCGGGCTTGCCCGTGGCGCGCGCGTAGCCCTCGGCCATGTGGCCGGCGCCCTGCTCGTGGCGGGCGAGAATGAACTTGAAGGCGTCGCTCTCGAAGATGGCATCAAAGACGGGCAGAATGGCGCCGCCAGGGTAGCCAAAGATGGTGTCCACCTGGTGCTCGCGCATGAGCTCATGAAAGATCTGGGCGCCGGTCAGGCCGACGAAGCGCGCATCGTCCGTCGCCGCCTGGAGCGTGGCCAGCGAGCTCTTCTCGCGCGTCGCGTTGGGGCCGCGTCCCGTGGAGAACGACCTCGCCGCGGCCGCCTTCTTGGCCGCGTCTCCGCCCGTGCCGGACGAGAACGCCGCGGCCGCCAGCCGTGCCGCGCCCGCGCGCAGCTGCTGCTGCTGCTGCTTTGCAGGCGTCGTCAGCGCCGAGGACAGCGCCGCCGCTGTCCTCGTCGCCGCGCGGGTCGCGCTCATCCTTCTCGCTCGATCGCCCGATCACTCGCTCGCAGCAAGCCTCGCTCGCTCGCTCGCTCGCGCGCCGTGCTCGCTCGCCGCGCGGGTCCTGCGCGCGCTGCTCCCTCGGCCGGGTCTGGGTCTGCTTTTGCTTTGCCTTGCCCTGCCTTGCCTTGCCTTGCCTTGCTTCGCCTTGCTTTCTTTCTTTCTCTCTCCTCGCGTGGCTCCGAGCTTTCTTTCTTTTACTCTCTCTCTTTCCCGCCCTCTTTCTATCTCCATTCCGCACTTCCCGCGCGCGACCCCGACTTCGGCCCGCGTATACTTCTGTGTGCGCCGGCCCGCGCCACTGCGCATACACCGTTCGTTCGCGCTCCTTTCTGCGCCGCGGCCTGCACCGCTCCTTTCCGCGCTGTTCCGCGCCGCGCCCGCAAGTGCGCGGCCGCCGCGCGCAAGTGGATCTTTCGCGCATTCTGCACTTGTGTGCTGCCAGCCAGCTAGCTGCCCCCTGCCTGCTTGTGCTGTCTGTCGGGCGCCAGTGGCCGACGTTAGTTTGCACACGGCTTTCTTTCCCCTGGCTGGCGCAGCCTGGCTGGCGGTCGTGCTGCGGCTGCTGGTTGGTGTTCCGGCAACAGGCTCCTCGCTGCGCTCCTAATACCTGACGTGCCAGCAGCAGCAGCAGCTGCAGCAGTTCAGGCGCGGCCACGCGCGACCTCGGCGCTGGAACAGCGCTCGACAGCGACTGACAGTGCGCAGCTGAAACGGCGATTGGCGGTTAGGAGGAGGTTACGAAACTGAAAAAAATTAGCGATTAATTTTTTTGCTTGCGAGAAGATGCAAGGAAGCGCGCGCCGCATGCCAGTGAAACGAGTTGACTTGTCGCTCGCAGGCGTCATGCGCGAATGGCACTGACCCATCGCGGGATTTCGTCTTCTGAACAGGCTGCCAGTAATCCTCATTCTCGCAATCGCAGTCGCTTGCGCGCATCCTTTTCTTCGCAGTTGAGCATCTTGCGCCTAGAGCGAAACACAGTCGGTGTGAAAGGCAAGCCAAGACACAGTGAAAGTAGGCCTGGGCCTGGTTGCGTTGAGGCAAAGCTTGTGAGCGACGACTTGCAAAACCTCTTCGCAAGCTCCGTGCTCGCTGGGCGTGCTGATACTGCCTGGTGGTCGCGCACAGCTTGCAACTTGCTGTCGCGAGGACGTTGACAAGGCCATCGTGACGATGCAGACAAAGGAGGTCGTCGTCAAAGTTGAGCCGAGCGACGAGTGGGATGGTGGCCCACCACCTGCGAGCACTAGCCTCGAGGGCGCAAGCCTTTCGCCAACCCTTGTAGCACATCGCGGCTTTAGCGAAGAGTATCCGGAGAACACATGTCTTGCCTTTGCCAAAGCTCTCGAGGCGGGCGCGACAGTCGTCGAGTGTGACGTACAGTTCTGCAAGACTGGGTACGTACATTTGCAACGCTTACAGTGCCACAGCCATTGACTAACAGACCTTGCGCGCTTTCCTTCATTCCTTTATATATCGCTTATGACGTTGCAGCGAGGTAGTCATCATGCATGATGCCACCGTCGACCGGACCACGGATGGGACCGGCGCCGTCGCAAACTTGACGCTTCAAGAGCTCAAGGCGCTCGACGCCGGGGTGAAAAAGGGCAGCGAATTTCAAGGAGAGCGTATTCCGCTCCTCTCCGAGGCGCTTGAAATCTTCACGTCGAGGTCCGATGGTGCAAAGTTTCTCATTGAGCTCAAATTCCGCATGTTTACGTGGAGTGGCCCCGCGGCGTACAAGAACCTTGCAGAGGAGGTTGTCAAAATCATCCAGGCTGCGGATGCGCAACATGTTGTGATTGTGCACTCCTTTATTGAAAGCTATCTGCGCACAATCAAGCAGCTTGCGCCAGAGATCGAGTGCCATCTTTTGTGTTTCCCCTGGCGTTGGGCCTCGACCTTGGCCAGGATCGACTACGTCGATGGTTACAGTCCCAACGTTCTTGCTATTACGCCAAATTTTGTCAACTACATGCACCAACATGGGAAAAAGGTATTTTGCTGGACGGTCAACGCCGAAGAGCAGATGCGCTATTGCATCGCGATCGGGGTCGATGGAGTCATTTCCGATCGCGTTGCGACGCTTGAGCGAGTTGCCGGCGATGCACAACAGCAACGAGATCCTCTCCTTGTGCGTCGGCCCTCTCGCTCGTGGAAGTACGTTTTGGTCCACATGTTTTTCATCATCCCGATCTCTTGGATCACAAACATTTGTGCGATTTTCATGACCTGAAATCCGTTCCTGTGCGCGTGCGTGCGTGTGCATGTGTGCGCGTGCATGTGTGCGCGAATCATTTTCGCTAGGTTTTCCCATTGAGATCATTGTTGTTTTGCCAAAAGCTCGTAGTCAAATTCATGCTGTCATTCTTCTTGTTTCTTTTGTTTCTACAGAAAAGGTTGCCCTTGGCAGACAGGCTATAACGCGTGGAAAAAAAAAAAATGGAGGCAAAAAAACAAAAATAAATCCAAACCATAAACAACTTGGTGAGGCGCGGCGCGGCGCGGCGCAGCACAGCACGGGCGCCACGGTGCGCGCTGCATAGGCAGCCGCTCCCACTGGACGTCCTGAGGCGCGAACCCACGGCTCTCCGTCCCGTGGCGAGTCCAAACTGAACGGACGGCGCCTGCCACGAGGGAGACGAAACTGGGCGCGCCGTTGATCACTCCCTGCCTCACCAAGGCTACGGCAAACGAAACTAGAAAAAGGACATAATGGGCGACGTCGCAGATATTCTAGGCCTCGCCAAAGGCGGTGCCGCCGGTGGCGAGAGATCACGATCAAAGTCGTCCGTGAAGCGGCCTGATGGCATGAGCAAGGAGGTCTTTGCTCTTTTAGGCAATGGGACAGAGCTTCCTCCATTAGCTCCAGGGGCAGGTGCTGGCGACAAGACCGCCGCACATTACAAGCAGCTTGCAGCCAAACCCGCCGTCAAATGGATGTGGAAACCTTTTCCAAATTCAGCACGCAAAGATGGAATGATGTTGTCGCATTGGCAGCAAGCCCAAGCCCCGGAAACCGACTACGCGTTTGCGCGCTTCAACAGACGCAGTGCTGCCGTCAAATATGCTCCCGAAGAGTACGAGGCTCTCGTGGCACCCAACGATGCTGTGAGTGGCTGGACGCGGGAGGAATCCGATATGCTTTTTCGGCTCTGTGCCGAGTACGACCTCCGCTGGTACATTATCGAGGATAGATGGCCCCTGCCAAAGCCGCGTAGCGTCATTGAAATGAAAGCGCGCTACTACAACATTGCCAAGCTCGTGGTGCAGACGCGGAGAAGCAAAAAGGCCTCCAAGGCTGTCGCGGCTGCTGCTGCTGCCTATGCGGTGGCTTCTGCAGCCGCAGCTTCTTCTGAGCAAGCTGGCGACGGCGGCGCACATGGTGCACGCTCCGATGCCGCCGGCGAACTCGATCCGGATGCCTTGAACGCTGTGCTGGGCACCGTCGAAGAGTCGACGGCGACTGTAAGCGCCAAGGCTATCGCACAAACCGAGAACGCCTTGCTTGACTACGCATACGACGAGGCCTACGACATTAAGCGGAGCAAGCAGCTCCAAGTGCTCTTTTCGCGCTCTCTCGCCGAAGAAAAAGAAGAAGCCCGCCTCATTAGCGAGGTGCGACGCATTGATGTCCAGTTGCGTAGGCTTCAAAAGGATCAACCCCGCGTTGTCAGTTCCACGAAACGAAAGGGTAAGGCGAACAAGGGTCCCCCGGCCTTGCATCAGTTCCCACCCACGCTCGTCGACAAGATTATTAACAATCCGGCAGCTCTCGAGAAAGAGGCCAAAGCCAAGAAGCCGGGTGTATATTTGCGCAGCGCAGAGTTCCTTACACCTCTTTCCTCGACGGGTATCGGTCCACGTCTTCAGGGTAAAATGGACGATGTTCTCAACGAATTGAGCGTTCCATTGCGGCCCGTGCCCACAGTTCAAGTGTGTCAAGCGTACACCAAGCTCCGTCAGGATGTGCTCAAGCTTTTGGCGCTGCAGAGCAAGCTCATCGAACAGCGCAAGCTCGTTCACAAACTTCAAGGTCTTTCGCCTGCTCTTGCTAGTGGCGCTCCAGCACCTCGGAGTTCGGGCTCCAACACCAAGGCTGCGCGTGCCAATAAGCGCAAGTCAGCTTCGAGTGCTGCCGCAGCTGCAGCTGCAGCAACAACAGGAGTTGGAGCTGGAGGAAGCCTCGTTGGAGCGTCCGCACCGACTGCGGCGCAAACCTCGGTGCCAGCGCCTGGCCAGGCCACGGCCGGGCAACCCGGAGCCTCATCGGCCGGCGCAGCATCGGCACAAGGTGTCGAAAGCACAGTAGATGCACCGGCGCGCACGAGTCGGCGCAAGAGACAACCTTCTCAGGTCGTAGCGGAGGAGCTTGCAGGATCTGTCATCAAGGTCGAACCTGGAAAACGCAAGGCGATGAATGCCGGAGCAGCCAGCGGAGCAAGATCGAAAAAGGCCAAAACGTCAACGTCTTAAGTTAAAATGAATTCCTCACGGAAACGAGCGAGCGTGCTTCTTGGATCAAAGGTCAAGGGCGGGTCGTTTTTCCCGCTTGGCCTTGTCACAATGATAACAGAAAAAGGACCAACGCGCAGAGTGACAAACTGACCGGGATAAACATGCGAGCACAAAGTACGAGATCTACTCTACATGTAGACGAGGACTGTATACCTTTCTGCTACCTGGCCCAATACCTTTCCGAGACCTGGAAACTGGACCGTCAACGAGCTCCGAGACAGCGACGTCCACCATCAATAGTGAGGTGGGTACCGGTGATAAAGTCGCTCTTGGAGGAGTCCGCAAGAAAAAGAATAGCCTCTGCAGCCTCATCGGGCTTGCCGACGCGTCCAAGCGGATGCGTGACCTCCTCAGAGCGCTTGAGGAACCCCGCATACTGTTCGTCGCTTAGACCGCCGCGCTTCTGAAGCTCGGTCACAATAACGCCCGGGTTGACCGTGTTGCATCGGATACCCTTGGGGGCAAGGTCTACCGCTGCACAGTCGGTGAGCATGTCTACGGCAGCTTTGCTGGCACAGTACGCCGCGACGCCACCAAAGGATTGAAGACCGTTCACTGAGGACACGTTGACGATAGAGCTGGTGAGCTCTCCCTTGGGCTTTTCCATGTACGGGATGGCCTTGGACATGAAGCAGAATACCCCGCGTGCGTTGGTGTCAAAGTTAGCGTCCCAGTTGGCCATGTCTGCAGCCCCGACGGCGCCTCCCTTGAGGACGCCGGCGCAATTGACAAGGATATCGAGCCTGTTTTCTCCAAGCAATTTTACAGATTCCTGCACGATTCGGTCAACGTCTGCTTCTTGGGTGGCATCGCCGGGGAAGATGGCCACCTGAGGCGCCTCATTTCCGAGGTCATTCTTGATTCTCTCCATCACGCCGAGCAGGGCCTCCTCCTTCCGGCCAGTGAGCGCCACGGCGCAGCCATGCGAGGCCAGCTTGAGCGCCGCTGCAGCCCCGATGCCTGATGAGGCGCCTGTCACCAGAGCAAGTCGGCCGCGGAGTGACATCTTGCGCTTTGCTTGATTCTACGTCGCGCTCGTCTTCGTGTCTGCTGCTGCTGCTGCTGCTGCTGCTGCTGCTTCTTCTTCTTCGCCACGTCAAGGTGAGGGAGGGGTCGGCTGATGGATGAGGTTTTGCTCCCTCACAGTCAGTGCTTGTGCGAGCAACTGGGACAAAAGATATTTTAGGCACAAAACGTGTGAGCTAGCATCGTTTCGGAATCGAAGCTCGTCCGAGGCAGAGTCGCGAAAGAGCGAAGGGAACTGCGGCTGCGACTGAAAGAAAGGAAGCCAAGGGATAGATAACGTGGGGGCCACAGGGAGAGAGAAGGAGATATATAGAGAGGGCGGGGGGGGGTGAGAGAACTCAACTTTGACTGGACTGTATGAACATGTTGTATCGCGATCTTGAGACAAAAAGGCTCGTTTCGTATGACAGACTGATGAGATGTCTTGACGTGGGTGTTTCCGGCAATGGAAACGAGTAAAGCTTTGCTCAATTCAAACCAACTGTCTTCTTTTTTCTTGCTTATTATTATAATAGATTGAAAGCGAAACATTGTGTAAAGCTAGTGTTGCTCTGCGAGAAGAGAAATGGGGAGCTGCGCGCCCCAAGCAGCCCAGAGCTGGGCGCGAAACGCGGCGTCTAGACATGCCGCATGGGCTGGCCATAGGTACAGTTCATCCTCGGCTGCAGACGAAAGCTTTTGCAGATTTTCTGCCACCCAGAGTGCGGCCGTGCGTAGGACAAACGGTTCGCGGCTGCGTAAAAGAAAATCCAAAGTTCGATATGGAGCGAGAACACGGAAGCTAGCCAGAAACTGCTGTGTCGATTCATTCTGTGCACTCGACGCGTCGCTGGCATGCTCCGGATCATCTTCCACAAAGGCTGCTGAAAGCGTGTAGCGAGCGCCTTGCTCTGGAGCAAAGCGACGCCATTCAGGCGCCGGCGGTCCGTCGAGAGAAGAGATGCGCTGCGTGCGCTGGTCAAGAGGAACTGCAATGTTTGATTGAACCATGCCCGGCGCGAGAACGCGCACACGAATCGGAGAGTCGCGCTGGCGAAGTCGATTGGCTAGCTCGGCGGCAAATACATTGAGGGCAAGCTTGCTATCCGCATACGCGGCAAGTTCGGCCTTTGGTGTACGCGTGAAAGCCGCAGGGCGGGCCAGGCAATCCGGATTCCCGCCCCATTCCAGCACCGAGCTCGTGAAGACGACGCGGCCTGGAAGACTTGACCTTTCAAGGAGGGGCACAAGCATCGAGGCAAGCATGACCGGGGCCAGCACATTACTCGTGTACAAGATGTCAAGGCCTGAGGATTCGCTCGTGGAGGGCCCCTTGTACCCAGCGTAAGACATGCCAGCGTTGAGAAAGAGCAAGTCGATCGAATTTTGTTCACGTAAAAGGGTCTCTGCCAAGGTCTTGACACGAGCGAGATCGCTGAGGTCTGCGGCAAGCGCCCACACCCGTTGTCCATCAGCAGCTGCGGCGGTGCGGAGCTGCCGGGCTACAAGCTCGCATCGTTCCTGTGCGCGGCCATGGACGACGACCGAAGCGCCCCGCGAAACAAGCTCCCGAGCCAGAGCAAGCCCGATGCCACTGGTGCTACCTGTCACAACGGCCAGGCGCCCACGCAAGTCGGAGGGGGCCGCGGCCTTGCGCAGCTCCGTAGAAGCCATTGCGCATGCGCGCACGGCCTGATCAATGGTTGATTGCGTGACCCAAGTTGATTGACTTTATGAATCTTCTTTGACAAGGTCAAACGAGGTCAAAAGAAGAAGAAGAAGTTGAAGAAGAGAGAGAAGAAGAGCATTGCATTGCATTGCATGAAAATAATAGGATCAAGATCAAGATTCTGGGGATGTTCAGGCCTCGAGTCGCAGCGGCTGGCCACGCTCGTACTGGAGGAAACCTTGAATGCTAACACGTGGTCCGCCGACAACAGGACCTCGAACACCGTGAGGGCGTTGCGTGCAAATCAGAACTAGATCACCAGGACGGACCTTGACGGTGACTGGGTCGGGCAACCGTTCGCGCAAGGCGGCTTGGGCTTGCGCGTCTTGGAGCAATGCCAGCGAAAGGGTGGGGGCATTGCGATAAAAGTCCCAGCGCGAGGCAAAGGTGACGGGCCAAATCTGTAATTCACCTCCAGACGGGGCATTGCGGAGGTAGATGTTTGCGCTAAAGAGACCACGGTCCGGGCTCATGATTGCAAGCTCGTCGACATGAGCGAAACCGCGCGTCCAACGCGCGGGGTCATAGCGGGAAGCGGGACGCATGATGCGAGGCACTCCTGCTTGAAATGGCTGACGGTCGCCGCCCTTTTCGCGAGACAGCAGACATCCCTCGGTCCAGATCTCGTCGAGCTCGAGGCGAAATTTGTCCATGGGTCCCATGGCGAGCACGCCGTCCTCTCGGTGGTGACGCCACTTGCGCATGGCCTCTACCGAGTTGCCAAAGTAGGCTTCGAGTTCATCGTTGGCCACCGCGACGTTGTGCGGCGTGCCGACGGCGTCGACGTCGGAAGGCTCTGCTTCGCGGCCCCCGCTTGCCACGGACCAGTTGCGCACGTCTTCATCGGCAAGCATCATGTCTGCGACCTCGAGCGCCTGTTTCTCCGGGTAGAACCCCTTGACGTGGACCGCAAGCGTCTCGTGCGCCAGCAGTCGCTCCACGTCCTCCCGGCGCAGCTCGCCGTCCTCGCGGGTGGTGATCTCGTCGCCGACATGCCGCAGGGACTCCACGTCGCCGAAGCGCGCCTCCAGCAGCCGCAGCGCGTTGGCCACCGCCGCGCCCCGCGCCCCTGACGACACGCGCCCGAGCATCCTCCCGCCGCCTCTGCGACCAATCGCTCTTTGCGCGGTCGGCGGCCTTGGGGCGCAGTATCGTGCTTGCTTGCGTGCTTGCTTGCTTGCGTGCTTGCTTGCTTGGCTCGCGCTCTCAATAGAGCAAGCCTTGAGAGAGCAGCTGCAAGACGAGACGAGACGGACGAGACAAACGCGGATCGAAGGAAAGCCCGCGGGGCGCGGGGCTAGAGCGCAGCGCAGCGCAGCGCAGCGCAGGGCCGGCTGCGACCGCGCGGCGCAGGAAGCTAGTTTGCCCGGCGAGGTGGCGAGGTGGCGAGCTGGCTCGGCGAGGAGAAAGGAGAATGCGCTCGCGGCACGATGGCCAGCGGGGCACCGGCGCCGCGACAGCTGAGGCTGCGGCGCCCGGGCATGAAGACATTGGCAAGCACGCTGCGGAAAGCCCGTTGTTCTCGTCTTCGCGAACGCCGTCGAAAGAAACGGTCCGCTTCGTGCTCGCCTCGTGCGGCAAAGCAGCCTTTGTGCAGACAGTCATGCTCGTGGTCATGCTCGCTGTTGGGTATGTGGTGGGCGCCGTGAGCGGGAGCGAGAGCGCCACAGGGGTGACGCGAAATGTGCTCTTCAACGCGTACCAGGTCTTTATGATCTCGGTCGCCGCCGTCGAGGTCTTTCTGAGCGGTGTCAAAACGCAGCAGGCAGCCGCCACGGGAGCCCAGGCGCCGACGGCCTCGGGCAACAACGATGCGCAGAGCTTGCAGGGCGCTGTGGACCCGGATGAGGCACGCATGAATCGGATATTCCACATGACTATTCTGGGCGCCCTCGTAGCCCCCTTTTTGTTTCTTTATTGGCGCTCAGAAGGCACCGCGGCGGACCTGGCCATTTGTTTATTCACGCAGTGGGCCGCCAAGGCCGTGTGCTTTGTGACGTTTCCGCGCGAGATCCTCACCGTTGGAGGCTAGTTGATGCTTGACGAAGACCACCTTTTGGTTCTTAAAAGGCTATCACGAGTCGCGCACAACGCACATGCGGTCATTCAGACACATATTTGGGCTAAACACGTGGCAGGTGAGTCGCGTAACGTGCACTAGTTGAGTAAGAACTTGATTTAGTTTTGCCGCATGATTCAGTGAGAGCCACCATACGCTCAAGGTTTGGTATACATCGACGAGGCCGCACATTTCTCAATCTCCGTCCATGTCTCACGTAAGGTAGAATAATTGTCAATCGATTTGCGCGCGTCATCTCAGGAATAGCATTTGCAGTCCCGACCTTGAACCATGTCTCACGCGAGATGCAATACAGAGTAACAGTGTCAACTGATTTGCGCGTATGATCTCAAGATTCTTGGCGAGGATATACTACACTCCCAGCCTTGATCATGTCCCACGCGAAATACAACGAGGCAGCATCGCATCGCCAATTGACTTGCGCGCAATTGAATCGATGGTCATATACTTCTTCGTGCGAAGCGAATGACGAGTACGTCATTTTCGACTTCCACTTCGATGGCATCCTCCTCCTCGTCATCGTCGTCTTCTTCCTCCTCCTCATCGTCATGATCAACCCCTCCTTCGCCGCCTCCCTCGGCTGCCCCCTTGTCCTTGACTTCTTTGCTTGGCGCCTCCGTTCGGGTCAGGCCAGCTTTTGGCTCGGCGTCTATGCTGGGAGGTGGAAGAGTCTCTTCGATGGCATCGGCATCGGACTTGCCTGGTTCGCGAGGCGGCAATGGTGCCAAGAGCTTTTCCGAGACCTTGGATTCTTTGAGTGCATCTTTGTACCACGCCTCAACGAGCGGGCCCGTAAGATCAAAAAAGTAGCGCTGGTAGGCCGGGAGCCGCTCGGGCTGCGCATACGTCTCGTCATCACCATCGGTGCTGGTGGCAATGGAGGAGCTCGTCGGACGTCGGGGCCTCGCAAGAGGGGCGAATTTGCGATGCGAGACCTCGGACGCATGAGAGAACCAAGAGGGCAGCTGACCCGGTAGAGACACCAGATCAACGTCAAAGAATTCAATAAAGGTCTCATTCGCGTAGCGCGTGTGTGTAGGGTGCGCAAAGCAGCGAAGCTCGTCCATGATGTTCGTAAAAGAACGCTGCTGCAAACGTCGCAGACAACCAATCACTGTACCCGTGAGATGCACGCCCGAAGTGCACATGATGAGCAAAGGATGGTTGCGTTCATCCAAGACGACCTCGAGCGCTTCCTTGACGAGGTCTTCGCTAATGAGCGACCAACCGGATGGCCGCCAGAATTTGAGGCCAAGGTGCAGCAACTTGATGTTTTGCTCGCTGATGAACTTGGACACAGCACGGAGCGTAACTTCGGGTGAGAGGTGAACAATCGTCTTGAGACCTAACCCACACACGAACTGAAAGTTGACCGGTTGCAACACGCTCGACCGGTATACGCCCGCCTCCACGGTCCCAAAGCGCTCAGGGGCGTGGAGGGTCTCCATGGCGTTGCCTTGCGTCTTGACGACGCTTCAAGTTCGCGTGTATCTGCTGTTGTTGCTGCCGCGAGTCGGCCGGCGCTTCGTTCTGCTTGCCAGGAGATTGGATCAATCGTATGTATGTGAGAGCTTCTGCGTGCGCTGCGCACCGCGAGTGAGAGCAGCTCAGCTAGCTCACGACGCCCCGAAACAAAGGCCCAACGCAAGCCAAAGTTGGCTTTGCTTTGCGTTGCCTTCAACTTGTTGTTGTCTTTGCGCACGTGTCCAGCAGTCAGGCAGTCAGGCAGACGCGGGGAGAGAGATTTGCCTGCGCGCGAGAGTTTGCGTGCGGTGCTGGACGTGGACGTAGCAACGAACCGCTCGCGCGCGCCAGGATGAAGGTCGTTGCGCTGGTAAGCGGTGGCAAGGATAGCTGCTTTAGCATGATGGAGTGCGTGCGGCATGGCCACGAGATTGTGGCGCTCGCAAACTTGCGGCCACCAAGTCCAAGTCCAAGCCCAGGCTCAAGCGAAACAGCACGCGGAACTACAAACGATAAGGGTGCTGCTTCAGAGGAGATGGACAGTTTCATGTTCCAAACCGTAGGCGTAGGGGCCATTTGCCCCGCCATCGCAGAGTGCATGGGCCTGCCCTTGATCTCAAGGACGCTCCGTGGCAAATCGCTCCACCAAGATCTCGACTACCGCTCCGTGGTCGGTGGCGACGAGGTTGAGGATCTCTTTGCTTTGCTCCAAGAGGTCAAAGCGCAATACCCCGAGGTCAATGCTGTTTGTTCGGGCGCAATTCTTTCAAACTATCAGCGCAATCGCGTCGAATTCGTGTGCGAGCGACTCGGTCTCACGTCATTGGGCTTTCTCTGGCAGCGCGAGCAACACGAGGTTCTTACAAGCATGATCGAGAGCGGTTTAGAAGGCGTGTTGGTCAAGATCGCCAGTATGGGACTGAAACCTCGCATGCTGGGCAAACCGCTCGGCACTCTTTTGGCCGACTTTGAGGAGCTCTACGAGCAGTTCGGCTTTCACGTATGCGGCGAAGGCGGCGAGTACGAGACTGTGACCCTCGACTGCCCTCTTTTCAAGCGACGCATAGTTATCGACAAGTCTGAAATCGTGATTGAAGATGACTGCTCGTTCGCGCCCTGTGCCCATTTGCGAATTTGCGCCCTTCATACCGAGCCCAAAACGGAGGATGCTTGCGCATTGACCATTGTTCCTGCGCACTATGCTGTACGGGATCCTGCCTCTGTAGTCGCCAAAGCAGACGATACGAGCACGACCACAACAGAGGAGGACGATAGCACATTGGTTGATCAAGGCGCGAGGCCGCTAGTGAGCCGGTCGGCCAAGGGCGCGCTTGTGTCTGTTCAGAACTGCGTAGGTGACCCGAATCAGACGTTGGAAGAAGAATTACGTGGTGCCATGGCCAACTTAGCGGAAGCCTTGGGGCATTTAAATTTGCGCGTCGACGAGCACGTTTGCTTTGTGCACTTGTACGTGGCATCGATGAGTGACTTCGGACGCGTTAATGCTGAGTACTGCAAGTTTTTTGAAAGCTCGCCGGCGCCATCGCGTGCATGCGTTCAAATCCGTCTCGCGGGTGGACGTCGCGTATCAGTCTCGGCGCAGGCGACTCGTTGCGCACGCGACGTGCTGCACGTGCGAAGCATCTCTTCATGGGCACCGGTCTGTATTGGGCCATACTCGCAGGCCAACAAGATTGATGAATTAGGGTCGTTGACGTTTGTGGCTGGCCAGATCGCTCTCGAGCCTGCTGTCATGGAAATGATTGCCGGAGACGAGGTCGCTCAATTCGATAAGGCTCTTGCGCATTGCGATGCTGTTCTCAAATGCCGCGATGCCTTCTTGGCACACATTCGTAGCGCCATTGTCTATGTTTCTTCGGCAGTAACAACGATGGAACAGACGGATCTCTTGGCTCGTCTTCCAAGAGAAGCGACAGCAACTCTTGTGCAGATTCCGCGACTTCCTCGTGACGCACTTGTTGAGATTGAGGTAGTTGCTGCTCACGGTGCGTCTGCTGCTCGAGAAAGACCCGGTCCAAGACCTTGCGCCGGTGGCAAATTTTACGTGGAGGCCCGCGAGGTCGCTGGTCGCGCCAACGAGGAAACGAGCTCAGCAGAAATAGTCGCGCAACAGTACATTATCTATTGCGCTGCAAACGAAGCAATGGTGGCCGGCGACGAGAAGGAGATTGTCACCCATGTCGACGCCGCACTTTCTGCATTCGGGGCTTTGGCGGGTCGCGTCTTTTATTTGCCTCACGAGGTTTCGAGCCGAAGAATCGCTGCAAGGTTCTCGTCTTTTCAAAGCATTCCTTGCAGCCACCTTGCGGCCAAAGTTGTAAAGGCCAAGAACCCGGGCGTGGGTCGTGTCTGCGCAATCGTCATGGCCACATCTAGCTCCAGCACCCTCAAAGAAGAAGAAGAAGAAGATCTTTGACCTTCGTATTTTATTCTTGCAGAGCATACCTTGTAGAAGCCAGCTCGCTCGCGTGCCAGAAGCAACGTTGCGAGGCGTCGCACACCTTCACCAGACCAGGATTGGAGACTTTCCTGTGCCCTGGCCGGGCTGCGCACGGACCTGCGCGCAGGCAGGCCGGCTGCCCTGGGCCCTTCGCTCGCGCCCCTCCGCTTCCCCGGCCGCTCTTTACCCTGCGCGCGGGCGGCGTGCTCGTTAGGGCGGCGGCGACGAGTCAAATCCGTAAACGAGCAAGAAAACGCAAATAACGCAACCCTTCTCGTCAGAGCGACAGACAACCTGCCGACGTGGGGAGCTGCGAGGGGCCGCGGCGTCCGTCCCGCGCGAGCACCCCGCGGCCTCGGCTCTCTACAAATTATTGCCAGGGAGGACGGGAGGTATGGAGCACGATGAGCCGAAAAGCGCTCCAAAGTCAGACCTGTGTTTGACCCCAACAGGCAGCTCCAAGTCGAGGACCGAACGAAGACCACTTGAGCCCAGTTTGAGCTCAAGCACGACGCAGGAAAAGGGCAACGCCCTCGCTGATACGACCAGGATAAGCGCATCGCCATCAAAAGAAAGCGATGTGATTCAACTCACAAATACAGATGCAAATGCAAGCATAGAAGCACAAACCACAACAGCAGGAACAAGAGCAACAAGAGCAACAGCAGCAACAGCAACAAGTACAGCAACAGCAGGGTCAACAACGGCAGAACTTCGCGCTTGCATGGGGACGAAAAGCCAAGATGATCACGACTTTCGTGTGATTGACAACGACCCAGACTACGTCGTTTGCGAGGATGGACTGATATGTTATCGACTGAATCCCGAGCTGGATGAGAAAGAAGCAAGCGTAGAGCGTCAACTTGCGTCGGAGGATGAGTACCCTGCGCGGGCATCCCCCAAGACTCACAATCTGGCATGCCTGACGCCCAAGAGCAAAGATATGGGAATCAAAGTGTTTGCTCCATATGCGCTGGGGTTGGACGTGCCCCAGCGACCGTCGCATTGCGCGGGTTTTCACTTTGTCAGTCCCGACGTGGTTGCGTTTCGGGGTGTTGGGGGGAACGACATGGCCAAGCTGTGGCACATGCTGGTACTCCCGCGTGGAGAAAGGGCAATGCAAGTCCAGGGAGGACATGCACAGATCACGCTGCGATGGGTGTACGATTTGAAACCAGAGCATGCTCCGTTGCTACGAGAAATGCGCAAGGAAGCGCATTCATTTTTCCGGGTAAATCGTGCTTATTTTGAGAAACGAGCCGAACCTGGCTATGTCGCACGATGGCTGGACCCAAGTGCGATACGCTTTGGCTTTCACTCGCAGCCAAGCGTCGGATACCTGCATATGCATGTGCTAGCAGGTCCTTTGACTACTTTTGGTGCGAAAGAAAACTTTGTGATTCGATGGGTGCCACTCGAGTCAGTTCTGGAAGTTCTCGACGCCGGTTTGGCAGCGTCTTCAATGCTTGGAGCGAACCACAAGGGAGAAGAAGAAGCCGAAGGAGGCTAGTTCTCCCCCACATCCCCTCATGTGAACGTCTGGTCGAAGCTTTTTCCTTTTCTTTTCTTTTCTTTTCTTTTCATTTCTTTCTTCTTTGAAAAGGAAGCGGTGTTGACCAAGAACGTATGGAGAGAGGACGAATATTCTGTACGCGTAAAGCCAAGACATAATTTGGTTGGGCAGCCTTTCGTTGCTTTCCCTAGCATCTGCACGCAGACAGGCGCTGCTGTATTGATAAAAATGAAGGAAAAGAATCAATTTTCGCATCGATGTGACAAAAGGGGAGTGAATTTAGAATTTGATTTTTTTTTTTTCTGAGGGTCATTAGCGATGACGTCTTCCAACGAAGATCATCGGGTTGAAGCTGAGTACCAAACATGGTACACCATAACTATTTTTTGGCCGAGCGATGGTCAGCACCATCAGAGACACTGGCTCTTTCTTTTTAGGGAAAAAGGAAAAGACGGCGTTTTTCTTTTTCCATCTTCGCGATACGCCCCTAAACTCGTGATATATGTTCGATACCTCTTTGAATCCTAATCAAGCGCGTGTCTGCTTGAAGTGGTCCATAGAGGAAGAGACGCCAAGATCCTCGAGAATGCGATCCGTAACGGCAGTAGGGAGGAGACCCTGCATGATGGTGGTCGAGTATGCCATGGCGGGCATGACGAGAAGCTCCTGGTCGCGCTTGACTGCGTTGATGATCTGGTCCGCGACGTAATCGGGCTCGAGAATCGGAAAAAGGGCGTTGACCGGGCCTTCAAGGAACTTGTACTTGGGCTGGAGTTTGGCGCCTTCGAACATGCCAGTGGCAATGTCTGTGAAGCATGAGAACAAGAAGCGTTAGACACAGAAGGACAGAGGAAAATGCATCCGGGGCCATTTCCTTGTACAATCGAGGGAAGGTTTGCCAAGAAAATGGTGGAAAAGAGCGGGACAAGATGGAAACTTACACATGGGGCACACGGTGGTGCACTTGATCTTGGTGCCCATCTTTTGCATTTCAAGGCGAATTCCCTCGCCTGCGCCAACGGCGCCGAACTTAGATGCATTATAGGCAACCATGTTGGGGACACCGACGCGACCCGCCGAGCTGGCAATAATGACAACGTGGCCGTGGTTGCGACGAATCATTCCGGGAAGGAAGGCCTTGGTGACCCAGAGGATGGCGTGGGTGTTGACCTTGAGCACGAGCTCCATGCGGTCGTCGTCGGCCTCGATGAGCTTCTTGCCGCCGACAATGCCGGCGTTGTTGACGACGATATCAACGTGGCCAAAGTCCTTTTCGACCTGCGCGGCGACCTCGTAGACCATGGAGCGGTTGGTGACATCACAGAGGTACGAGCGCGCGGTGGCGCCGAGAGCTTTGCACTCCTCTGCGACCTTGTCGGCGCCCTCCTTGTTTACGTCAAGAATTGCCACGGAGCAACCCTCCTTGGCCACACGCAGCGCCATGAGACGGCCGATGCCGGAGCCTCCTCCGGTGATGACCACGACATCCCCGTTGATGCTCTTCTCGAAGAGGTGCGGCGCGACCTCGCGCAGGCCATAGTAGGCGGCGACGGCGCCGGCCAGGAGTGCCCAGCGCTTGGGCGGCCTCGGGAGGAAGTCCCCGACGAAGCTTGCGATCTCGCTCATTCTTGACTGACGAGTCTCTTCTCTTTCCCCTCGGGACGACTTTCCTCGCTCGCTCGCTCGCTACCTGCACCGCGCCGCGCCGCGCGTCTCTCTCGCCCGCGTTCGCCTCGCGCTTCGCGCTTCGCGCTTCGCGGGAGGGACGGAGGTGCCTGCGCCTGCCTGCCTCGTGCCTCGTAAGTGGACTCTGCTGCGCGCGAGGTTGCGGGTCTGCCTCGTCCCGGCGCGCCCCTCGCGCCAGTCCCTTGCGCATTCATGCGCGAGCACAGTGCTTGTCCACGCGAGCGCCATCGCGCGACACCCCCGGGCACCAAGCAAGGCCTGCCCCGTCACCCGCTCGCGCCTCGCCTCGCCTCGCCTCGCCTCGCATTGCATCGCGTTGCCTCGCATTGCCTCGCGTCGCGTCGCGTCGCGTCGCATCGCGCCGCGGCGTGCCGTAACGCATCGCGGCGATCGCAGCGCATCATAAAGTCCCCGCGACGCCTCGCGTGGGACGCGCGAGGATGCACACAGACAGGAATACCATGCACGTGTACTGCAGACGGAGAGCGGCGGTAATAAGGCCCCTAAAGGCGGTCGATCGTGGGCGGAAGCTCGTGTAAGGTACGGGTTGGCTTGCGCAAGAAGAAGGCGGAGCCCGTGGCAGCGTCGCCGGCGATGCACGCGGCCGAGGGCGCGTCGTGAAGTACGAGGGCGTCGGCGCGGACCGCAAACCGGCATGGACAGCGCGGTCCACGCGGCGCGAGGGCGAGGGAAGAACTTGGATGCAAGGAGAGGCCAGGGCAGGAATGGATGGATGATCTTGCCGAGGAGAGATGGCGGAGTAGTGGCGAAATGAAAATGAATACATCTCCGGCAGGCATGGCGAACGTGGCCGAGGTGGACGTCGGGCTCAAGGCTGACGGTGGTGGGCTGTGTGCGAACGTGGTTTCCGTACATGCCGGGAGAACGTCGGCATGATTCTGCTCGTGATTGAGATACAAGGAGGATTATGTGATCGTTATGATAATGATGTCCCGCTCAGTGAGAGGAAAGAAGAAAGAAAGAAAGAAAGAAAGAAAGCACGGCGCACGAAGTCGGAATTGGCCTCGACCGACACGCTCAAAGCCTGCGCCACACGAGGCGCGTGCAAAGGAGCGGAAGGCCTGCGAGCGAGCGGGACCGCGGTTGTCTCTGCCTGCAGGAGGTCTGTGCGTGGCAGAAGAAAAGAAGACGAAGACGAAGGACGAAGAAGAAGAAAAAGCAAAGGAAAAGGTTCGAAGTGAAGATGTCGACGCCGCCACCGGCGGCGCCGCCGAGCTTGAAGCAAGGTGAGTGGAGCTTGAGAGCTCGCCGCGCGGAGCCATGGATAATAGGAAGCGTTCCCCTTCGCATGCCTTGGACAAGCTCGCGCGCGAAACGCCTTGTTGTCGCTCTTTGAAGAGACACCCGTGCAAAACTGACGACAATGATGCCTATGGCGATGACGATTATGATGATTGACAGAGATGTACGGGCGTGTCCTGAGTATTCAGTCGCACACTGTTCACGGTGAGTTGCTTTTTCAAACGTTTTCCGGTCGCAAAGGAGAACACTGGACCTGACGCAAGGCAATCTTTGATTGAGAAAAGGCTATGTGGGCAACAAATCAGCGATCTTTCCTTTGCAACTCTTGGGTTTCGACGTGGATCCAATTAACAGCGTCCAGTTCTCAAACCATACCGGATACAAGGAAGGATGGGAAGGCGAGGTCATGAACGGAGCCCAGCTAGCAGCGCTGCTCGAGGGTCTGGGGCGCAATAAATTGCTGGGAAACTACTCGTACATGCTCACGGGGTACATTGGTTCGGTCTCCTTTTTGCGACAGGTGCTGGACGTGTTTAGCACGCTTCGCAAGGAGAGCCCTGAGGTGCGATATTTTTGCGATCCCGTCCTTGGGGACAAGGGCAAGCTTTACGTACCAAAAGAACTTGTTGAAGTCTACAAGGCGGAGGTTTTGCCAGTGGTAAGCGTTTTGACGCCGAATCAGTTTGAGCTGGAGCTGCTCACAGAGATGAAAGTTACGGATGTGGCTTCTGCTCGCGTCGCGTTCGAAAAGCTGCACGAGCGAGGCGTCGGCACGGTCGTTCTGACCTCGTGTGACTTTACGGAGGAACCTGGCTCCTTGCTTCTTTTGGCAAGCGTCTCTCGCGGCGAGGGTGAGAAACCACGGGTCTTGCAGGCACTTCAGCCTCGTGTGTCCGGGCATTACACTGGCACGGGAGACTTGATTGCGGCTCTGTTGCTGGCGTGGATGGAAAAGCTCGATGGAGACATCGAGGGCTGCATCTTGCGTGCGTGCACGACCATGAACGCTGTTGTGGAGCGCACGAAGCGCGGCATGGACGAGGGGGTAAATCCTAATGCAGAGCTTTTGCTGATTCAGAGTCGTAGGGATATTGAGTCGCCGGACACAAGCTCCTCGCGGGTGACTGTACAAACGCTCGAGGACTGAAGACGCGTTCCGATCGAGCAAGTAGATTGTCCAGGAAGGAAACTCGAGTTGATTTTAAAAATCTTTGGAATTGGTAATGGATGAATGTTTGTGTCTAAAATGTGAGTGGCTACCTTTTGTGTACGAAAGACGCGCGCGCATAAACGAAAAGAGGATTTCCGTTATTATAAAAAAAGAGGAGAGAAAATAAAGCTGGACAAGAGAAATACCTTGCAAATGTTACACGGGCGGAAACAGAAGTGTGCCAGGCAGAACTTGAAGAGAGTGAGTTTACTGAGTGCCAGACAAAACCTCCAGCACAAGGTAGAAGACCAGCGAAAGCATGGAAGAAGAAGAACATGAGTTCTTCCTTTGTCAAATTGAATGACCTTCACGAAATTAAAAGGCGTGCGAAATTCTGGAAGTAGAAGAAGATGCTGAGTTCACTGTTTGCCAGACAAAACCTGTCGTCTGGAGGAGAGAGGAGTGGAGTTCCGCGTTTGCAAGAGTCTTGATGAATGTTGAAGGTGGCAAGTTGTGGAAGCAGCTCTTCAAGATGGGGCGAACAAAATCAGAAGCGAGAAGAAAGGTAAAGGAAAAAAGAAGGGGTAAAATTGGGGATGACAATGAGTACAGGGTGCAGAACGTCAAAGAGTCTGCATTAAAAATTGCGGTCGAGATGATGAGAGTACGAGAGGTTGTGCCACATGGTGCGAGGGTGCCGCGGACCGGATGCACTAGGGCACAGATTGGTGGTGTTTGCGCATTTGAGAATGCACATCTAAATGTCTGGCTCGGAGAGTCCGAACTCGAGAGCAAGACGGCGGCGGTCTTCGCGTTTAGGGATGTTGAGAGGCATGCCTCCACCATCCTCGCCAAAGACGCGGATGACACGACGATCGACAACGAGGGCTGCATGCTCCTCGTTGACAAAGGTGCCAAGGTTTTGCGTTTTGCCCTCGACCCAAATGCGCGCGACCCAGCGCTTGTCGCGCTTGTGCCAGGAAACACCCTGAAACCGGGAGCTCCAAGGCTTGATGCGACGACGCTTGCGGCGCTTCTTGAAGCCGCTGTCGTCAGACTCGTCCTTGGCGGCAGAAGTAGCTTTGGCAGAAGCAGTAGCACCTGTGGCCTTTGCCTGTGGTAGGGGAGGAGGAGCGCCAGCAGTGGTGAGCTCGGAAGGGTTGCGAGATAGGGACGCTGTGGTCGTGGACCCAGCATGACTTTGGCGCGAGAGAGCCTCGAAGTTGTTCTCGGCATGGTAGAGTCCGTCATCTAGGTCTTGCGAGAAGCTCTTGCGCTTGGTGCCGGCACCAAGAAGACCGAGGCTGGCTGCCATGGTGTGGGTGTCGGCAGTGTTGCTAGAGAGGGCCATGAGGTTGGCGATGGTTGCACTGAGCTGAGACGCCTGGGGCGGCGCAAGCTGGGCGGGAAGATCAGCTGCCGAGGGACCGGGCTTATCAGTCTGGTCTGAGCGCATGGACGAAGTTGTTCGTAAAAAGGTGTCGCTGCGCGACGGTGCCGTGAGGAAAAAGTCTGCCTTGGACCCCAAGCCACTCGAGTTTGAAGAGTTGATTGGGGCAAAGAATGATGGGAGCTTGCCCGGTTGAGTGTGCAGATCATTCATGGAGCCTACAGAGCAGTGTTCTGTACTCGTGGAAGTCCCGGATCTCTGCGAGGCCTGGCTGTGTGTATCGTCGGCCAGAGAGGAGGCCCGGCCCCGGTTGGAGAATGCAGATGACTCTTGCATGAGCTGGGCCAATCGCTGCTGCTGCTGCTGTTGCTGGATATCAGCTGATGCATGGGTTGATTCGTCGAGGCCTTGCTGATGCACTGCCTGTTCGAGGTAGTTCATGGGGAATGACTGGGTCTGCGTCTGCTGCTGTACCTGGTTCAAGAGATAATCGTCTTTCTGTGCGAGAAGATGGCGCAGGATGGAGGCGCGCAATGCTGCCTCACTTGCCGCGCTCGCTTGCAAGAATGGATCGGCTTGGTTGTTGTTGAAGCCTCTTGGGAGGGCGAACTGACTTGCGTTGTAGTTGCTCCCGCTGGTGCTCGTGCTGGTGCTGCTGTTCTGGGAGGTGGACCGTCTGCTCAGGACAGGCGGCGCGGGCGTGCCCTCGTGGCCGTTGGCTGCGAGTCCCGTGGCGGCGGCAAGGGTCGCCCTCTGGGCTTGCAGCAGCTGCAGCAGCTGTTGCTGTTGTTGGAGCTGCTGTTGCTGCTGTTGCTGCTGCTGCTGGTACAGCTGCGGCATGTTGTAGAGCTTGGCCATGAGCGAGGCCACGTCCTCGCCCGCGTTTTGCTGGGCGGTGTAGGCGCTTGGCATCCTGCTCAGCTCTTGTCTCGCTAATGTGTCCCTGACCTTCTGCTTGGCCTGCTCCCTCTTTTCCCGTCAATGTACACCTGCGAGGTCGTGCCAAGCGAGCGTCGCTCCCGCGCGCAGGTAGGTAGGCAGAAAGGCAGGTCCTCGCAGCGCGGCGTGCGCGGCGCGGGCAGCAGCTCTGGCTGTCTTCCCTGCTCCCCTGCCCCGTCCGGTGTGGTCTGGTCGCGGGCGGTGCCGAGACGTTGAAGGGCGGCGGGTAGGCCGACCGATGGACGCGATCTGCGTCGCTTTCGCTTCCTTCACTCTCGCGCTCGCCGCCGCCGCTGCTGCTGCTGCTGCTGCTGCTGCTGCTTTGAGCCGGAGGCGCGGAGGGCGCAAGCGAGCGAGGGCGCGTGCTTGCGTGCTCGCGTGCGTGCGTGCGTGCTTGCGTGCGTGCGTGCGAACGCGCGTGCTGTATGTATGGCGCGCGAGCTGCGTCTCGCGCCGGCGGCTTTGCTTCGTTCTGGTTCTGCTTCTGCTTTCGCTTCTTCTACTTCTTCTTCTCCTCTTCCTCTGTCTATAGTCCGTATCACTACGATGCGCTAGGCAGGCAGGCTCTCGCCGTGCAAAGACGTTCTGGTTCTGGTTCTGGTTCTGGTTCTGGTTCCGGTTTTGCTTGGGCCGCCGTGGCGGCCTCCGCTCTGCTTCTTCAGGCCGCTCAAGTCTGGTCTGGTCTGGTCTGGTCTGCCCTGCTTTCGCTGGCTCGCGTGTGCGTCTGGGAGCAGCGCGGCCAGCCAGAGCAGACGCGCCGCGCCCAGTGGGACCTCGCGGCATCGTCGCCAGGCGGCCCCCAGTTCCCGCAGCAGCCCTTCCCGCAGCGCTGCCCATCAGCTGGCAGGCCGCGGCTTCCCTTATCCCCGCAGAGCCGCGACGGCCGAACTGAGGGGTCAGGGTGCGTGGAGGCGGGCCGGCCACTCGGTCGGTTGCGAACGCAGGGTCTTTCCTTTTTTTCTTTTCATTTCTTTTCTTTTCCATTTTCTTTTCTTATTCCCTTTCTTCTTTTGTTTTGCCTCTTGCCGCGCCGTGTCGACCGCGCGGTGCATTCGTTGCCTGCATGGATGCGACGGCAAGTGTCGCGCGGATGGCTGTGGATGGATCGAGCGATCGATTAGTCGCCTGCCCGCGCGCCCGTCCGCTCTCTCGCGATGCGTCGATCCACGGACCTCGCGGCGCCTGCGCATGGCCGTTCGTTCGTTCGCTGCTCGACGCATGAACCGACGGATGGACGGATGGATGGATGGATGGGGTGGATGCTCCGCGGCTTGCTGGTTCGCTGCGCTGGCCGCAAGTGAATGGGTGTGGGCGGATCGACGCATTGATCGATCCATCGATCGATCGACCGATCGACCGGCTCGCGCGTTGGCTGGCGGGCCGCGGACCGCGCACGCACGCACGCACGCAAACCTGCATGCATGCATGCATGCATGCATGTCAGGAAGCTGCGGCCTGGAAGCGCTGGTGGCGGCTCTGCCCCGCGTCTCTCTCGCTCTCGCACTATCAATCAGCCAATCAATCAGTCAATCAACTATCGATCCATCCATTCCTCCATCCAACGTTCGATCGATCGAGTCGCCGCCGCTCGTCTGCGGGACAGGGTCGCGGTCAGAACATCGCGGAGCAGCGAGCGCGGGCCGCGGCTGAGCCGAGCCGCCCGCACCGGGTGGTTGCTCGAGCCTCGCCTCCCCTCCGCGCGAGCGAGCCTGCGCACCTGGTCGTCCGTCCATCGTCACGCACGCAGCTGCAGCTGCAGCTGCGCCCACACATGGAGGCAAGTGCACTGCACTTCGCGACCGCGGAAGCCGGGGGGAGCGAAACCAGGACGGTAAAGAGTGAACGGAAGAACGGTTCCTTATCATGGCGTGGTACTAGCAGGCAGGTATAGACGAGTGGCAGCTCGGGCAGAAAGGGGGAAACGACTCTTACGCTTGGCTTCGCCCTCAACCGCCCACCCTCTCTGCGTGCCCCTCTGACAGCCGGCCAGTGTCTTCTGCGGCGCCGCCAGGAAAGAAAGAAAGAAAGAAAGAAGGAAGGCCGGATTCGGAAGGGGGTCTTTCAACTGCTCAGAGGCGGGAGCAGGCTGCGGGAGGCCCCGCGGACGCTTTTGCTGCGGGGCCGTTGCTGCCCCACTGTGGAACGCCGCTCCCTCCCTCGACCCGCCGCCTCTGCCCGTCTCTGCAGCACCACGCCTGCCTGAGCATAGCAGAGAGAGGCCGACTGTTCCACGCGCCGCTCCTTCCACATGATTGCTCGCCCGCACGCTCGCCAGCTAGCCGGGTGCCTTCCTTGCTTGCTTGCTTGCTTCGCGCCTTGTTCCTTCTTTGCTCTTCGCTCTTCCTCTTCTGCGTCGCGTTGCGTCGCGTCGCGTCGCTTCACTTCCTCGCCGCCTTCTCCCCTCGGACGCTTGCTTGCCTTCCTGCCTGCCAGCCTGCCTGCGTCCGCAGCTCCGCGCCCGCGGACGCCCGGTGCACCTACTCCGCGGCGGCCGGGACGCAGCGTCCGTGCGCGGGGGCTGGTCGCCGTCGCGCGTCTCGCCTCGCGCGAGGCGTGGCGCGGCGAGGCATGCGCCGGCGGTAACTACCGCCGTAGTTAGCAGTGCGCCGCAAGAGAGTAGGCCCACTGTCAGTCAGGCGCAGGTCGAGTCGAACAGAGCCTGACTGCGAGAAAGAAAGAAAGTAAGAAAGAAAGAAAGAAAGAAAGAAAGAAAGAAAGAAAGAAAGAAAGAAAGAAAGAAAAGAAGGAAAGACCCGCGGCGAGACTGCGCCTGGCGGCTCGTGGCCACGCGCCGACCCAGGACTGGAGCGGGATCGAGCGCGAGAAACGACCCGCGGCGGCCGGGGGATCGGATGACCGGGAGGAAGGCGCGGCGGCCGAGGCAGGACGACGCAGGCAGGTAGTCGCAGGCAAGGAAGAATCAGGAGAGGAGAAGGAGAACGAGGAGGAGCCTGCGGCGGATGAAGTGGTAATGGACAGGCGAGCCAAGTGGAAGAAACGGTGTGGTGGGGAAAAGCCACAGTTCGAGATGAGCGAACCTGATGCTGGCGCTGCGGGCGCGGTGCGCCTATCGACGCGGAGTCAACCGCAGCCTCTGTGGAAGGCGCCCGGCTCCTGCGGGACGGGAGGGACAAAAAGTATACAGGTGCCGTTGGCTCCCTGCGAGGCGAGGACAACCATCACCCACGCGACGCGCTCTGCGTCCCCGCTCCTGGGTCTGTCCCGCCACGCAGGACTTAACCCGCTGGTCGCCGGCAGATAGGGAGGCGTGAGAGCTAACCAGCGAGCGAGTCAGCCTACGCGAGGCCTGGATTCGAGACCGCAACTGCTGTCGTTTCTTCGGCTTCGTCTTTCGCTTTCCTGGCTGGTGTGGCTGAAAGAGAAAGTAGAATGAGTTTCTTGCAAAAAAGCTACGCGCAAGCAAGCAAGCACGTAAAAGCAAGCAAACGAAAAGAAACAAACAATGAAACAAACAGAGAAAGAAAAAAAGAAAGACGGTCAACGCACCGCTGCTTGCATTCTTCCGTTTCTTTGCGCCACCAGCCTGCTACATTTGACTCGCACGCGACCCCGTCTCGCGCAGCGCAGCGGCAGCCCGCACAGTCCTCGCCCGGACGTTTCGCCGGCCAGGTCTGAGTGGGCCTGACGCGCTGCACCGCGCCGCGCCCGTCCGTCATTCTTTCCTTTCCTTCTTTCTTTGTTTCTTTCTGGCCGTTGCTCTCCTGCTCTTCGCAGTGCCTGCTTATTCGTCGATCCGTCCATCCAAGGTGTTCCTCGCGTTCGTGCTTTCTTTCCCTTCCCTGCTCTGCCTCAAATTTATCGAGCAACCCGCGGTCGCCTCGCTCGGCGCCTTGGTCGCACGCAGACGCTTCGCATGCGAGCGCGACGCGCAAGCGAGGCCTTTGGTTTGCCGTGGGGATAGGTGGAGCGCGAGGTGACCCTCATTTTCTTGCTTGCGCGCTCGCTTGCTCGCTTGATTTTCTCCGCTGCGCCTGCGTTCGGTCGATCTGCCGCTGGACCAATTGTGTCGTTATGAAAGCAGCCGCTCCCGGCCAGACCCAGAAAGAATCTTTTGCGCGCGGGAGGAGCGATTTCAAAAGAGGAAGAACCAGCGGGCGGCCACAGACGAGACGGAAAGAAGGCCTGTTCGTTCTGGCCCCCGCCATGATCTCGCGAGATCCGCAGACCGCGAGACCGACCTACCGGCGACTTGTCTGAGGAAAAGAGCGGTAAAGAGGGATGGAGGGGGGACTGGCGAGCGAGCACACGGCCGGCACGGACGGACGGCGGCCATCGCCTCACCCACGCAAGCTCGCGGGCTTCTTTCTTTTTCATGCTTGCTGCAGTCTCCGACTCGGCGGTGGCGTAAAAGACGTGTCCGGGCTCGATTGAAAGACATGAAAGACGCGCACCCTTGAGGGAGGAGAGGAGAGGAGAGGAGAGGAGAGAGTGGATGAATGCACGTATAGGAAAACACGCGCCTCTGCTCGCTCGCTGCAGCTAAGTATATTTTCCTGCGTGCGACTGCGAGCTCAGACAGGATTTCGGCGTCAGCCTCGAGCCAGTACAGTTCGAGGTCCTGCGCGGCTTCTGCTGTGCTGCATATTTTCCGACTCGTTTCGCTGATTCGCTCGCGCTCGTTGCTGCAATTTCGCTCCCGTCAGAAGCCTTATATACCCTGCTGGACGCGTGTGGCGTCCAATCCGGCGGTCGAGCACGAGAATCAGACCCGCGCAAGCCGCCGCTCGAGGGAGGCGACCCAAGGTCGATGCGATTTCAGCTGGCCTGCCCAAGATTGGCTGCGCGAGCCAGCCACTCTCAGCAAACCCTCCGGAAAAACCGCGCGGCGACTCGACCAGATCGGACGCCGCCTGTCTGCTTGCGCGGCTGTTCATGTTCGCCGCCAGACCCAGGTGGCCGTTGACCTCAGCTGCGGATGCAGACTCTGGCTTCGCACGGACTGCGGGCCTCCTCCTCGAGATGGCAGACATCCGGTGGTAACTGCTGGCCAGAACAGGTGGCCAGGCAGGCAGGCAGGCAGGCAGCCGACCGACCAGGTGTCGCGCGCTGCGGCGCCACGTTTCTGTGCGCGACGCAATCCTGCTGGAGCGACCGTGCGGACCGCTTCAACGAGGTCAAAATTCAACCGCCGGACGATCGATCGACCGATCCAACGAACGATTGATTGAACGAACGAACAAAACAGTGACATCTGGCTGATTTGATAAAAAAAGAAAAGGAAAAGAGCAGAATGTTTTCTTACTGGCCAACCCCAAGGCGCGATCCCCACTGGCTTCGCAACGAAACTTTTGGCTGCAGGGAAGCAGATGCCGCAACTCAGCCAGTCAGTCGACAGTCCAGGCCGGCAAGCTGCATCGCGTCCGGTCGCGTCGACGCGGCATCAATCAGATGGAAGCGGAGAGCAGGTCTAGTATCGCACATGCCAGCATTTGTATATATATTTTATCAAGCTCGGTGCTGGATCGACGCATTTGGTCGGTGGCCAGGAGCAGCATTTGCCGCTGCTCCTGTGGCAGTGCAGCGATCGGCTCCTCTCCACACCAAATCCTCCAGGAGAGCGAACGGAAAGTTGCCAGTGGTAAAGAAACGTAATGCATCGCTCAAGTGTGCGGCGATGTGGAGGTCTTGGTCCTTCAGAAAACCGCGCGGGGAGCAACAGGACCTCCCCTTTTCCGTGGACAACTTTGAAAAAAAAAACTTGCGGTACGCAATCAGCCACGCCTTCTTGTATCTACCCTCCTCACTCGCTTTCTCAAGCTCGCTCGATTTATCGATCGGTTCGCAGGTCGGTCGCACGTTCGTTCGCCCGCTGGCACCCAGCCACTGGCGGTGTTCTTTTCTTCTTCTTCTTCTTCTTCTTCTTCTTCTTCTTCTTCTTTTTCTTCTTCCTCTCCAGGCCTGCCTTGCCCTCAATTCTTCTTCTCTTGCTTACGCCATCGCGCGTCGCAATGCGTTCGTAGGCTCGCCAGGGCTCGGCGTCGGAGCGATCCTGCGAGCGAACGAGCGAACGTACGGCCGCAGCGCAGCAGGCGATTGATGGACAACAAGGAGCAGCAATTGATTGCCTCTTGCGCTCTGCAGGCGCCACGCCACGCACCGTTCTCCCGCTCGGTGGCGAGACGGGTTACCCCGCAGCGCGGTAGTTTCAGGTTGGCCCGCCTCCCCGGTCAGGGAGCCTGGAAAGGAGGGGACTCGTTCCTGAGCGCTCGTGCGGGTAGAGCCGCCCGCAACGCAGGCCGCTGTGGTCCACAGCCTTTAAAAGGTTCGCAGAGGGACTGAAAGGCCCCTGGCAATAGACAGTCCATCAATCAAATGTGCAGTGGCAGTAAATGCAGCTAGCCGTACCTAGGGACGGGCGGCGGCTGCTCTTTCGTTCGCCCCTGGTACACCTGCCGCGCGTCCCCTTTCCCGCAGCAAGTTTTCCAGAGTCCGGGGCAGGCGGCGTGGCTCGCAGTTCGCAGGACGCCCCATGAAAGACGCGCTCTGACCCGCGCAGGCACATCGACCAGTGTCTTACCCTGGCTAGGTCCAGGAGGAGCCGGGATTCTTGGGAAGGATGCAAAGTCAAGCAAGGCCAAGCCAAGCCAGCCAAGCCAAGCATTGGAAGCGGAAGGCGAGGCCAGGAATGCGATGCGGCGGCGTCCGCGTCAGCCAGCGGAGGCGGCCCGGCCACGGGTCTCGAACTGGGCCTGGCTGGGTCTAATTAAGCCCGAGCCCGGGCCTAGCGGAGCCTGGACGCGGTCTTGCTTGTGCCGAAAGCCAGCTCGCGCGGCCGGAGCCGTTCTCCGCGTACCAAAACACGTCCGCTGCCACTGGCCGCCCGCAATCAGCTTCGCTTGGCCGACGTGCGTGCGTGCGTGCGTGCGTGCAAGCATAAGGTATACGTACGTGCTCAGGGAAGGGGAAGCTGCCGCCGCCAGTCCAGGCCGGACGCGGAGTGGGAGGGGAAGGCGACACCGCGTTTCTCGGAGGCTGCGCAATTTGCCGGGGCAGCTGCCCGGCTGCACAAGTCAGGCTCGCGAACACCTGCGGGCTTCGGGTGGGTTTAAGCGCGCGGCAGCTTTCTCTCTCTTGGTTGGTTGGTTGCGTGGTTGGATGGTTGGTTGGTTGGCTAGTTGCTCGCTGTGACCGGCAGCACTGGCCGCCACGCGCGATCCGCGCTGTCGATTCTCGACCGTCCCCGGCCGGATCGAGTCGAGCTAAGGTAAGCAAAACAAAGAAGAGCAAGGCAAAGCAAAGCAAGCCAGCGAGCGAGCAATTATTCACCACCTATACCTTGCATGGGCGCTCGTGTCGTGTCGCCGCCGCGCGTCTGTCGTCCTACCCGGTGCGCGTGCGTAGACCTCAGACGAGCGCGCTTGGTGAAGGCGGGACACACACAAGATGAGACGGATAGACAACGCGGGGGCGCACGCGCTTGAGTCTTTTTCCTTATCCTTCGCTTGTCTTGCTCCTCCTCCGAAGCACCCGTCGCGTCAGCGCGACACGCGAGCTTCCTCGATGCGTAGGTAGTTAGTCGATCGCTGGCCGCTACTGGCCGCCAGCTGCAGACCGATGCCAAGATCGGAGCCAAGCCAGAGGCGAAGGACCAGAGATAAAGGGCTGGCCCCAGCGACACAGTTTTTCTACCCATCGATCGATCGATCTATCAATTGCCAGTCAGCCGGACACTTGCTTGCTGTTGCTTGCTAGCCTGCTTGCTGTTCTTGCTTCCTTACTTCCTTACTCGCCTGCTTCCAGGGTCAGCCTGCTTCCTTGTTGGCTCGCCTGCGTCCTTCCTCGCTCCCGCGTCGCCCTCGCCGTGGTCGACCGTGCGGGCAGAGCCAGACGCGTCTTTCAGTTGGGAGGCAAGCGCACAGGGGAGCGCTCCACGGTGGAGTGTGCATGGGGGCAGGCAGGGAGAGGGAGGGCGGTTGACCGGTCGGTCGCTTCGCCCCGGCTGCGTGGGTGGGCGAGTGGTTGGTCGGTCCATCGATCGATCGATTAATCAGTTGATCTGCCCCCGGGCATGGCCACCCCCCCCCTCTTCCTACTTCCCTGTCCTGCCCTGCGTCCTCACTTGTCGCGGGCCGTACCTCGCGCGAGGCTCGATGCGGCTCGGCCGATGCAGCAGCAGCACTTGGTCGTCCGGGCCTGGGCAGACGGAGGAAGTAACAAGCAGTAGCAGGCTGCCTGCCCTGGCTGCGTAAGTGCTCTCATGCTTGCTTTTGCCGCCACCTGCGGCCTCAGTCTACTCATTTCGAGTCGAGAACCGTTCCCAAACGAGCAAGTCTGGGCCGGGCCTCGCGGGTGGCTGCACTGATTAATCGATCTTCGGCCAACCAACATGGTTCTTGCGTACCTGCCACGACGCAAATCCAGTAAAGCCTGTAAAGCCTGCAAAGCCTGTAAAGCTTGCAAAGTCTGTGCGGAAGGGAAGCCCTTGGAGCATCTGACATTTTTTACCCATCTTATTTTTCCATACTCGTCTTGTGTCTGGGCTAGTGTTGGCTAGCAGTCGGCTATGCGCCTCGATTGCCAGGTGCCGAACGAACAAGGCTCGCTTGCTGCTACGGTTGGCTCCCGAAGGCGGCCCTGGCGACAGGTCTGTCGCAAACAGTCGCCCTGCACGAATGCGCCTATGCCTGGCTGGATGGATGGATGCATGCACCTATGCATGCCTGTGAATGAATGCATGCATGTGCGCGGTGCTTGCGATCGCCCACGCGGCTTCCCCTTCCGGCCGTCCGGGTGTCTGGCTGGCAGCGCAGCGGTGCGCAGCGGTGCGCAGCGGCCTGGCCTCCCCCCCCTGGATCCCGGCCCTTGATTGGAGGCCGCGCAACGGATGAGCTGGCAGTGGCTGGCTGGCTGGCTGGCTGGCTGGCTGGCAAGGACGCATGCATCGACACTTTGCACGCGCGGTTGATCAGTCGCCGAAAGAAGCATGCGCGTCGCAAGTACGTCCAGAAGTTCACAGGTAGGGTTCATTCACGCCGCGTCCTCGCAACGAAGATCGTGTCGCCTTGGCTTGCAAGCCGCCGGCCGCTGCTACTTTCTGCACTGGTGTGCCGCTCTAGCCACAGCCAGCCAGCCACCAGGAGGCCAGTGTAGCAGAAGCGCAGCTAGATCTGGCTTCGTCGGCAGTGCCAGCCAGGCATCCACAGTGTCGCGCCGCTCTGGCGCCAATCCGGGGCGGCTAAGCTAGGCAGGCATGCCTTAACGCCGGTGTGGGGAAAGGCTGCGCTGTCTGTGCCGAAGTCCCCGCCGGTCCGCAGCGGCCCGCAGCTGGTGGCGAGGGGAAGCAAGCAAGCAAGCTCGCGAGACCCCGAGCGTGCGGTGCGAGCAGCTGCAGCTGCCACTACAGAACGCCCGTGCCGCCGTGGCCGCTGCCGCTCGCGACACGACCTCGCGTCGGCTCGCCTCTCCCGGGCCGCGCCGCACGGGGCTGCGTCGACAAGGATCCCTGCGCGCAGGGGGCTCGCTCGCTGTCGCTGTCGCTGTCACGCGTCTCGCCCGGGCTCCGATCGCGGTTGGGGTCGCCCGCCCCTCGCGCGCGATGACGCTCAACACGCGTCGGTCGGTGGGTTGGCAGTCGGCTCGGTCGGTGAGTCGGTCTTTCGCTAGCGGTGGGTGCCAAGCAGGGGCATGTCGGGAGGGAGGGGGAGGGAAACGACGCGCGTGCGAGAGCACCCACCGTCACCGACCTGGAGGCCGCCTCGCTGCCGTGCGCTGCAACTGCAAAGGCAGTGGCAGCTGCAGCAAGCTTTTGGCAGCGCAGAGGCCTCGCAGTGCAGCCACCCCGCGGTGGCTGCGCGGACGAGGAAGCCTAGCCCTGCGTCGCGGGGATGGGTGCATGCACGGACGCACGCACGCACGCAGTGGAACCGAGCTGCGGCTAAGCTCGTTCGCTCGCTTTCGAGAGTGCATTGCATCAATCTTTCTCTCGCTTTCGGAGGAAGGAGTGTCCGCCATCGACCACGGCCATGGATCGATGCAAGGATGATTTCACTCGTGCGAACGGTGCATGCCGACGAGGCTCGCGCCCTGAAACGCCCACACACGCTGCACGGCGGCTCGTGGGAGTGACCATGCTGGTCTGAACGCTTGTCGGCTCGTTCATGTATGCCAGTGAGCCATGCCGCCCCTCGCTTAGATTGTCGAGGGTGATTCCGCTCCATTCTCTCTCCCTTGGAAGGACAGCCGGCGGCAACTTGCTTTGCATGCTGCAGTGTCTTGCATGCGCTCTCTCCTCGCGTGCGTCGCCTCCGCGTCGCGGCCAGCGTTCCGGCGCGGGCCAGTCCGGAGTGGGAGAGATCCTCAATTCGACTTGGCTCCAGCGGACTGGTCTCGGAGCAAGAGCGGCCGCGAGCGGTCAACCCGCGCACGCGCGCTCGGTCCAAGCTTCCGTTCTTTCTCTGACCCGTGGAGTTCCATTAATCTTCGCTTTCTTCATTCATTCATTCATTCATTCCTTCTTTCTTTCTTTCTTTCTTTCTTTCTTTCTTTCTTTCTTTCTTTCTTTCTTTCTTTCTTTCTTTCTTTCTTTCTTTCAATTATTCTTTCATTCGTTGTTTCTTGCTTTTCCGCGCCCGTCTGTGTGGCCACTCCAGCCTTCTTCGACCAACTACTGCGTGCCTGCCTCGCCTTGCTCGCCCTACTCGCTTGCAAGACAGGCGATTGACCCGGCCACTGCGGCTTTCTTTCTCTCTTTCTTACGTTCCCTTTCTCCCTCTCCGCTCAAGGACGCACCGCGCGCTGCCGCGTTCCGGTCCGGAGCAGTCACGCGGGCGTGCACTGCAGCTGGCCGGCCTGGCGAACGAGACTCGCGCGGCGCCAGGCCCTGCGAGCGGGCGTGGCATGGAGACGAACGAGGCGGAGATGCTTCGGTGGCCAAGTATGCGAGGTCTTCTTCCTCTTCGCTATTGCCATTTCCGCTTCCACAGTCGGTTGGTCATGTGGCGGTTCAGGTAGCGAGAGAAACAGGAAGAAAGGAGAAAAGAAAAAGAAAAGAGGTCGCGCAACAGGCGTAGACACGCAAACAGAGAGAGAAAACGATGGCGGCCGCCAGTCCGGGCGTAACGCGGACGAGATGAGTGCAGAGCGCTGACCGCAGCCGCAGAGATCTCCACGACGCGCGCGGGTCGCAGCCGTGAGTCTGTATACGTCTCTCTCTCTCTGAGACAGAAGTCAAGATCACGATCTCGCTAGTTCTTCTATCTTTCGTTTACTTTCCCACACGCGCGCTGCCTCTCTCTGCTCTGCTACTGTAGGCGTAGCGCCAATTATTCAGTCAGTCAGTCAGTCAGTCAGTCAGTCCCCTGCCAGTGGCCGGTGGTCGGTGCTGGAAGCGGCGGCTGCGTGTGGCAGAGGCGGTCGGAAGCGGCTAGGAGCAAGTTCTCTCCCTCCGAGCTCCTCTCACGCAGACGTTTCCTCTCTCCCTCTCCCTCTGTGCGCAACCTGCGTTGCCCGCTTGTGCAAGTTTATTGCGCTGTCGCTCTGCGGGTCGGTCGTTTCTTCAGTCCAAATCTCGGTTGCCCGGCGTGGCGATCGATCAATTGATCGATCGATTTGTTGAGCATCGATCAGTTGACCGACATCCAACTTCGGCGGATTGCTGCGATCGGTCGGGGAAACGGGAGCGAGCGCTCGCCTCGCTGTGTTCACTGGAGGTTGGGCAGACCGTTCGCTCGTTCGTTCGCTCATTCGTTCATTCGTTTGTGGGTTCGCTCATTCGTTCATTCGTTTGTTCGTTCGTTCGTTCGTTCGTTCGTTCGTTCGTTCGTTCGTTCGTTCGTTCGTTCGTTCGTTCGTTCGTTCGTTCGTTCGTTCGTTCGTTCGTTCGTTCGTTCGTTCGTTCGTTCGTTCGTTCGTTCGTTCGTTCGTTCGTTCATTCGTTCGTTCTTTTGCAGGTTCTTTCGTTGCCTTTCCGTCGCGCCATCGGTGGCGGAGAAGGAGAGATTCCTCCGCGGCCGCTGCCAGCACAGTCGCTCTCGAAAGCAAGACCGACTTGCCATGGTTGCTGGTACCGTCGCCGCGACACGTGCGCCCACGCGCGAAAGACACGCTCGCCGTGCGGCCGGCAACGGGCCTCCAAGACACCTCGGGGCCACCTTCCTCGTCACGCGGGCCTCTCTCCGCCAGCCCGGTGCTGTGGCCCGGTCGATCCATCCACCGATCGATCCATCCGCCAAGCGATCGAGCGAGCGAGGGAGTCGCCGGAGGCCTGAAAACCTCGGGCCCTGCGCCCCATCTTCGAAGCCCTCGAAAGGGGGGAGACCAAGTCGAGGCGCGGCGGCCAGGCTCGCACGGTCGGTCGTTCGCCCCCACACCAGCCGGTTTTTGATTTTCGGCAGTGCTCACTCACGCAGTCGGTCGGTCGCGCAGTGCACTGCATTGACAGTCAGTGAACGAAAGAATGAAAGAAAGAAGGGATGAATGAATTTTCAATACAGTGGGGGAAAGGAGAGCGAGGAAGGTAGCTGTGGCTGGCCGGCGAGTCTTGGACCGTTGCCGGGAGGGCAAGCCTGGACCGCTCAAGGACTTGTGGGGGGAGACGGCTGCGGAGTTAGTTGCCTGCACCAGCAGCACTGCAGCTGCAGTTGCGCCCTTACAAAAGAAGGCAGGATACGGGTGAAAAGTGGTGAAAAGTGGTAGCGAACACAGATAAATTCACAGAGCGCAAAATTTGAAGAGCCGTGTGCAAACGGAGCAATCTCGCCTTCTGCCAAAAAGTATCGTGGACATGGGGCGCTCTGCCTCGACAGCCGCCGCCCGTGGTGGCTGATGTGGCGCTATACCGCCGTAGGCGACGCGACGCGAATCGAGACAAGCGAAAAGGTTTGTTGGAGTGGTTTCCGCCGTCGGGCAGCGGCCTAGGGGGCAAAGGAGGGGGAGCTGGTGGTGCCTGGAGGCTGCAATCTGCATCAGGCCAACCGCCTCGAACGCTTGGCTGCTGGCGGAAAGACGCAGTTCCTAAGAGAAGCCAGATAAAACTTGCCACGGTCGAGGCACGGCCGGCCGCGCACGTCAGTGCTTTTCATGCTCTTATGAATGCCTGGGACCGCCTGACGAGCTGCGCGAGGCGGTGGAGAGGAAGCATTCGATCCCGGACAAAGAGCGTCGTTCCTGTCGCTCTTCTGCCGGCGAGGACGGCAAGGTCTCCGTCGTGGCGAGCAACGACAGCCACCCGTGGCCACCTGAGAAATATCTTTCGCTCTCCCTCACCCCGGCATCGTCTTTCTCGCGCGGCGGCTGCTGCTTGCCAGCCTCACAATGAAAGACGTCTCCGGAGCCGGATTCTTCGTCGCCCTTCGTGCGCTCTCCGCCGAGGTCGCCAAGGCCGCTGCAGCTGCAGAGGCCCGCCTGCCTGCGTCTCGTCCTCGCGCAGGCACTCGGCTTTGCGGCCTGCGCAGGGAGGGCCTCAGGCGCGCCCGCGGGGAGGAGCGCGCGGCTCCAAGGAGCGCAGGGGGCGGCGCGAGAGGGGGAAATGGGGGGGAGGGCGGGGGGGAGCTTAGCGAGTCCTAAAAATGGTTACGGAAATTCAGGCCTGCGGCCCTTGGCGCGGCGGAGGCACACACCACACACGCGCGGAGCCGGAGGTGAGTGAGTGAGTGACATGTGAGAGAGTGAGTCGCGACGCCGCGACGGCGCGACGCTTGGGCCGCGACGGTGCGACGGCACGCGGCCAGGTGGCGCGGCTCGAGAATTCCGCCGCTTCGAGAGCCGCCGCAGGTCGCGCAGTGTGCGAGTGAGTGCGCGAGGGGGGGAGGAACTGGAGGGAAAGAGGTTGTGAGTGCGCGAGTGAGCGGGGAGTTTCATTCCCGAAACGCGACAGCGACTCGACTCGACTCGACTCGACTCGACTCGACTCGACTCGACGCAACTCGCGAGGCGACGCAATCTTAACGGCGAGGTTCGTTCGTTGCGAGGTCAGCGGCGGCGGGCCGGCCGGCAAGGGCGGTAGGCGCCGCGCCGTTCGGATCTCGGTGGCTTCTGAAGATTGGTGGCCGCGTCGCGTCGCGTCGTGAATTTTCCTGGGCAGCTGGCCAGCTGGCCAGCAGCCAGCCAGCCAGCCACGGCCAGCCAGTGCAGGCGCTGCCTTGAGAAGCGTCTGGCCTCAGGCTCAAACAGACAGAACTGGTCTCACGTTCGTTCGGCCGCGGCGACACGCGCCGCCGCGCGAAGCGTCCCAGACCCGCCGGCAGCAGCGGCAGGCAGTGCAGCCGGTCGCGGTGGCTGGCCCGCCGTCGATCGATCGATCGATCGATCGACCAATCATGGCCATGGGTTAATCGAGCGCAGAAGCTCCGCACGCTCGCTCAGAAGAAGCTCCGCACGCTCGCTCGCTCTCGCTGGATGAAGGCGCGGCTTACGTGCTGCGCCTGGCGGCCCCACACAACCGGCATCGTGAAGCAGCCGCGCGGCCGGCATCCGAGTAGCGGCGGCGGGCGCCAGGTTTTGGCAATCGCCCGCGCCATCGAGACCCGCATTGCCACGCATCGCCCGCCTCGCCTGGTCTGGAGAGAGATGTCCGAAGCTGTGGCCGACGTGAGTCGACGCGGCCGCTTCGGGAGGAAGGGAAAGAGGGAGGGAGGGAGGGAGGGAGGAGGCCGGAAGGCAGACCGCGTCTCGGCCGAGAGGAAGCGAACGATCCGTGGCCCGAGAGGCGCGAAAAGGGGAGGAGAGGAAAAGAACGGAGAGGAGAAAAAGTTGAAAAAAAGCAACCTCGGGTGCCGATGGACAAGAAGAAAGAAATTCGAGCAGCCGTGAAGCTGGCTGGGAACTGCTGCCTGCGCTAGGACGGCCTCGCGACTGGCCGCCAATGGCTGCTTCCCCTTCCCTGGCCCGCCACCGGCCGTGAATCTGGCGGCTGCTGCCATGGCTGCTGCTGGCACGTGGTGGTTAGTTGGTTGGTAGGTTAGTTTGTCAGTCGGTCGGTCGGGCGGTCACCAGCCAGTAGGAGGCGTGAAAGACAGGCAGGCGGGCGGGCAACGCGAAGGAACCACATGCGTTACCGCAGTAACCACAGTGCAGGCAGAGGCGACTTCCGCGCCTGACGCCGCCGCCAGCCTCGGAGCCGCCCGGCAAGGTTACCTCGAGTCTCGCCGGGCCTCCTCGCTCGCTCCCCGCTCCCCTCGCTGGCGTGCAGGCCTCAAAGCGCCTGGCCTGGGCCTGGGCCTGACCCTGGGCGGGCGGGGAGTGGGGGGGGGGCTCCTGCGTCGAAGGCCCCCCGGCCGGCCGCCGTCCGCAGCCGCACCGAAGGCAGCGAGGATCCCCCGCCCTTTCTCGAAAAGAGATTCTGATCCGAGTTGAATTGACAGAACGCGAAGCTGGTTGGTGGCTGGCATGAGCTGGCTGCTGCAGCGCATCGCGGACCGCCCGACGCTCGCTCGGCCGGGGCCACGCGCGCGCCTTCTGAAGGAAAGACCCGCCAGGCCGCTCGGGGGTGGCGGACGCGGCCGACCTCGCGCGCGCGACGACGCGGCCGCCGGCGAAGTCGCGGCGAAGTGTCAGCGAAGTGGCAGGCGGCGCCGGCCCTGCCGAGAGGAACGAGCGAGCGAGTGAAAGCGAGTGAGCGAGTGAGTGAGCGAGTGAGTGACTCGGCGCGGGAAGCAGCTGCAGCAGCAGCGCGAGCCGCCGCCCGCAGGAAGGAGGGAAGCAGGCCGGTAGCGGGGGCGGGAGAGAGGGAGGAAATCGATCCGCACGGCCTGGCTGCGAGGCCGGTCGCTGCGTCTCCGCCGGCCGGCCACAGTTCGCTCTGTCGGACTCGCTCGCCCTGATCTGGCTGCGCTGGCTGTACTAACGGCTCGCTCGGGGCGGGTCGCTCAGGCACCCACCGGCCAGGGCGGGCCTCCTGCGGGCGAAGAGAAACCGTGCCCGCAGTCAACGCGCAACTAGCGGCCGACGGCTGCGGGCGGGGTGCCTGATCGCTCTTTATCAGAGGGGGGGGGGTTGGGGGTCAGAAGAAGGGTGAGGGGGGAGTGTGGTACAGAAGGGGGATCCGGGGGGGGGGGGGGGCGGGGCTGTGGTGCGGTGTCCGTCTCGCTCGGCTTTTCTGCGGCCGCCAGTCTCGCGGCTCTCAGAGGCGCTCTCTCGGGCGCCGCGGCGACACGAAGCGCCCAAGAAAGACGCCGCGGCGGACGGTCGGCGCGGGCTGGCTGGCTGGCTGGCAGTGTGGAGGCCGCCTTGGGAGGGCGATCTGCCACGGGCGAACGGCACGGCCCGGAGAACGTAGCGAGAAAGGAAGCAAGGAATTGAAGATAAGCGACCAGGGAAAGAAGGAAAGACGGCGAACTCAACACAACACAACACGTCCATCCCAATGAGTGCAGGGGCGGAGCAGCGGCCACTGAGGCTTCGAAGATGCGGCGACGAGCGGCACGACGGCCAGCCATGCAGCTGCGACGAAAGGTGTCGCGGGAGAAGCCCGGACCACAGGGGAGGAGTGACGGCCAGGCGAGGCAACGACGGAGAGGAACGTCGACGGACCGCGCGGGGCGGGCGGGAGGCCCCCGGCCGGCCAGAGATACGAGCGAATCTCGCCTCAGGAAGAAACTCGGAGGGGAACGAACAGGCGAGGCGAGGCGGGTCAGGTCGGGACAACTGTGCACTGGCGCAGGCTGCTTGCCTGCGCCTGCCCGCCAGCTGCCACTGGTGTTTGAGTCGGGGTTGGTGGGGGAGGGAAAGGAAAAGGACAAGATCTCTCGCGGATCTTGGGCCAAAGGTGGCCGGAGGTAACCTGGGTGCCCTCTCCGCCGCCCTCTCCGCTGCAAGCACAGAGTACGTGCCAGGCCAGCTGGAAGGTATGTATGTGTACGAAGGCAAACATGCGGTCGCTTCGCCTCCCTCCCTGCGAGTCCCTAACATATATACACATGCATGTTGCCCAGGATTCGTCATCCTATGACGACGATGAAAGACAGAGGAGAAGATCTGGTCTGCGGTGGCAGCTGTGCCTCTGTGGAGAGGCTCCTTGACGAAATCAGAATCCTAGTTTCTTCGTAAGGGATATTTCCGTGACATGCGCGCGAGTCCTGAAGTAACCCCGTCAAAGAGCAGGATGCAAGGAACGGGATTCTCCATGTCTTCGACAGACGCGACATATCAGGCTATAGAGTCGGATGAAGCACGCTCGACACAGGCCATATGGCTAGTAACGCACAAATGGTCTTTATCAGATTCTGCTCGTGCAGAACATTTCAAATGTGGCGAACAAGTTGACGGTAATTTCTTCAGAGAGCAAACGAATAAAATGAAAAAGTTAATTTTACCAAACGTCTAAGAAATCCCGCTTCGTGGCTAGCACGAAAAGGAAAAGGAGATTGTAGGCTTTTCACGCTGCTGCTCGCAAAATGATTTAATTTTCAAAAACGAGTGTATTTTGAGTTTGCCGGCTTCTGGCTTCGACTTTGCTCGCTACCTGCTTTGCTCGGCTCAATGATCCCAGGTCGCTGGCCTGGTCCATCTCTAGTGGGTAGCTCCATGATTGTGCAGGTCTGTTTCGGGTACAGGTTCAGGTTCGGCGCGGACTCCTGGCGTGGCCTTGTGCTGGTCCCAGCCCTGCGCGATCCCAAGGCGCGGGTTGATGCTTAATCCGTTGTTCCTGCGTCGTGCCCCTTTGCAGTTGATGTTCTCTCTTGGGCAGCTGTCTGTCGCAGAGCAGCGTTCCTCATGATATCTTTTAGATCTTTGGGAAGGTCTAATTCTTTATTGTGATCCAACACGGAGCTTGACCTTATCTTTCCTTGGCGACATGATGGAGTTTTGCAACAGCATTCCTTTTCTTGATCCTGCAGCTTCAGCAACACCTTATCTCGAGCCTCTTTTTTACATCTTTCGCTGATTGACCCGTCATCACCACACTTTGTCGTCGTAAAGTTCACACAGTATCATCTGGTGCGTCTGCCTCTGCAGATTTGCGAATAGAATTCATGTGACTTCAAAAGCGGTATTGAACGCGCGCAAGCTACTCTGATAACCTCCTCGTCTACGTACCTTCAACCCAGAGCCTCTTTGTCGAAACAGGTTGTCTCTCGCGACGTGAACCTGGTTGCCAAGTCCAGCTCTCGCCGAATGACGACCCAGGGTTTCCGAGTCCTTGAACGTGTTTAATGATTGCAAGCTCGCAAACAAATTTCACTTGGATCAAAGTAATCGCTGGCACTAAAACTAGGACATGGCTAGCTTAGACTGCGCTCAGTCTAGAGATGTGCAAAGAAGGTCCGATGGTGTAAGATCGGGTCGCGCAAGCGCGGATTCCGCATCAATCTGGTCTTGTTTTCTTTGGCTACCTTGGGTTACTCTGTTTTGACACAATTTCAAGCACCTTACTTCGGTATGAACTATCGCATTTATTTAGTATCATTTGATTTGCAGCCGAGTCTCTTTTGTGCGCGCGAGTTTGCAATGTCCGCCGACGACCAAGTATTACTCCCCGTCTGTGTGGGATCTTCACAAGCAAATAAAGTATTGTCAGGAAATTGCTCTTTCGGGCAGAGTCCACATCAAAGACTCTCCCTGGTATCAATCATGCACGCACGTCAGGTCGCACAAGGCGACACCGTGGTCCATTGCAGAAGAAAAACGATAAAGGCGCATTGGTCAGAGTTTCAATGTCAAAGGATATATTTTTATAGGTGGAGGCGCGCCGAAAACTCCAGCGATGACTGCTCGCGAAACAGAATTCATAGGCAAGCTCTTGATTTCCCACAGATCATTCGCGCTCACCGCCGTGCTTAAACAAAAGCAGGAGTCGCATTGAGCGAGCGAAAAAAAATTGCCTCGCGCGACAGTAAAAGAATCGCCTCGGGCGAGCGAAAAAAGCTTGCCTCCCCAGAGAGTACAAAAAATCGCCTCGGGCGAGCGAAACTTGCCTTTTCAAAAGCAGAATTGAGAAACATTTGCCTCGACGTATACAAGACTGACGGACCAGAGCAATGCAAGACTTTTCTTCCAATAAAAAGCTTGATCAGTCTACCTTAGTCGCCGAGACGACGACCGACGCCCCAATTGTGACGCTGAAAACCAGTCGTAGCGCCTGCCGGAGCCGCGTATGGTTGCGCGGTTGCTCCGTGTACAAGAGCAATGAGAAATTCGGGCGTCTGCACGACGGGTCCACCCTTCATGCGCGGATAGGCATCGACCAAAAAGTAGTACACATGGCCCACAATGACACCAATAATGTCAGGAATCGGGGAGCCACCAATGAGCACCGTAAAGGCCATAAGAGCCCAGGGAAGATGCTTTCCCGTAAACCGAAAACCCCAGATGCTCGTTGGGTCCTCTGGATGCCTCTTGCTCCAAACATACAAGACGCCAAAGACGAGAGAATGCGCCATAAAAGGCATCTGCATGTACCATGAAATCAGCAAGCAGCCAGTGCCCATAATCATGAGCATAAAAGCGTAGTCCGCAGAGCCTCCCATACGCGACGTTTTGAAAGGATCCATCTCGACAGAGCTTGAGAATCGCGCCAGCATGAAGAGAGACATCAAAAACCCAAACGAAGGCTTGCCGAAATAGAAAAACGTCGACACAAGTCGCCAAAGTTGAAAGTCGCGGTACACCAGAGGCGCCGCAAAGTGAAGACTAGAGATCGAAATCGTCCCCAGCTCTGTCGTCAATGTGGCCAGCACGGACAGCCCCAGCCACGTCTTGCTGAGCGGCGGCAGGGCCTCCCACATTTCCTGCGGCGTGGACATCTTCCCTGCGAGTTCCCAACTACCGCTCCCAACCAAAGCAGCCTCGCTCTCCGCGCACGCGCGCACGCGCGCACCAGAACCTCCTTGGTTTGCGTCGCTTGCCTTCTCGCCGCCGCTCGCGATCTTCGTGCTTGCTTGCGTGCCTACTCGCTTCCTTCTCCGCCTGCGCTGGCTGGCTCGCTCGGTCACAATCGGGTCTGCCGCGGCGCCGGCGGCTCGCGGTCCGCGCCAACTCTCCCCCGTGCCTGCTTCGCCGGCGTCCTTCGAGAGCTTCTCCTCGTCCTCCTCCCCGCCCTCCTCGAACGTATCTGCCCGTAGCGGATCGCCTTTCCACCGTGGCGGGCCCCCCTCCTCGGCCGCGCCCATTGCGCTCCCGGTGTCGATGAGGTCGCAGATACATTGCACGCCCCCCCCACCAGAGACTCCCTGGGATGACCTCGATCAACTCCAAGGGCGCCACGTATGGTCCGTATCCCGGGCCAAACGTGGGGGTCACGGCGGACCTTCATCACTCGACGCTGGCTTTTCATCTGTTCTGGAGTTTTGCGTCGCTTGGCGAGAGTGAGGCCAGACATGCGCCAAAATTGGCCATGCGAAGCGTCGCCGGTGGCGGGCGGGCTCGAAGAAAGAACTGCGTCACGATCTACTCGACGAAGCCTCTCGAATTTCAGCGATCGGGGCGCCGCAGCTAGCTGGCCGCAGGCAGGTCCGGGTCACTAGGCCTTTCACCACATTAGTCGTCGGTCACAATCACCCGCCACTGCCGAACGATCGGAAATCTTTCGAGGCAACAACAACCGCACAGACGGACACTTTTACGCCGCGTGCACACGCTCAAGAGGCAGCAAGGCACGCACGCATGTACATGCATGCCTCGCGCGTAGTAGACACGCGCATGCACGCAGACAAACGTAGAACACCACGTGCAAGCAGCAGCCAGGGCAAGCAAGGCAACCGCAATCGCAGCCGCAATCGCAATCGCAAGACCACGCTGGCCGGACTTGCTTGCTGCTGCGTGTGTTGGTTTCAAGCTATATACTGCTTTCTCTCCTACTAGCTAGGTACTATATTATATAGAAGTAGGGCTCGTTCGTTAGTTTGTCGGCAAGGCAAATCTCGATCGACCAAGCGCGTCCAGGGACGAAGAGCGGGAGCCGCGCGAGGAGCGGAGCGCGGCGAGCTCGGCGCGGCGCGGCGCAGCGCTGCGCAGCGGAGGGGTTGGCCCGCGGGGCGCGAGGAGAGAGGAGAGAGGCAGACCGCGCGGCGAGTGCCGCGAGATGGGGTGCGCGCAGTCCAAGACCGGCGCGGCCGCGACGCGCGCCGCCGAGGAACGGCTCGGCCAGCGCGGGCGGTACCTGAGCTTTGACTCGAGGTGCCTCGCCGAATGGAAGGCCGGCGACAAGAACAATGACGGCGTGCTCTCGCTCAAAGAAGTGAAAAAGGTCCTGCACAAGCTCAACGTCGCCATCCCCGAGAGAGAACTCCGGTTAAAGTTCGCCGAGTTCGACGCCGACGGCAACGGTACCCTCGACTTTGACGAGTTCCAGGCCCTCTTTAGCGCAGTGCAGTCTCTCCCCGACATGCAAAAAGTCTTTGAGCGCGCGTGCGCGTCGAACGAAGGCATGATCGCCGAGGAACTCTCCCGCTACCTTCTCTCGTCCTCCATGAGCAAGGTCGACCTGACTCTTCTGGAATGCGTAGAGCTCATCCTCAAGCACGAGGGAGCATCAGAACGGGAAATCAAGGACTTTCTCGACTCGAATATTGATGAAGAGAGCCTTCAAGAGGGACCTGTGCTTACCTACGAGGGTTTTCAGCGTCTCCTCACAGACAACGAATTCAACGCCATCATGGATCATCAGATGCACTTTCAAGTCTATCAAGACATGACACAACCCCTGAGCCACTACTTTATTTCGTCCTCCCACAACACCTACCTGACAGGAAACCAGATGAGCAGTGAAAGTTCCGGCACCGCCGTGGCCCGTGCGCTCAAGCTCGGTGTTCGTGTCATTGAATTGGATGCGTGGGACGGCAGCGACGGGGAACCCATCGTCAATCACGGTCACACGATGTGTAAGCCTGTGCCCATGCGCGAATGCCTCAAAGCCATCAAGGAGTGTGCCTTTGAAGCGTCCGAGTATCCTGTCATCATCACCATTGAGAACCACTGCTCTTTGCCCCAGCAAAAGGTTCAAGTCGACATGCTCAAGTCCACCTTTGGAGATCATCTCTTTCAATGGCCTGGCCACGACGACGGCAGCGGCAAGCCCGACTGGACGCGTGGTCCAGACTGCTGGCTCTCCCCCGAAGACCTCAAGGGCAAGATTGTCATTCGGGATAAGCCAATCAAGGTCAAGCAGAATGCCAAACGCGCGTCAGACGGCGCGACCGAAGGCATTGCCACCGTGGCCAGCGATGTCGGTAACTCCAAGCTTCCGGAAGCGCCCGAAAACACCGTGGTTGAGCCCTCTTCGGACATCATGTCGCTCTCTTCGCTCGCTCTCAACGACGACGACGACGACGACGACGAAGATGTTGATACCGCAAAGTCTCTTGGCGTCGATGATCAGCTCCTCAAGGTCATGTACATCAAAAACGTCAAGCTCAAGTTTACGCATGAAAAGGCCAGTCAGCGCGTCGACTTCAAAGAGCCCCCCTTTGCGTCTTCTTCCTCAATTGTCGAAGGTAAAATGCACAAGCTCACGAAGGCCGGCTACCCGATGCGGGACCTCTGCGAGTACGCGCAGCGCCACCTTGTGCGCGTCTATCCTGCCGGCTCTCGCGTGGACTCCTCCAACTACGACCCTGTTTCGGCCTGGAACGCCGGCTGCCAGCTTGTCGCGCTCAACTATCAGACAAATTCTCTTCCCGTTTGGCTCAATCAAGGTCGATTTAGCGACAATGGAGGCTGTGGCTACGTCCTCAAGCCCTCTTTCCAGCTCGGTGATTCTTATACTCCCTGGGATGGCCTTCCCAAAGACGTCGTATGTGAAATGACCGTTTCTGTGATTTCCGGGCATTACCTCCCCAAGCCACTGGGCCAGAGTGACTCAAGTGAGGTCATTGATCCTTATGTCGAGGTTTCGCTTCATGGAATCGAGGTCGACCAGCGTCGTCACATTACGCGTCATGTTGATGATAATGGCTTCAACCCATCATGGAACGAAACCTTCAAGTTCTCTGTGCGCCAACCGGAGCTTGCACTTCTTAGTTTCGTCGTCAACGACCATGATCTTGTCGGCAAGGACGACTTTATTGGTCAGCGCGTTGTTCCTGTCACAGCCATTGTTCCAGGCTACCGCATGGTGCAGCTGTATCACAAAAATGGTGCGTCGCAGGACTCTTTTCTCTTTGTGCGCATTGGCTTCTCTCCTTCGCCTCCCTGATTTCCAACATATCCGTTTGTCTACAATCATCAAGAATGTTTTTTCTCCTTTCCAGAAAGAAGACAACTTTTTGCACAAAGTCTTAAACTAGGCACAAATCCTTTGTGTTTAATTTTAGTAAAAAAAGATTGACAATGCAAGGAATAGGTAACGTTGTGGGAGAGAGTGGCCTTGAGATCAAGAGCGCGACATTGAAGCTGGCTACTTTTTCCGAAAATAACTTCAATCCTAGCGATGAAATGAGTCGCAAGAGGTGAAGTACGAACTCGCTGTCCTTGGTTTGTTCTTGGTTGGTCTTTGCTTTGTCTTTGGTTTGATCTTGGTGTCTCGCTATCCCAGAGAGCACACGAATCTACCAAAATTCACGAACCTAATAGGCTCTCAGCTTCTTCGTTCTGGGTTTTTGAATAGTGCATCACAACATAAACTTACGAACCTATGATTTTTTTCTCAATTTTATCGCTCGCAAGAGATCGATCCAAATCTATCGTCATTGATTACATATTTACTGCTCGTACATGGTGCATGGTGCTTGATGATGACGTTGTTGACTGCAAAGAACTTGAGCGCATGATTCCGAATTGAGTCGGGTGAAGTTGGGGTCGCCTCACCTTTCGTGCACCCCGAAGCAAATAGTGCAGACTTGGTGTGTTCGGAATGAGCTCAAACTTGAGCCATGGATCCAAATTTGGATGCATTTCTTGACGACGACGCTTTCGGCCCCTTGCCCGCGCTGCAAAATTTAACGTTACGCTCCCTGGCTGCAGGGAACGCACACTGGCTGCGGTAGCAATTCCCGCAGGCGCAGTCGGTGGAAGACGCGCTTGTTCAGCCGACATTGCGCCAGCCGTCGTGCACAAAGGAAAGACGCCGTCTTCATTTCCCTGTTGAGCCCCGAAAGGCCCGCCTCCAGGAACCGAATTCATCGGCGATGTAGCACTGCCTCCTCCGCCAGACCCGCCCGCTGCCGAACTATCACCTGGCGCGCCGCTGCTACCTGAAATACCTGACGAACTAGCACCTGCACCTACAGGGGTCGGGGCCTCAGCCCACCACGTGGGCGCCACTTCCTGACTTTGATTTTTTTGCCCTTGACCACCGGATCGCCGGTCTGATGACAAACCAGACGCAGATCGTCCGCCCGCAGAGCTCGGGGATCGGCTCAGTGATCCTGGCACTTGGAGATCACGCTCCCACGAGCGAAATATTTTCGGGGGCGTTGCCACGGCTACAAATCGAATGGCGCCTTGCAAAATATCGGCATAGGCATCAAATGCCACGTCGTGTTCAATCGCGAGCTCCCCCTCTGGTGATGGAGCGTCCCCATTGGACCCAGACCTCGCCCCGCCCTTGGCCCAGTATAATGCCCGAAGGTTGTACGTGCAATGCAACCAAAACTGGCGCAAGACAGACTCATTCATAAAAGGCGCCAGGCGAGCCAACTTGGAGACGAAAAGGTAACACACGAACAGAGGAAGCGGTCCTTTCCACTTTGTTGGACCTGTAGTAGCTTCCATGTGCATGCGCCCCATGACTGACTCCACCATATTCCTTAGAAAGCGATCCTGAATGATGAGCCCAGCCTCAAAGTGAGAGCGGGCGAGCTCCCAAAGATACTCAAATTGTTCAAGCTTGCTCTCATTGAGCTTGTTCCTCGAGGTTAGTTGCCGCGCAGAAATGCTCGCTACCGAGGTTTTGCGACGGTCTGGGTCTGGGGTATTTCGATTCAGTCCAATGCGCATCTTCGGACGCTGTCCTCGTGGCTCGGCAATCTCTGACACTGTTTGGAAAATGAGCCCCGAGAGCACGCCGGTCCACGCTTGTTTGCTCGAATCAGCATCGCGCAGAGACGGGCTCCATGCTGCTTGCGTGTATGCTGAAGCACCCGACTGCTCCCGCGACTTCAACTGTGTCAGTCGGACCCACCAACCAGCATGTAGCGGGGACAATGTTCGCCCACACAAATCGCGCGTCAAGGGATCCGCCGCCGCTCGCTGATGACGCGGTTGGACCGTGCGCACCGGAATTTTGATGGCGCTCTCGACCAAGTGCGCAAAGCTTTCTTCGTCCGAAATTACTCGATCCAGAAAGCGCTCAAGCTCCTGTTCGTTATCCGTCACCACGACAGATCGAAAAAACTTTTTCAAGCCGTCCATCCTGTACACAACTTCCTTGGAACGCTCCTCCTCCCACTCATCAAACATGGCATCGACGCGTTCAGCCATGCCTTGCACGATGTTGGCATTGTGCTTGAGCGTGCTAACGAGGAACGACCCATACTCGCTGTTATTGCTCAGTCGGGGAGCTGGCTCAACAAAGCCAGCCGGGTCCACCGTGTTGAGAGTTTCCGGAAAGGCTTCGTTCTCATCAAGCGGTGCTGGATCAAATGCCTGAGGAGAGAGTCATCAGATTTGCCAAAGCACAGCCGGTTAGACAATCCGCCTTCATCGAGCACGTCACCATACGTTTTTGTCGCTCCTCCAACTTACCGGGAGACCCAATGACGGCTTCAAGATCGCCTCCTTGTCGCGCGGAAACCTTGTGAACTTGAAGATGCGTTCGAGCGCCTCCTGCGGAAGGGTGTCTGCTGCAACAGGCGAGACGCCCGCCGCGCCAGCCTTGCCGCCGCTCAGCCCAAGGCTGCCTGCGCTTGACGCCATGGCTGGCGACGATGTTCTCGCCCCTCTTCTTCGCCTCGTGCACTTGCTACGCGCGGCGAGCGGGCGCGAGCAAGGAGGACACGGAGGACCACGTGCACGCACCTGCGCACGCGCGTCGCGCGGCCAGGCTCGCGGCCCCTCGCTTCTGCGCACCCCGCCTCGCCGGGCGTAGTTGCTCTGCGCGCAGGGCTTCGTTTCGTCGCCAGCTCACCTCACTCCGTTGTCGACGAGAACAAAACGAGGGAGAACATTTTGGGCAGGGAGGGAAAAAGATGGTGCGTCGAGTTCGGGTTGGGCTAGTCGGCTGGGTCATCTCGATGGCCAGCGTCTCCGGGTGAACGTGACAAATAGAAAATGCTTTCGTTGCTTTTTTTGGTCAGAGAAGAATGTCAGAGCACGGAAAAGTACGCAAGCCTTCGCAAAGGTTCAGCCTTTCCGAGCCTTTCAAATGAAAAGGTAAAGAGAATTAGTCAAAGATACATGTCTTTCTNAAGATACATGTCTTCCTCCCCCCACCCGATCTTATCGTGATGAGGAGACAACATCAGCGTCGCTATTCATCAAGGCAGTCAGAAAGCCTCCGAGTTTTGCTGCCGACCGTTTGGTTCTCTCACCACCACCGCCGTAAGTACTATCATCGTCGTCGCCGCCACTGTCATCCTCACTATCGTCTTCGCTGTCGTCTTCACTATCATCGTCACTTTCGTCTTCTCCCCGCTCATTGTCCTCGTCACCGTTGTCGACCTTGCCATTTGTGCCGAGAACGCTCGAGACGCCAAGTTGGCCTGCGGGCCGAGGTTTTGCTGGCGCAAGGACGCGATCTGGCGTTTGCTTGCGCGATGGAGGGTGCGTCAGAATCTGCGGCGATGAACCAATGTCTTCGACATCCTCTTTGCCCGAAAGAAAGCAAATTGCAGCCCGAAATTGGTAGAGAAGGTAACGCAGATCGTTTGGCATGGGCGATGTATGAAAACTTTGCATGTAATGAAGATTCGCCAAGATGTGTGCGCGCGACGCAGCATGCACGGGAAGATTTGCAAGACGATCCACGAGTGTGCTAAGGATGTTGTCCGCACTGAGTGTGAAATCTCCGTGCAGCGAAGAGACGCGCAGATAATCACGTAGAAACTCAAGCTTGGCCAGCGGACATCGTTGCTGATTGAGATCCTCGAAGAATTGTGTGCTATTTCGTTCTGCCGAAGAGTTCATCGCATCCTTATGCACACCAAGCTGCGCTAGAACAAGAATCTCTTGCTCACGATAATACTGGACGAGCGCGCCGAATACCATATCATGCACCCCAAGAAAGGCAAAGGCCTCAACAACGCGGCGCAGCATTGCGCGGAAACGCCTATTGGATGCCGCTTGACCAAAGCGCGGGCGATTGTCCACCACGAGTCCGTCTACGGCGCTTTCGATGCTCACATTCATCTTTCGAACAAAATCCGCAATGCCAACGCGATTGGTCACGAGCACGTAGCTGCGGCGAAAGTCCTCAGTGAAACGCTCCAATTGGCGGAGCACTGCACTATTGTTGCGATCTCGATTCAAAACGAACATCCATTCATCGACGGGACGCGCCTCATCAAAGACAGCCGTTCCATCCTCTGCGAAAACTGGCGCAGCGTCTGGCGGGAGATACGAATCGATGTGCTGTGTATCCCCGAGAATGGGCCGATCAATCATGAGCACCTTGTATGAACCGCCTTTCCCAAAGCAAGTCTCCTCGCTGACAATCTTGTATCTATCGTTTGCGGTGGCTCTCTCATGTCGATCTCGAACGACAACGACGAGTCCGTGCTGCACGAGCAACCGATCTCCCGAAAAGTTGACAAACTCTCCGCGCAGATAAGGTGATGCATGTACAACGTGCTTGCGAAGAACACTTGTCCCGACCCTGTGCACCAATCCTGCCGCCTCAAGGGACGCACGGGTTGGAACTAAAATATACCAACCGAGGTCACTCGCTTGGCGCTCAAAGTCAGTAACACGCTCTCGCAACGCGGTAAAAAGTGCGTTTTCCCAAAAACCTTCGTCATCGTCTTCTTCTTCTTCTTCTTCTTCTTCTTCTTCTTCTGCTGCTGCTGCTGCTGCTGATGCTGCTGCTGCTGTTGCTGCTCCTCCTTCTTCTACTACTTCTCCATGTTCATTGAAAGCATCATGATCTTTGACATTGTTGTTGCCGTTCACGACGTCATGACCGCGGTGCTCGTGGCCAAGCTCTCCGGTATCAGTTTTCACTTTTGGTTCTCCAGCTTGCCGCCATGAAGATGTACCACTTTTTGCGCTAAGATAGAACTCCGCCATTGTAGAAGACGCTCCCCCTCGACGTTTCCTTTGGTCCTTGTTCCTATAGGGCCTGCGACGCCGTCGCTGGGCTTGCAAGTTCAATCTTTCTGTTTTGGCGCAAGGCGCATGCAACTTGCGCTCTTGGCCGGGCTCCGAGCCAAAGTCCCAATCGCGGGGAGACCGAAATCCTTTTTTTCGGCGGCGCAAACGCGAAGGAAGGCGCCCTGCACAGGTGCGGTGTCCCCAAGCAGCGCGTCGGGCTCCTGGCGCGCGATTCTTTCTTTTCCTCCTCGTTGCTTCTCGAGCTTTTTTTCTTTGCGTTTTTTTTGCGTCTCTATCGCCACAACCCTTTTCGACGGTGAACCCTGGCGGTCTGTTCTTGCCAGTTCTTTGCTGTATCTCAAAGCGGGTGCCGGATTGATGGCTTGGAGGCGCTCGAGAGGATCGGCAAAGCAAATCATCGCAGCAAACCGGCAACCCCAATCAATGGCAACTCGTTCGTAGGTATGTTTGTCTCGTCTTGTCGGTGAGCCACAGGAGTGGTATGGACCGAGGTGGAAGAGGAGAGGATAAAGAGCGCGCGCGCGTTGCATGGCGTTGCGTAGTGGTGACGTGCGTACCGTGCTGTGCCGTGCCGTGTTTGTATCGCTGTCTCAAAGGATGAAACGTGGATGTGGATGTGTCGTGGCGCGAGTAGTGAGTGGCTCCGCTTAATGGCCTGTGACGACAGAGATTTTCTGGCAGACTCGCGACGGCCATCTTTCGAGGTGACGGCGTGCTGATCGATACTTTAAATCTTTATTTTCCAGTTGATCCTACCGAGGTCCAGCGCCACATGCACCACTACTCGCAACCAACATGTCGCGAGAGAGGAGTAGAAGCTATAGTGCATTGAGATTGGGAAGGGGGAGGGGGTTAAAAAGGTCGTGTGCGGTGATGATTCATTATAAATATAAGTTTCAGCCTTGTCCGAACGGCCCGTGTGGATGAAATTTTGACTACGATGGACTGAGCATACTACCTTCCTATCTGACCTAAAGGGGAGAGGGCAACCTAGAGAGAGACAGAGAAAAGAGAGGGGACTGTTCTTCTCATTTCGGAGGTCTAACGATTTGCTTTGTCTATCGAATTTTTCCATCACAGAATGACATTTACATACAGCGTTTCAATGATAAATGATAGTTTGTTGTGTTCACTTCCGCCTTTTGAATTTGCTACCAACCAAAGAGTCCCTGTGTCTTGCTCCTGCTGCGAGAATGGACCAACGACCAACAACGCCCAGAGGTGCTCGCTCGCTAGAGTTCATGAGCCACCTTCAAGGTGTCCATTTGCCGATTGATGCACTTTGCTGCCTCCGTGCAGGTATACGTGACGGAAGACTTGGAACCCACCTTGCAAACTTGCTGGATTCGTGGTCGCGGAAGGTGGTTCTCGTAGGCACGGCATTCCTGAAAAGCCACCGTCTCGCCCGAGTTGCGGCACTGTCGACGCAAAAGAGCCTTTTCACTGGTTGCATAGTCGCAGGTGGCCTGCGCTACCTTAATGCAGGGAGACTGGCATGCGCGGAAGATCGTTGGCCGCGGCATCTCCTGATGCGCGAATCTGCATTCCGAGTTGCAAAAGTCGATCATATTGGCTCTGCATTCGCTTCGGCAGGTCTGCAACACCTCGTTAGGAATGACGATCTCCTTGGGAACCGTCGTGTTCTTCATTTCTGGAACTGGAGCAAGCATCCATGCCCGTACGGAATATCCAATATATGTGACAACGATAATCGCCAGGACGCTTGCAGCGATGATAAGCTTGCGCTGCAGCGCAGCGCGCCGCTTCGTCTTCTCCTTTTCTTTCCAGTACTTGTCCGCCTCGGAGTTCCACATTCTTGCTGCTCCGGGAGAAAAAGTCAAGAGCTGTCACCCAATAACAAATATAGAGAAGGAACTCCGGCCTGCTCTCGCACGCCTCGATTCGCTTGTTTGTCACGTATTCCCCGCCACCACCAGAAGAATATGTTGCTTGCTCGCGTGCTCGCGTGTTCTCGCGCTCTCGTGCTCGTGTGCAGTCTCGTACGTTTTCGTGCAGGGCCAAGCGGCCACACCCCGTTTCTGCTATGCTTCCGCGATGCTTCGTTTGTCTCTCAACGTCGTTCTTTCATACAAAAAGCAACTCGGACGTGGAGCGGTCAGACGCTCCAATAAGCAACAAACGACCTCTTCTCATCTCAGGAGCTCAACCTACGACGTATACGATGCACGCGCACAGAAATCCTAAAGCCAGTGCACGCGCGCAGTGCTGTACGCAATCAAGCAATATAGCCGTTGTACGCGGAACCCGGCGCAATTATGCGCCGAAAGTTTTGCCGTTCATATTTTTTTTGAAAAATAAGTGCCTCTCCCCAAGGGAAAGAAAACTCGAAGGAGCCCAAGCTTTGAAGGGCCCCTCGTGTAGCGGGGCAGCTGAGCGTCGGCCAAACGCCAAGTCGGTAGACAGGCAGCGCGCGCGTCACCTTCTCTCCAACCATCCAACAAACACGCGCGTCTTCTGTCTCGCCGCTCACTTCGAGCTCAGGCTCTCCGTTCGCGCAAAGTACTCACGATGGAGAAGTCCACGCCAAGCTCGTCAACGAGCTCAAGCTCCGAGACGGAGGGGCTTTGGGGCTCGTTGAGCAGGTTCCTGGCAGGCGGAGAGAGCAAGAGCTCATTGGGGCTCTTGCTTGTCCATCAAAGCATCTTTGTCTACTCGCTGGCGTTCTGGATCCAGCGCCCAGTCCTTTCTTATCTTAGCAAAGAGCTGGGAGGTGACGCTGTTGACTTTGGCACCTTGGAGAGCGTTCTCTCGGTGCTTTCCTTGTTAGGAGGGCCAATGATGGGTAGACTTACTGACGAACGTGGGGCGCGCGCCACCATTATCGCGAGCCATCTCGGCAGCCTCGTAATGTACCTTCTCATGGGCACGGCCACGTCGTACGCAATGCTAGCTCTGAGTCGCGTGCCTGCATTCTTGCAGCATTGTATGTTGTGTTCGCAAGCCGCAATTTCCCAACTCACCTTTGAGCAAAACCGCTCGGCTGCAATGGGTAGACTCAGTCTTTCCTACGCTGCTGGCATGGTAATTGGCTCATATCTTGGAGGTGAGATTGGGACCAATCTGGGATTTCAGAGTGCTGCACTTGTGGCCGCTGCGCTCACGGCTATAAGTATTGCGATTACGCTAGTATTCATGCCCGCCTATAAACGAAGTGGATCATCACCCGAGAAAGATTCTTCCAAGAATGTGGGACCTTCGGCCGCAATTGACCAGGTCAAAGAGTTTCTGCGCTTGGCAATGGTTCCCCGGATTCGCAATTTACTCTTGCTCCTCTTCCCCATCTCAGTAGGCATTGGCAGCTTTCGCTCGATGCTTCCTCTCGCGGGCGAAGAGGTCTTTGGGCTTCAGCCTTCGTCCATGGGACGCTACATTTCCTTTGCAGCTTTTGTGGGCCTGGGTACCAACGTGCTCGTCATTGCTCCTGCAACACGATATCTGGGCGAGGCCCATGCTGTCGCTGCTGCGGCTGCGATTCAAATGGCTTGTTATGCCTTTGTTCCGGCCATCAGCACCTATGAATCTCTTCTTGTGCTCACAGTGCCAATGACAGTTTCTAGCACGCTTCTTTACACGCTGAGCTCCTCGCTCATGTCCCTCGCTGTCGACCAGGGTAGCGCTGGGTCTGCCATTGCAATGTCGCACGGGCTTCGTTCCTTTGTTGGCATCGTATCCCCGCTCATTGGTGGCTTTCTCTACGAACAGCGAGGGTTTTCAGGGATTGCGCATGCTGCTGCGATTCTCGCCGCTGTCACATTGGTCTTCTCGCAGACCACCTCGAAAGCGTCCCTTCTCGACCTTGTACAACGCAAAGAGGAATCGTCGAAGCGTGATTAGAAAGAATACATCATTCCTTTGCATTACAAGTAGGCCTACCTCCTTTCGCGTTGATCTCTTTACAAAAAAAAAAAAAAAAAAAGGTTGAGCTTGCAAACGACGAACTTGATAGAATGAGAAAAAATTGAACCTTGAGAACCATGTCCCAACGGATAAAATACAATCCTTTTCAATTCTGACAAAGAACTCGAAGCCTCTACAGCAAGCAGGCAGGCAGGCAGGCAGGCAGGCAGGCTTGATACTGGAGCGAGGTTGCCGCAAGGGGCGTCGGCCAAAATTCACGTCAACGCCAACAGCGCCAAGGTCTGTGCGGACGATGTCTCACGCTCGCAGTGATGCGAACGTCGGTCATCGTGCTCGCGTTGAAGACAAGGGTTTTATTAAGACGCAGCAAGCTAAAAAGTATGTCGGTCATGAGAGCAAAATGCGTTCCATAATGAGCTTGTCGCTGCCATCGAGAGGCCTTGCGCCATCCTTTCAACAGGGCAAACATTATGGCTGCAACGAACGCTCCTCCTCCACAGACCCGAATGCTCTATCCCCAGCGCAGGGTCGTGGACAATCGGTACCTCTCCAGTCCTCTCCGGCATCTTCTGTAGCCCTCACGGTCTCATCGATTGCATCGGCGACCTCATCAACGTCGTCGCTCTCTTCTTCATCATCAGCTACAACCTCCCCATCATTGTCATCCTCGTGCCTTACCAGCGCCGGCAGCTCTGGTACCCTTGGACGTGATGCTCGCGAGACGATGAGCAGCGCGAGAAACAGTACTCACGAGATCGAAGAGACGCTTGATGCTGCATTTGCGCAGCTTGCTCTCGCGGCCGATGGAGGGCTTGCGCAACTCGAACAGCCCGCGTCGCTGGCTCTGGCAGGCGACCAAAACCGAGTACTTCGTATTCCTGGGCGCGCGCTTCACGAGACGAAAACGCGCGAGTTTGATACGATGCTTTGTGGCATTCGCGGAGACCCCGAGAGGTTTGTGCGAGAAATTGAGGCGCGGCGCCAGCGCGACCGCGAATGCCGAGAAGATGGCGAGGTTGGCATCAGCCATGCCTTTGATCCAAGGTCGGATGATGGCGTTGCTGAGGACGAGGAAAAGAAAGTAGAAGAGAAAAAGGAGGACGAATCGTCATCGCCGGCCACCGATGCTTCCGAAACATCGCAGAGTACGACAAGCTCGAACTCGAACTCGAGGCTCAAGGCCTTCAAGGTACACTCAATCCTCGGACGCGGAAGCTTTTCCACAGTGTACGCTGCAACAAGACTTTGTGACGGCACCAAGTATGCTCTCAAGCGCGTGCGACTTACTGGTCTTGAGTCGGACCAGAGCCGCTCCAAGAGCGTCAAGGAGATCCGGGTACTTCAGTCCCTGGATCATCCGAATATTATCAAGTGCTTTGAGCACTTTCACGCGCCCGAAGGCCTCTTCATTGTGCTTGAATGGGCTGTCGCAGGAGATCTTAAGCGCATGCTCAAGCGTGTACGGGCCAAGCAGTCGCGCTTTCACGAGCGAGTTATCTGGAACTATTTTGTCCAAATTGCTTGCGCGCTAGCCTTCATGCACGAGCGTCGCATGATTCATCGCGATATCAAGCCTGCCAATGTTTTCGTCATGCCGGACGGTCGCATTAAACTCGGTGATCTCGGACTCAGCCGCGCGCTGAGCCAAGCTACCGTTCGTGCCTACTCCAAGGTAGGCACGCCTCTCTACATGGCCCCAGAGGTCTTGCAAGGCGCTGGCCATGACTTCAAATCAGACGTCTGGAGCCTCGGTTGCCTCTTGTACGAACTGGCCATGCTGCACAGCCCTTTTGAGGTGGGCTGCAAGACCATGAAAACCCTATTTACGCGCATCCTGCATGCCGAGTACTTTCCACTCTCTCGCACCTATTCGGATCGTTTTGCAAGGATTGTTGCGTCCATTTTACTGACAGAACCTGAAGACCGACCCTCGGCGCAAGATGTATTTCGCCTCGCGCAAGAACGAGTCCAATACTACGAGCACGCTGACGGCCGCCCTGAAGAGGGCCACGCTGCAGCGCCAGAACTCTCCAATCATGCGCATGCTCGGGACGTAAGAACGCCTCGACGTATTCAAGGCCCGCACATGTCGCGCCATAGCTTTTGCGAAGGTACTGCATCGCGAACCTTTTGATTGCCTTGTGCAACAACCACAACAACAACAACAACAACGACAACAGGGGCGTTCTCTTTGCTTTGGTCAATCGAACGAACGAACGAACGAACAAAGCATTGTAATTCAATGTACTCGCGCAAACGAAAGCTTTTCTTTCTATAATGCACTTGCTTACACAAAAGAAAGAGTTTACAACATTTGCATATCTCCGAGACGTTTTGGCCCGAATCCAGTGTTGATACCAGCTCAATCATCTTGACGAGCAAGTCAACACGCGAGCGGCAAAGTCAGAGTGTGTTGTGAAAGGAAAAATTTGGGGGAACGAGGATTTAGAAAAGAAAAATGGGTTGTTATACAGAGAGATTCTTGGTGACATCTTCAACGCCATCGCTGTCGGTAAAGACGTGAAGTGCAAGCTTCTCGTCCCCATCTGCGCTGCGGAAAAAGTCATCAAGACGCGCCATATCGATCATCTTCCATGAGTTATCGTTGTACGATCGATAAAACGTGCGCCGTGCCTTTGGGTCCTTGATCAAGGCCCACTGCGTAAAGTCGCCGACATCTGTAAAAGAGAGCTTGGCGGCAACACCGTTGGGGATGAATACATTATTGAGCAGACCCGTCGTGAGCTGAAAAGCCTCCCGCCGGGTCGTCACAGGCGCGTTGTACATGGCGAGTTCACGAAGAACAAACGTGCGAACAAAACGGGCTTCTGGGCCGGCGTCACCGGGAAGACCCACAAGGTTGAGTCCATGGTTTCCTGGTACGGGGACAGGCCCCTCTTCCGTTTCGGTTACGCCAATCGTGTCACCCCAACCAGAACTCTGCGGACTAATGGAAGAGAACCGGTTGAGGTTGAGCAGGTGCCAATCGAACTCGGGGTCATTGGTGAGGACTCCAACGCTGTTTTCGTGCACCCGCAGCGAACCTTTGACCCACTCGAGTACAACGCTATGCCCTTGCGCGTCGGCAAGAGCAAAGTGAATCGAAAGCTGCTTGGGAAGAAGCACGTGGCCCACCACTGCAACTTCCCCCGACGTGAGCGCATCAACGACGGCTAACGTCGAGTTGAAGCGTCCGAGCACCCAGGGAATGAGTACGAGATAATCTACATGAACGGCGGCATTCTCGGCTGCAGGCGTGTCTTGAGCGTACTGAGCACGCATGTGCGTGTGCGCAGACATTGTTAGACCAGCCTCATTCATTCCGTCAACGATGGCCTCGAGCTCGAAGCCGAGCATCTGGAGCGACCCTGTGCTCGCAAGGAAGCCAATGGATGTATGGAAATGTCGCTTTCGCTCGACATTTTCGCTGACCGGAGATTTGAGCACCGCGTCGGCAGTAGCGGGCTGGCGACTGGCTGCCCGCAAGCGCCTCCTCGACGTTGCGAGTGCCTCGACAGGCTCCATGTTCTCCACGATGGGCTCCATGACTTTGATGGGCAAGAGCGAATACGGGAAGCGGACGCCTCTCCGAAAGGCGGTCATTTTCCACCCTTTCTCGAGCGAGAGGCCGCCGAGCTCCATCGTCCTGCCAATCAGGAAGTCCTCATCGCCCTTGCCGTACCGCACCTCCACGTACGTACACGCCCCGCCGCCCGCGACGGCCGCCCAGAGCGCGACCGCCGCGAGCCACCACGAAGCCGCCCTCATCTCGCTGGCTGGCCTGCCGCGTGAAGTCGCTTTGCCGAGGCCGCTCTCGACGCGCGTGGTCGCGTCCTCCTCCTTTCTCCGAGGCCGCCGCTGCTTCTGCCACTATACTGCTGGTACACGCGACGACGTCAGCAGCGCGATGCAGCCGCAGCAGACGCGTGCCTCCCTCCGCCGCGCCGCCTCGCCGCGCCGCGCCCTCCGCCGGGCCCCTTGCGCGTCTGCCGCCGCCGCCGCGCGCAGCAGCGGCCCGCGAGCGGCGGCGGCGTCGCGGCGGCGGCGTCGCGGCGTCGCGGGCCTTGCGTCGTCGCGCGTCAGTCCGGAGGGACACCTGCTCTGGGTCCCTCGAAGGGCGTTCTGCAGTGCAGCTGTCGGGAGCTGACTCGTCGTGGAACAGGGCACGCGAGGAGGAGGAGGAGGGGAGTGGGGGGGCAAGCACGCACTCCGGGTTGGGAACGCAAGGGGACGAACATGAGTAGTATAGAATCGAAATTGTACATGCGGGTGGCTGTGGCTGACTTTCGGGTTGCTTGTGGGCGGGAGGGGAGACCTCGGTAGATGGGAAATGCGCGAGAGCCAAGAGGCGTTCGTTCACTGTCAAGCCAGTGGACGATAGTTGGGCTGAATGGCCTGCAGCTGGCGCGAAACAAATTTCCGCACGCTTTTTAGCGTGTCTTCGTTGAGGAGGTCGAGATCAAGCTCGATCTCGCCAAAAGCGGAAATTGGAAGCTCGACGCCGGCAGCAGCAATCATGTCAAGGATACGCCGCAACTTGTCTCCGTTGAGAAGATTAATATCCCGACCAAGACGTCGTTTCATCTCGTACAACTTCTGCGCGCGCGCGAGAGCGCGCTCAGACTTGGCAGATCGCTTGATGGGCTGGGCAGGGGCGAGGGGAACAGGGGCAGCGGCGTCAAAATCAATGTCAAAGCCCAAATCATTCCCCAAAGGGCTCAAAGGACCGATAGGAGAAGCACCCTGAAGTTGCTGCAGGTGTTGTGACATGGAAGCCACTTGGGCGCGGAGTCGAGCCACTTCCTCATCCTCAACAACACTGTTGCCAACTCCTCCTCCACCACCACCACCACCGAGCTGCTTCACCTTGGATTTCTTTGAGCAACTTGAGGCATTGCTCTGCCCACCACTGTTCGAAGAGTGCGAGCGCTTGACACGCTTAGGTCCGAGCGAGGACTCGTGCGTGACCTCAAAAGCCACTTTCGGAATGGACTGCCTTTTCCCGAGCACACAGCGCGGAGTCGAGATTTGCAAGAGTTCGCGCAGTCCACTTGCAAAGGTGGCGGCCAGTTCGGCTGCCTTTTTATACACAGCGCTCCCCCGAGCATTATACAACAACGCATTGGAAAAGGTCTGCTCGATATCCTTTTGCATGGCAACAGCAGTAGCGTAAAAATCTTTGCTTGCTCGAGTCTTGACGGTACCCAAGTCCATTGGATGCGCTACAATTTGATGATAGTCGAGTAGGCCCAGTTTCTCCGCGTCCACCGGGGCACAAAAGTAGCGCTGCGTGTCACGCTCCATGAGGTCCTCCAGTAGGCCCGCCAGCTTCTCAAGCATCGCCTTGTCCGACTTTGTTACTGGGCCATAGCATCCACCTTCGCTCACACCTGCCGCCGTTACCGTTGCAGCACCAGATACCTCTGCCTTTGTAGCCACGGTGTTTCGCTTCTTGCGTTGACCGCGCACCGTCGCTGGAGTTCGAACGGCAGATACATTTGTGCTGCTGAGCATTCCCAGTTCCCGTTGTCGCCGGTTTTGACCACTTGCAGCCCGTCGACGCGGCGCATACTCGCGAAAAATTGTCATCAGTCCAGAGCTTTCGTCGAGCTCCCCGCTCAACGTAAACTTGCCAAGCTTGTTCATGCCGCTGCCCTTGACGCTAAAGACCTTGTCAGCAGCAGAGGAGGACGAACGCTTCGCAAACGTAATGGTGACGTTCTTTTCTGTGAATTTACTGGCCTGATGCGAGGAGACGCCCTGTACGTCAAAGAATCCTGCAAAAAGGCCACTGTGCGCGAGACAATGTGGAGGCGGCGCTTCAGTCTTTATTGCTCCGCTCCTCTCCCCAGTCTTGACGGGGAGGTCACCCGTCCGCTCGTATTGGAAGGGCGCACAGAGCTCGACTTTGGCAAGATCTGCTTCCTGCATTGCCCAGCGACCTTCAAACACGAGCTTGCCACTGTCATCCTTGGCGAGAGTCCCGCGCATGACGGGCCGCATCGTCCGATGCTATGATGTATGTTCTTTCTCGCAAAGAGAGAGAACTCGGGCGAGCAGGAGCTTCTTTAACACAACAGGGACAAAGAGACAGACAGAGAGAGAGAGAGAGACTCACGATCGCTCGACTGGCAAGCGGTCAGCGCAAGGGAGAGTGACGTCGCGTTGCTCCTCCCCAATGCCTCTCTCTTCTTCCTCTCTCTTTTGTCACTACCGCCACCGTCGGGACGCGGAGATGCGCCCAGACAGGGCCGGCCGGTCAGCGGTTCTTCGCGTAGCGTGAAGAACGGCCGCGTCAACGTCTCGCGCCGCGCCAGACGCCGCGTCCGCGCGGCTTGGCGGGCGCGGCTGGCCGCCAGCCAGCTCTCCAGCTAGGCGGCGCGGGCAAGCAGGGTTTTCCGCTCGCGCGCAGGTCGACGGATGGATGGATGGATGGATGGATGGATGGATGGAATGTGTCTGTCTGCCGTCTGTCTGTCTGTTTGCCTGACTCGGCCGCGGGCGAGTTCCACTCCCCGACCGCCCGCCAGAGCACGCGCGCGCGCCTAGGCACGCACGCACGCGAGCGCGCACCGCCCTCCGCGCGAGCGCGCGCCAGGCCGTCCAGCGCGAGCGCGGCGCGGCGCCGGGACTCGGGGCGGAGGACGCGGGGCGGCGGGCAATAGGGATCTGCTGCCGCCGCCGCTGCTGATTGGCGCCTCGCATTCGCCGCGTCTACTCTGCGAGCGCGCGGGCGAGGGCGAGGGCGAGCGGGCGGGCGGGCGGGCGGGCGCGGGACGGAGAGGACGGGAGGAGGGCCGCCGAGCACGCGGCGCGCGAGGACGCCGCTGCCTCGAGCGGGGGCGAGGGGAGACCAGCGAGCCGCCCGTACTTTGCGAGGCCTGCTACTTCTCGCTCGCCCGCTCGCCGCAGGCGACGGCGGCGAGGCGCTCGCGGAGCTGGAGGCGGGCGCCCGGGCGCCCCTGCACGCGCATCGTCGCGCGGCAGCGGCAGCCTGCAGCGCGAGCCTCGGCAGTCGCGCGAGGAGCGCGAGGAGTGCGAGGAGCGCTTGTCTGCTTGGGCCAAGTGCGCGGAAAGCGGCGGAAAGGGAAAAAAAATGGCAAAGCAAAATCCGCGAACTTGAAACTTGGAAAGAGACCGCCTTTTAGGTCCGTTTAAGCGCCAATTAGGTCCCTTACCTTTTTTCGGATTGCAGACTTGGATTGTGAAGAAGGTGACGAAGATGAAGATCCGGGACCTCGCGCTTTGCGAGAGCGTAATCGAGCAGAGCTCGCGGCGCGACGGAGCGGAGCTTGCGAGGTGTAGCGCGACGCAAGGGAGAGAAGGAGGGAGAGGGACGGCAAGGGAAGGGAAGGGAAGGGAAGGAAAGGAAAAAGAAGGGAGGAGTGAAGAGGGAAACCTTGGGTGCGAGGGTAGGTCTAGCCAGGCCTGGAAAGGAAAGCGAAAGATGACAACGACCCGTGCGAGAGACCTCGTGGGTCTTGTCGCCCTGGTGCTTGCGAGCCTTACGCACGTACAACATGCGGAAGCGGAAGCCGTAGTGGGCCAAGTGGACTTGACATCGCTGAACGCTGGAATGCTCGATCAAAGGGCTCTTCGTGTGAAGGATGACATGATCAAGGTCGCCATGCGAAAAGCGGGCTCCCTGCCGTTGGTCTTTGCTCATGGCATGGGCGACTCGTGCTTCAATCCTGGCATGGCCCAAGTCACCGAGTTCTCCGGACAGTACCTTGGCGTATACAGTACGTGCATTGGCGACGGCGATAACCAGCCCGAGGATACCACGAACGGTTTCTTCATGAACATGAACAAGCAGGTGGAGCACTTTGCAGCCAAAGTCCGTGCCGACGCCAAGCTCTCCAAGGGGTTTTCCGCCGTAGGCCTAAGCCAAGGCAACCTGGTGATTCGTGGCTACATCGAGAGATTCAATGATCCGCCTGTACATGGGTTCTTAAGCATCAACGGCCCGCTTGCAGGCACGGCAAGTCTCCCGCGCTGCAACCCGGAGGGCTGGGTCGGCTACCTCTGCAAGAAAGCGACAGATCTTGTTGGCGACGCGGCTTATTCAGCCTTGATCCAGGACCACATTGCGCAAGCCAACTTTCTCAAAATTCCCGGGGAGAACAAAGCATATCTTGCGAGCAACACGTTTTTGCCATTTCTCAACAACGAGGTCGATCACAAGGACGCGGCTTCGTACAAGACGCGATTCGCATCCCTTTCCAGGCTTGTGCTTGTCAAAGCAAAGAAGGACACCATGATCTTTCCTCGCGAGACAGCCTGGTTTGCGTACTTTGACGACGAAAGTTTCGAGCATCTCTTGCCCTTTAATCAGACCAAGGCGTACGTCTCGGACGCATTTGGATTGCGTACTCTCGCCGAAGCGGGTAGGATTCTTTTCCGCGAGTCCCCAGGCGATCATCTCCAGTTCTCTCTGGATCTTCTTCAGGGATGGCTCCGCGACTTGGCCGGCCCGACCTCCGCCTGGTCCGAAGCTTGACTTGACTTCCTTCCGAATGCAACGCAAAATCATCGACTGGGGCCCAATCATTTTGAGTCAGCCGTTCTTCACTACTAATAAACTACACGACAACGCGCACCTTCCTCAAGGATGGATGGAGAGGCAGCAGCAGCAGCAGCAGCAGCAGCAGCAGCAGCGTAAAAAGAGCAAGCAGGCTGTTCGTTGAAAGAACGGAAAGGCTGCCAAATTTGAAGCAATTTGTTTTTGAAAGACATGCGCGCCATTTTATTGATTTGTCTATTCCTTCACACGAATTTTTTCGCGTTCGTCTGCTCGTTTTGCTTGCTTGCATGTAACGATCAGCCGGCCAACGAGCCGGCCAGCCAATCGGTCGACCAACCATTTGGTCGATCACTTGCTTTCATGGACTTGCCGGACGCGAATGATCGATCTTTCAAAGCCCTCCGTAGGCTTGGCTGCGCAGCAACAGACTTGATGTCGAGGACCTGGCTGCTCTTTGCGGCGTTTGCTTCGATCTTGAATCGTATGCAGCCACTGGAGAAAGACCTCCTCCTGGCAGAGGGGACGGAGCCTTGCACGGGCCCTTCGAATCAACTCAGACGAGGCTACACTCTGGTGCGTTCGCTCGGATCTTCAACCACTGAAGAAGATCCTCCTGCTGACTCGGAGAGGGACGGAGCATTTCACGAGCCGGCCCTTCAGTTCAACTCAAGTGAGGACCGCAACAGTTGTGACAGCCCTCTCCAGCCCTCGGCGCTTTCTCGACACCATCCTCCGACGTCGACGTCTTGGCAAGCGTCTCAAGCCACGACAAGAATAGCACAAGCTCACTGTTCACATTGATTGGCGCCTGCGATGCCTGCAACGCCTGAAACGCCTCAACACGATGAGTGAAGGCCGCAGACCGCGTCCTTTCAGCAACGAGACCAGCCCAAGAACTTTTTTTGACGCCTGGACACTGCCCACTTTAAGATCTCGAACTGTCCGCGAGCCCTCTAACTATGTAGACGGCCCACTTGCGTTTAATGAAATGATAAGCGATCGACAGACCGGGGTCGGGGCCGTAGTTCGCGAGGGTCCGAGCGAGGGAGTCTGCAACGCAAACTTTTTAAGTTAAAAGACTTCTTGCAAGATTACCATTGGAAGAATGATCGTACTGTCTGCCAGTTCTAGGTGCTCAATCTCCCTCTGAAGGCATTTGCCAGGAATGGCACTCGCTCCAGCGGGTCGCGCGGAAGCGCCATGTCTTTCACAAGACCAACGTGCTGTGAAATATGCTACCGCTGCTGCTGGCCCGACGATCTTGGGCTGCCAAGTTTTTGGTCTAAATCTTCTGAGCGTGGTCAATTGCTTTTCTTCTTCGATTCTTGACAGCCAGCCATGATCAATGGTTGATTTTTCTTCTTTGATTAGACAAGCGACCAAGCATTCTTCTTTCCCTGCGGCCGTCCCGGACAGCTCACTTCCGCGAGGAGGAGGGAGCTGAGCTGGAGGAGGAGCTTGGAGCTCGCCAATTCAAGTTGTCTTGTATGGCACGCTCGATGATGTTTGCGCCTGCCCCCGCGCGGCGCCTTGCAGTTGAGGCTGCGACCAGACTTGTCCACTGGCAGGTTCCTGACTCTCCCGGGCGAATCAGGCAGGCAATAGGGCAGGCAGTGAGTAGGCAACCGGCCCGTTACTCGCTCGCGCCAACAGGCCAAGCATCGGTGAGTTGACCATGAAAGAATCTTGCTCGCTCGCTCGCTCGATGCCCAGCCTGAGATGGCGAGAGCAAACTCTGCGATAGCCCTGCAGTCCTCGCCGAGGCTGGATCCTGCCCACCTGTCCGTCCATGCCATGGAAACGCGAAAATTGATAGAGCGCTCTGGCCGCGCCGCGATCCTGAGCAGTTCTTCCTCTCTCAAAGATCAGCATCGTGGCCATGACGAGGGCACGACCCCAAGCCCACGCGCGCTTCGTCACGAAATTCGAGTGGCGTGCACCAGAGCAGACCAAAGCAGGTCGGCCCGCGGCTCGGCGCGGCGGCCAGCACTCGACCTGCGGAGAATTCATTCCAAAGAAAGCTACTCTGACCATTAAGGTGGCATGTCGCGTGCGTGCGCCGCGGCAATCATTGCGAGTCCATCTTGTCATTTTAGCTGGTGACACGCTGGCAGGGTGCTACAGCCGCGAGCGAATACCAGCAGTTGAGGGATGCTTCGAGATGGTCAGTCGAAACTGTGGAGGACCAGGCGGAGCCCGGTGTTGCACACGAACAGGCAGATCGCCAGGCCGCGACAGCGACGCCACTCGCCGCCTGGTGGCACGCGCGCTGCGGACCGAGAAGGAATCTGGACTCGGCAGCTACTCCTGGCGTCCGTCGCGCCCCCGCGCGAGAAAACCTAGGCGGGGCGTCTCTGCCGATCTCCCCCTGACAGATAGGTCGATCAACCTGGATTGATTGATGAATGATCGCACGCTCGATCGATCTTCAGCTTGCTACACTTTGGCCAGGATCGAACAACGAGTGCTGCGGTCCGCGTCTGCTGCTGCTACTGCTTACAAAGACTCGGATCGTGTCGCCTTCTTTGCGCGTGGCCCCCGCCAGTAATTTTTAAGGCGGCTTTCGCCGCGTCTACGGTCGCCACGGCTCGAGGAATGACTGCATGGCCGCCCGTCCGTCACGTGACGGCGTCGCCAGTAAATATCGTCGTCGTCTCGATCCTTTTCTTTGCACTTGACGCTGCTTGCTCGTCGCGATGAGCTGCTGTCAAGCTCAGTTCCACGCGACAAAACGCAAACCCAGACTCGCAAGCGCCTGCGACGCCTCGCGCCGCGGGGTGGCGCCGGCGAACCCATCTCGCAAGCGCAGCCGAGCATTGCCCACATTGTGCCGCCGCGAGCCTCGCGGCACCGTCGACCCTGTATTTTTCGAGCGAGCGGGGGACTCCCTGCGTGCACGCGCGCATTTTCCACGTCTCGCGAGCTCGAGCTCACTCGCTCGCGCGCGCGCGCGCCACGAGCCGCTGTCTCGCCTTCGCAGCTCTCCTATTCTCATCGCATCTCATCTCATCTGCGCTGCTTGCGATCATTCTATTTCTTTGTTCGCTCACTCCCTCCCTCCTTCGTTTCATCTTCGCGCTCGCGCCGCGGCGTGGCGCGCGATCAATCGAGCGCCGCGGCGTGCGGTCCGAGCCCAGGTACGTCTCCCCTCCCGGAACGCGGCCGGCCGGCCCCGCGGCCTGCTGCTTTGGGCTGTAGTACGTTGATGCTTTGGGATGTCGAGGCGGGGTTTCTAGGCGGACCTAGGGGGCGCTATCGGGCGCGGCGTAGCCTGCGCGCGTCCGGAGGTCATCACCGGTGGGGGGGGGGGGTCCCGTGGGGCCAGAGGGTGCAGAGAGGCGCGGGGTGCAGAGGGGCCAAGAGACAAAGGGAGGCGGAGCGAGCTTTTTTCGTTCTTCGAACAGGACGGCAGGCGGGCGAGCGAGCTTGCGAGCGGATGGACACTGGCAGGCTTGCAAGATCGCTCGACGACTCGCTTCCTTGGCATCTTGTCTTGCCTTCTCGTTGCATGCTGAGCTTGGGCGCGCACGTGGTTAGGTGACGGTTTGAGTTGTGGCTGGAGCGGGAGACAGACTGACTTAACTGGCGACACGACGCACACGAAAACGCAGCGCGGGACTAACTGTAACTAACTACCGCCTTCGTTGGGCTCACTGACTCTATAGCAGACTAGGAACAAGGGAAAGAAGAAGAGGTCGTTTGGCCGACGAAGCATCTCGGACTTCCAGACGAGGCTTTGAAGGCGAATTCGCTCGGTCTCCAGACGAGGCTTTGAAGGCGAATTCGCTCGGTCTCCGACATCTTTCGCGCCGCTCCTTGACCCGCCGGCTAAACACGCTGCCAGGTCTCGCTGACAGGAGAGAAGGATTTTGAATTTCTTCAAAAATTCAAAATCAAAACTTCAAGCGAACGCGGGCAAACAGGAATTTGAATTTGGAATTCAAATCCACAAACGTTTGCTCAAAACGCACGACGCAGGAGTCGTGAAGACGTGCGCGACACCGGACGAACCCGACGCGCTTGGAGTACCGCCGCCGTTCGCCACCGTCGCCTTCACGAGGACAATAACAACATCAAGAACGACAAGGACAAGAACGGATCCGACGAAAGATCAGGAACGAGCATGGAGCCCACGCCCTGGTCGAAGGAAATGGCGCGCGAAACTAGCGACGCCTCGCGGGACCACCCGCACAACTTCTTCAATGACAGCATTTGGGCGTGCAAAAGCCTTGAAGGCTCGGCCACGACCCATCACGAAACCAGTGTATCTTCCGCACCCCGCGAGGTGTGCCCATCGCTTGGCAAGTTCATCGCACTTGAGACATTTGAAATCATCCAGCATCTCGAGGACCCGGCTCACCCTGATGCCGGTCTCTACTCTGCTGGTGCCGACCCCTCGCACACGCTTGAGCCCTCGGTCGCTGCAGCTGGCGCGCCCGACGACCAAGAAGCGCTGGGTCTCATTCCTTCGGACCTTTTTTTCCAACGTTTTGAAAGCGATGTGGCCGCGTCGCAACGCGAGTACAGAAGCAATCCCTTTTGCGCAGCGGCGCAAAAGGCCCTCTCAGAATTTGATGACCCGGATCTGGACAACGAAGGCTTTCTGGCGAGCCGTCTTGTCGCGCACATGCCTCGAACACATCAAGTGCCAGTGTGGAAAGCCTACCGGCAAAGTATTGACGAGCACCACAGCGCCCAAGACCGTCTGCATGAGCTGGGTGCAGACTCCGAGCCTTTCACAATGCGCGATGGATACCCGCGAGTCAACCCATGGCGAAATGCAGTCCAACTTGGAGCGCATCCGCTGCGCTCAAGCCCTTCTGCGCAATTGATCACCACGACGACGCCGCTCCATCTCTCAGATTCGGCCTCGGCGCACGAGAAGCGCTCCATTCGGCCCCAAAGCTGTCTCCCTCCGCGCTCCCTCGCTGTTGGTGCTCAGCGGCCCACCGGGAACCATGCCGCGGACCATTTTTCGTCCTCGTCGCCGATGAGCACGACTGCCTGGGCGCCGCCCTACAAGCCCGTCCTTCAACGCATCTTGAATGCGCGCGACCTCAAGGCAGAGCTGGCCGCTGTGGAGCGCTACGCCAACGATGGCTTCACGGTGATCGATACCAAGAACTCGTTCACCCTGGCGAGTGCGAAAGCGCATCCGAGCGATCCAGTCATTCCTGGCCCTCACGAGACGGGCATGATCGTTCTCTTGCATGTCGCATTCAAGAACGCTCGAATTGCGCTCTTCCAGGCCCCGAACGAGGTCAAGGCTTCAAATGGATCTCCAGGCTTTCACATCCTCGACGAGTTCGCTTGCCGTCAGGACGCCGGAAAAGACCTCGAGGTGGTCATGAACATGGACCGTGGCGAGGATCTTGGCAGGATCATCAAGGTCGAACCGTGCAAGCTGACGCCGCATATCCCCAAGATCCCATTCATGCCCGTCATCCGCCTGGCCACCCCGCAGGACTCGGCAATGCGCCTCTCCTGCCGCGACCTCGAAGAGGACATTTTGCCATTTTGCCGCAGGATCCTCGCCAAGCAGGATGCGCGCATGAAAAAGATCGCCAAGACGCTTCGCGTTGTCGACGTCGAGCTTCAATTCGACAAAAAGCGCCTCATCATCTTTGTCGACTGCTCCAAGAAGACCGAATGGAACCCCTTTAGCGAGGACGTGTACAAGGGCTTGAAGAAGTCCAAGGCGTTTGGTCTCAAAGCACGCGTTTGGTTCCAGCGCCGCGACTGCGAGCCCTTCTAATTTGCTTTCTCACAAAGCACATGGCGCTGGCCATGTCACGCTTGTCGCGCGAGCCTTCAAATCTGTACATGACATTTACCAAACCCAAGTCCACTGTATGTACTACATTTTAAAAATCAGAGTCTCCCCATCATTTCCAATTCGTTTCCCGCCCACAAGTTACACTTCTTCTTGGCTGCTGCACAAGTCCCATTGATGAGCAGCAAACGCTACATGGCATTGTGACCCTCCCAACGGGTTTCACTCTTTATTTGGGGGAAACTGCTTGCTTGCTTGCTTGCTTGCTTGCTTGCTTGCTTGCTTGCTTGCTTGCTTGCTTGCTTGCTTGCTTGCTTGCTTGCTTGCTTGCTTGCTTGCTTGCTTGCTTGCTTGCTTGCTTGCTTGCTTGCACGTAAAGGACAAAGCACGAACGGGCTCGGCGCGCGGCGCGCGGCGCGCGAACGGGTCTTAGAGCAGGCGTGAGGCGCGACGTTGTCGAGCCTCGCCGCACTAAATCGTAGAGTCCGTTCGCCGCGAAGAGCACTCTGCGTCCTGCCTGCGGCAACAAGCGCGCAACGGTTGCGCGTGACAAAGAAAAACACACAACAATCTTGGGCTCCCTCGAACCTTTCTGAGTCGCGAGGCGAGCGGTGCGCAAAATGGACGCGCGGCAACGCCTCGTGAGGAGACAGAGTAGTGGCACGAGTAGCCATCGATCTACCTCGTCGCCGTCTCTGCTGGCCGGCGATCTCCTCGACGGCGACGAAACCTTGTTCGCGAACAGGACCCACAAAGCGCGTAAAGAAATGGACGACGAGGACACCGAGGACCCAGACGAGGATGAAAAGTACGATAGTTTCATGTACAGCGAAGATGAGGCAGACCAGGCCTCCATGGGGTCTCCTCGTGATCGTGGTACCACAACTGGCAGCCGAAGTCCTCACACGGGTGGCGGAGGTAGTGCGCAAGACATCCTCGAAGACCAAATGATGATGGAAGAGGTCGGGCGCGTTGCCATTGCTGCAGCCGAGGTCGCTGGCAGCGAAATCGACATGGAGCTTGTGGATGCTCTCGTTCAGAATGAAGACATGTACGCTGATGAAGATGAAGATCAAGCAGAATCCCAACAGCAACAGCGTCCACGCGAGTCGAGCTCCATCCGATTCCTAAGTCGAGAAAGCCGGGCTGATTCTTTCTCTCAACGCGCCATGCAACGCGTCCAAGTTGTCGTTCGACTGCGTCCGTATTTGGCTCACGATGACAGACGAGCACCTCAACTCGTACACGTGACCCCGGAACAAAATTCCGTACAAATCACAGACCACAGCTCATTTACATTCGATGCGGTACACGGCATGGGTTCTTCGCAACGCGAAATCTACGATCGGTCCGCTCGCTCGCTGGTTGCGTCTTGCCTTGAAGGCTACAACGCTACCATCTTCGCATACGGTCAAACCGGCACTGGCAAAACGTACACGATGGAAGGCGATGCTGAGCGCTTCGAGGACCGAGGCGTCGTTCCGCGCGCTATCGAACAAATCTTTTCGCACATTCAAGAAAAGGCATCTGGGGGAAATCGCTTCTTGGTGCGCGCCTCTTATCTTCAAATTTACAACGATGTCATCTATGATCTCCTCAAGCCCGAAAATGCCAATCTGCAAATCAGGGAAGACGACAGGTCGAAGGAAAACACAAGAGGAGTCTACGTCGAAGGTCTGTCCGAATGGGTGGTGCGGTCACCCGCGGAGATCTTTAAACTCATGTCGCGCGGGGCGGCAGGACGCGCCACAGGCAAGACCAAACTGAACGAAGTGAGTAGCCGTAGTCACGCCATTCTCAAGATTATCGTCGAGCAGTGCGAAACCACCTTTGTAGACCTGCAAGGCCGGAGCATTTCATCTGAACAGTTCGAAAAAATGCTCATTGCCAATGCGTTTGGGGACAAGTCACCCGAGGACTTGGTCCGCCAGCGCTTCCGCATCGCCAAGCTCAACCTTGTCGATTTGGCGGGCTCGGAGCGGGTTCGCATCTCTGGAGCGACTGGCCAGCGCCTCGAGGAAAGCCGCAAAATTAATCGCTCGCTGTCTGCGCTTGGCAACGTCATTTCGGCTCTCACTGATGACCGCGGCCGGCAGCATATCCCGTATCGGGATTCGAAGCTGACGCGCATCTTGGAGGACAGTTTGGGGGGTAACTGCAAGACGGCCATGTACGCTATGATCAGCCCTGCTGGCGATGCCATCTCGGAGACCCTTTCAACGCTCAAGTTCGCCAATCGGGCCAAAAGCATCCGCAACAAAGCTTGCGTCAACGAAGACGTTGACAAGAACTCGCTCTTGCGAAAGTACGAGCGCGAACTCAAGCGCTTGCGCCGAGAGCTGGCGCAAAAGTCGAAAAATGTCGTCGATCAGCGTGTTGTGCTCGAGCTTGAAGACCAAAAGCGTCGCGCCGAAGCCGACAAAATGGCTGCGCTGCGCGCGCTCGAGTCTCGCTCCGTGGAGTTCATGAGAGAAAAAGAGGCCAAACGTCAGCTCGAGGAGCGCATCGCCCAGCTGCAGAGCAAGATGCTCATGGGTGGACCGGGTTCGATGCACTTGAGCAACGTGCAAGACACGCCGCAGTTTCGCACTGCACTCAAAGCGCATCGGGACCAAATGCGGGCCGAGTACAGTGCCAAGGTCGAGGACCTCGAGCGCGAACGCGAGCAGATCGAAGTCCAGCTTGCCCAGACGGATCGCTACAAGCAGCTTTTGCTCAAACAGCGGGATATTATGGTCAACCTTACCCAGCGTCTCAACGAACGGGACGACCAGATAATTGCGCTACAGGACGAGCTCGACGAGAGCGAAAAGAAACGCCGCGACACCGAGGAGCGCTTGGACGAGAAAACGACCGAGCTCATCCATCTCAAGCGCCTTGCACTCGAGTCTCAACACGCAACGCCGGGGGCGGACGAAAAGAGCAGAGAACTGCGACAGGCGCTCGGAGTTAACCCAGACCCGGATTCCTCCTATGTGGAGGACAACGAGATCGTCACATTCGCGCAGCAGCAAAAGGATAACGTTCTTACTCTTGCCGTTGGCGCGGAGACAGATCATGGCCTGGAGGTCACGCAAGGTCAGGACCCGAACACGGATCAATCGAGTGTCCGTCCACGAAGCGCGAGTAGTCTTTCCAAGGAGATGGACTTTCGGACAGGTAAATCGGAGGGTGCCGAGGCTAACGCGCGCTTGGAACAGCGTGTGCGCGCGCTCACGGAGCAGTATCAGACATTTCGCGAGCAAATGACCGCTCGAGTTGCGAAGCGTGACAATCAGCTGCGTTCGGTTCGCGAGGAAAACGCCAAGATGCGAGTACAGCTGGAAAATATGGCCAAGGAGCGCCAGGAAATGCAATCGGCTCTCGCCAGCGCCAAAAGCGCTCAGTATGCATCGGGGACCCCGCGCACGCCCAAATCTCCGCGCGCGCGGCTTCCCTCGGGCGACAACGAGAGTTTGCTCGTAGAGATGGAGAAGCTTCGGCAGCGCTCCATCAACCATGCCAAAGAGCAGCTTGCCATGCAAACCATCATGGACAAGATCAAGTCTATCGTTGTCCAAGTTCGGTCACAGTCGGAGGAGCTTCCCGAAGGCGTGAACAAAGATTTGACAGGTCTATTCAACCTCGTCACACGCTGTCTTCAGGCGCTCGCCATCAAAGAGACCCATGCGGCAACGTCTTCTTCTTCAAGCAAGTAGGCCTTAGGCGCCTTGTTTGTGTACTAAATATAATTCCAATTAGCAATGAGCGCCACCGTGACCCGTTTGCCAGTACAATTTCAAAACGGGTCTGCTTTGATTGGATGGATGAAGGGAAAAAGTGGGTCGATTCATGGTTCCCGGGAAGAAATTCAGACCAGAAAACCCCTCCCTCATCCCCCCCAAAAAAAGAAACTGTGCCCGCGTGTCGATATTTGAGTAGAAATGTCTACTGCGCCATACACTGCCCTAGTGGCAGCTGCGTTATCTCCTCCTGGACATCCGACGGACTGCAAGAGAAAAAATATATGCGCACAGGATCCGACAAACAACATAGGCCTACTGCGCGGCAACATAACCAAGCTTTCACAGTTTCTGTCGAGGTCAGAAGAAAAAACGGTCGGCGATATGCATCAACAGCGCACTAAAGCGTCTCGAATCGCGTTCCCTTTTTGCATTCTAAGTATCCTTTTTGGTCTCCTTCGAGATGTGCAGTCCACCTTCCTCGCCCTCCTTCCCCTTCTCGCCAGTGTGCGGGTCCTCTCCGTCGGAGTGAGCGTCAAGCGCTCGCGAGAGTCGTTTTGCTGCCCTTCGTCGCTTGTGACTGCCTACGCCTGTCTCGTACTGAGGGCCGCGGGCAATACGCTCAGCCTCCGCGGCTTCACGACGAGCTACTTCTGCGGCGGCCTCAGCCTTCAGTTCTGCCTCTGCTTTGTCCCAAAGAGCTTCCTCGGCTTCTTCCTCAGCCTTTTCCTTGATTTCTCGAGCGATGCGCACGCGGTCGGCGCGGAGTTTTCTGTACTTGTTGAGCGTAAATTTCGATGAGCGTTTTAATTTTTCGGCATCTTCGTCGTCTCCTTGAAGCAAGAATGACGTGATACCGCGGGGTCGTTTCCCTTCTTTGGCTCTCTTGCGATTATCCTCTTCGATGTCCGCCATGGCTTGCACACGGCCTTCTTTGTAACCCTCGACAAAGCTTGTCATGCCATCGCGCAAGCCCTCGAGAATCGATCGCGTCATGCCAAGACCCTTCTGGGCCTGTTTTCGGGTAACCTTGACCTTTTCCGCGAGCTCATCCATTTCCTTTTCCTCCTTTTTCATCTTGCGCTCAAGCTCTTTGGGATCGAGAATACCATGGTCAACCACATCAGGGTCCTTGAAGGATCGTATGTACATGCGCGTTCCGTCCACAAAACCTCTCCGGAAATCCTCGAGCGTGTACTTCTTACGATACCAATACGGAATATCGTATTCGGGGGGATAGCTCAAGGGAGCGAAAGCGGGCTTGACCCATGCGTAGTAGTCATACAAGCTCTGCACGCCAGGTATTCTCATGTACCATTTTCGGGTGGAATTTGCCTCAATTGGCTTCCCCTTTTGCTGCTTGTGCTGCTGCTGCAAGATCTGTGCTTCTTTCGCTTGCTGCAGCCTCTGGGCCTCGCGCAGCTCCCACCGCTCGGCGAGCATCTGCTGCACGCCCTGTCGCCATTGTCGCCGCTGGCGCTCCTGTGCTGCCTTTCTGCGCCCAGTGATCCACCGCCTCGACTCGCGCGTGTAGTTTGCGGTCGAGGCTCTTGCACGCACCACGCCGAGCATCGCGGCTCTTCTCTCGAGGCCCAAAGCTTACTTCCCCGCGTTGAGTTTGCGCGTCTCTTCCGCACGTGTACGTGTGAGCCGCGCGTCCACCACTCTGCTTTGGCGAAAGTTGGTTTTGCTATCACATTATGATCATCATCATCACCATGTCAACCATCGTCAACCATACAAGTCTTTGTTACTACTGACTGACTACAACTAGTACGACTACCCGAACCAGACGGAGAGCACGGGATTGCAGCTGATTGCGCGGGTACGAATGGCCTCGGATATCTTGAGAACGTCGAGGTCGTGGCAGCCGTAGAGACGAAGGGAACGCAGTCGCGGTAAGTGTTGCAAGAGACCAATGACTGTGGCGTGCGATATGGCAGGGCACCACGAGAGATCCAATTCTTCGAGCTTGTGCAGGAACGCAAGCGCGCGCACACCATTGTCAGAGATCCCGGAGCAGCCAGAAAAGTTGACCACACGCAGATTCGGGCAGCTCTTCGCAACGCTCCGCACCAAAAAGTCGTCAATGACATCCATGAGCCCGAGTTCTAAGACCTCCAATTTCGAAAGCTTGCTCAAGGAGTACAAAAGGTGTCTAGCGCCCTCGCGCAGAGGATCTTCCGTCGTCACCTGCGCCGTTTTCGCCTCTTCGGCATCCTCGGCACCTTGCCCGCTGCTTGCCACAGTAGCATCGCCCTGCTGTGTCGCGCCAGACATGGTAGCCACGGGCCCGCTCCGCGGGGGAGCAGGTCTCTTTTGTGCGCTCGGCAGGGCCGACAGAAAATTGTCGTTCATGTCCATGAGTCGCTCCTTTTGCACGTTGACGCCGCTTTCGCCCGGCACGTCAGTCTTCGCTGACATCTCCATGATGGTTCTATTGATGGTCTCTTCATCTACATGCTCCATAGAAATCTTTTTGGCCGCTACGGTCTCCATGTGGAACTTTTCGCGAAGAAGACTCTGTTCGCGGTCTTGCATGTTGGGAATCGGGCATCGAGACATTCGCACTGTGCGCAAGTCAGGAGCAGTCTCTACGAGCTCGGTCAGAAAGGAGCGCGAGGCGAAAAGATTGACACACTCGCTTACATCGAGCTCTTCCAGGGCAAACAAGCGTGTCGAGATCGCCTTCAACATTGCTTGGTTGAACGTGTGCTGGTCGGCACCAGCACATCGAAGCACGCGAAGTCGTGGCGTATTTTCAATCACGTAGCTTACAGTATCCTTTTCGTGGTCAACGCCCAGAATCTCGGCCCGTGCGTCGCGTCGCTGTCCAAGCAGGTTCTTGCAGTGGGAGAGATCAAGGATCTCCAAGGTGGAAAGTGCGGACCAGTTCAGACGAACGAGGCCATCGTGCGAGATTCTCGCCTCGTGACAGTCCCTCATTGAGATCTCTTGCAGACCATCCTGCGCGAATACACGGTCGAGCCGTAGCAGTTTGTACGCACAAGTGAACTCCACAGCGCGGAGTTCGCCGCAGATATCGAGAACGGTAGCCACGGTGTCGTCATCGAGCACATGCCCGCAATTGATGAGGCGCAGCTCGCGCAGCGAATGGCCACTCAGCCGTGCAGCTTCCCGAAGAAGATCCGGCGTCAAAGGCTGGCAACATTCCAGATGTAAGGACCGCAGATTTCCCAGCGACGGGTCTCGAAGTGTGTTTATAGCATTGTAGCGCAGCGATGCAGGTCGGGTTCCATTCAACATGAAACCCTGCACCTTCGCAAGTACTTGACTCTGCGCAAAGCTCTCGTTGCAGTCGAGATGATTCGCGAGCGATAACATGCAGGTCGAAAGTATCCCGCGATTCTTGAGTGACCTGAGACACGGCAAAGCAGCTGTCGCGGCGCGAAGGCGCGCAGCAGCGTCACCAGCGCCATTGTCACTAGCGTTGTCACCAATGAAATCAAGACCATCGCTCAGGGCGTCGTCGATGACGTTGCCGCAGTCGCGAATGCGTCGCAGCGTGCCAATGGCACCCGGGCAACTTTGCGCAAAGAAGGCCGAGGCACTCTGGGAGACAAGCGTGGGCGCAGTTCGATTCGGGTGCGGGCCGATACACTCCCCGACTGCGTTCCGCGCCCCATGTTCGACCTCTTTAAGCTGCTTCTCGAGACTCTCGTACACCATCTGCAGAGATGTTTTGTGCGTGCCGTCCTCTGTGGTTTCGAGGATACCGGCGTTTGTCGTATGGTCTTCGAAAATGTTTTGCAGATCCTGGAGGGTCAACGTCTTGGCATCCTGGAACTTTTCGGAGAAGGCCCCGGCGCTGAGAGCGCGTTTACGCTCCTGCATCCTGAGCATTTGTTCCTCGATCGAGTGGTTGGTAACGTAGCGAATGACGCGGACAGGCTTGAGTTGACCGATACGATGCACACGGTCAATCGCCTGAGCCTCGAGGCTCTCGTTCCACCAAGGATCTGCGATGAGCACGTCGGAGCCAGCCACAAGATTGAGTCCGAGCCCACCTGCGCGCAAGCTGATAAGAAAAATGTTGACAGAAGGGTCGTCCCGAAAGCGTTCGAGAGAGACCTCGCGCTCCGCTTGACTCATCGTGCCATCGAGGCGGACGACGTTGAAGCCGTATCTGATGATGGCATGCTCAATCAGATCGAGGTATTTAGTAAACTGTGAGAAAACCAAGGCCTTAAGGCTCGGATTTTGCCGGCGCAACGCGAGAAGGTCTTCAATTATGGCAGCAAGCTTGCTGCTGGGCCAAAATGTTGCGCGTCTCCTTGCCATTTGAAATGCTGTCTCGTTGGGCTGCTGCTGAAGCGATTCGTAGAATCGTTCGAGAACAGGACTCCGCAGGTGTGTTGTAGGGGCGTCTTCTGCATCGCCAAGTGCCAAGAGCTCACTATCTTCCACTCGGCGCTTTTCATACGCAGCACGTGCCTGGGAGCGAGCTAGCTTGCGTGCTTTTCGAATCTCTTGCTTGACGGTGATGATGGCTGACTTTCGAAGGTTAACCAAGTCTGCACCACTCAGGTTGGCGTCTGTCGACCATTCGGTCACTAAGGCTTCGACACGCTCAGAATTCGCGGCACTAAAGTTCTGGGGGGTCTTGACTTCTGCATTGAGAGGTCCGGGGCCAGTCATGCCGTCGCCCTTGGCAGCACCCTGGCCAAAGAAGTTGTCATCCTCGTTGTTTTCATCGTCGTCGTCATCACCATCGGAGCCAGAGTCCTCGTCATCCCGCAACAACGTCGTCATAAGGTCATCTGCTCCGAGAGCATGCGCAATAAGTAGCGGGTGGTTGCAAAACTGGCGCAAGCGAATGAGCCAGACGAACATATTCTTCATGATGACGTCCATGGTCTCTCCTGCGATACGCTGAAAGGCGTCACGCGAACACGCGTAGAGACGGTCGTAGTTCCTTCGCTCGAGTTGGCCGAGAGGGATGTGGCGAATAAAGGTCTCACGGTATGGAAGAGGCACCAGGGACAGGGTGTTGTCGGCATTGGGAGTGTGCTTGGTCCTGCGAATCACAAAGTCAGAGATGCAACGAGCAAGTAGCTGCCAGGCAACTTCGATATCTTTCTTGAGCGAATCTTTGACTGATGTGTTGCCCTTGGCATTCATGTCAACCACCTCGGTGATCGGTTTAGTGATCAGCTTCTTCCATTCCGCTTTCGAAGAGGCCATATGTACGTGAACGAGAAAGGAAAGCTGACTGTAGAGCTCATCGAGCGAGTTGTGGATTGGAGTGCCTGTGACACACCATCGGTGAAGCGATAAGAGTCTGCATGCTGCTCTGTACGTCGATGTGGTCGAGGTTTTGATGATGTGACTCTCGTCAAGAACAACTCTGTACCAGTAGTGGCGAAAGAGAGGGCCGAGCCTTGTGAAGACCGATGGATTAGTGTGACGCTCCTTGAACGCATGCTCACGTTCTGCGAGAACCTGGCGCCGAACGAATGCGCGACGCCGATCTTGCGAGGCGTCTTCTTCGTTTTTGCGTTTCTTCTCGTCCGGTTTCTCGCCCTCAATACGCATGATGGAATACGTTGTAAGAATAACGTCGTACTCGTCAAATGTCCTGCTGAGCTCGTCGCGGTCCGCATTGGTGTCGTAGACGCCGACGCGAAGAAGCCCATTGCTGAAGCGCTCGATTTCGGTTTTCCACTGCTTGATGAGAGAAATGGGCAGCACGCAAAGTGTCGTCTTGGAGCAGCCTTCGGGAAAGGGCAGATCGCGGTCGGCGATTTTGCCCTGTGAAAACTTGCGTTTGTTCTCTTCAATGCGCTTCTCTCTCTTGGCTTTCCACTTGTCGGGTGTATTTTTCAGAATGAGGGCAATCATTTCGACTGTTTTTCCGAGGCCCTGGTCGTCGCAGAGCATACCGCACTGATGCTTCAATTCCTGCGTGTAGAGCCAGCTCAAAGCTTGATGTTGGTGGGGATGGAGCGAAGCATTGAGAGTGGGGGGAATCTGGCAAAGATCAAAAAGTCTCGTGGCACGATTGTCCTCCATTTTTGACAGGACTTCGCGCATCTTTTCACGCGCAGCTGCTTCCTTCCGGTCTTCTTCGTCTTGCAAGGCATCAAAGGCGGCAAGCTTGGCAGATGATTCCTTGATTCGTTTGCCTTTATTGTGCCGAGCGCGTTTGAGTTTGCGCCGCAAAGGCGTCTTGCTTTTTCCCCTTTTCGTCCTTTTCTTTTTCTCCTCGTTCATGCCTTCGTCGTCCGACACATCGATATCATCGCCGATGCTGGCGTCATTCTCGTCACTTTCCAGAACGACCTCGTCATCATCGTCTTCATCTTCTTCTTCTTCGTCAGAGGTAAATACAATAAAACCTTTGAGCGTAGGATCGTTGTCGTCGTCGTCATCTTCTTCTTCCTCCTTGTCACCATCGTCAAGAAGACTATCATCTTCCTCAATGTCTTCGGCAGCGACGGCGCGAGAACGCGTTCGGGGGGGATTTCTTCTGGCTTTTGGTTGTCCTTTGGCAGGGGCGCGAGCCCGACTTGTTCGTGTCTTTACAGCACCGCCTTTGCGAGGCTTGTTCGCGGCCGTACTTGCGTTCGTGACCTTTGGTGGTTGTATTGTCTGCTTCGGCAGAGCCGTACGCGAGGCATGGTCATCGTCGCCAGAGAAGTGGTCGTCTTCATCTGAGCTCAACTCAAGGTCCAGCGCAAGCTTAGCGCGCTTATTAATCGCAGGCGGAGCTGCGGCCCGAGACATTCTCGTGAGCGTCCAAGGCGTCGCTGGCTAGCTAGCTCGCTGGCTCGCTGGCTGGCTGGCTGGCTGGCCGCCCCGTCTTTGACTGCGTGCGCACGGTGAAGTGAACCCGGTTTGGGAAAATTTTCTCTGTAAAGCTGGTTGAAGAAACAAAATAATCAAGTGTTGTTGTTTTTTGGGGCAATCGCAGGGCTACACGGTTAGGTTGAGAACACACCGCGATGGCGCGGGCGGCAAAAAATAAGTTTTAGGCATGCTGATGAACAGGAGGAGAACATTGAGGGGGACGAAAGCAAGAAAAAGGCTTGCTGTTGCACGCAGCATGCTCTCGCTTGTACGCGGCAGACAGAGCACGGGATTCACCTGTTTTTGTCTTTGCGCGGCATGAAAAAAGAAAACAAGAAAAAAAGAGGGGAATTAAAGAATCAAAATCAGTGGAAATTCATACGTGGCCCTACGCGCTGGATGAGTCAATACTTGAGGCCGTCGCCGCGGTGCCCAAGACCGCGACGACGGAACCAAAAACAATAAGTATCCATGAGACGATACGTTGGCGAATGAGATGACGAGCAGCTTGTTTGTCATTGTAAGAAAGCTCTTGCGGATTGGCAGCTTCTACGCGACGCATCGCGGACTGCGTCGAGCGCAAATAAAATATACCAGGAAGGATGAAGACAACCAGAGAGCAACACACGCTTCCCAGGAGCCCAAAAACGGTGGATACATTGGGAACCACGAGCGCAAGCGTGTAGCCGACTAGGAGAATGCCAAACGCTTCAATTGCTCTCATGAAGAGGGTGTTGTGGTTTCCATGGCCATGCTGCCGACGCTGCTGCTGCTGCTGCTGCTGCTGCTGCTGCTGCTGCTGCGACAAAAGCGCTTGAGACTCCGGGGCTCGCGAGAAACCTGAAGCATTTTCTCCGGCGTTAGCAGCCGCATTCGCAGCAGCAGAAGCAGTCGGAGCGACGGCGCCGTTCCGGCGCTCGCCTGCATTCGCTTGCGCCGTGGACGCTGCGTTTGCGCCTCGCGGCTGGTGGTTGGATTCATTCAGATACTTGGGCGTGGCAAAAAGCCAACTGTGAATTGCGACGCGGGTCGGATATTGGATGAGCGGAAGAGCCAGAGTACAAGTGAAAGCCTCAGCAATACGCGCGGCGGCAATGAGATAGTCGTCAGTGGGGAAGAAACCGATTGCAAGAATGTTATCCGGGACACCTTCGGGTGTGCAGCTGAAACGAATGTAGCCAAAGGATCCAGCAACGCAATAGAGGAGCATCGCAAAGACGATGGCATTCCGAAAGACATTGCGCATGCGATCGGGCGAGCGCTTTCGAAGCTGACCATAAACAGGCAGCACGTTGAGGTGGCAAACAAAGGAGAAGCAAAAGACGGGCAGGCCCTGGAAGAGGCTCGAATATGACTTGGGGCCGTACGAGATGCCGCAGAACTCGCCAAACTGCACGGAACGAATTGCAATGGCCGTGGTGAGAAAAACAGCAAAGATAAAGGCCAGCATGCTCGTGTGCCGAAGCGAAGAAAGATTCTCGAGACAGCAAAGAGGGTACACAATGCCAAAGACGACAATACCAGTAACGATGTCGTCGCTGACTGGACCTTTGCAAAAGACGGAGTCGGACCCAGCAAATTCGCAGAGACTCGGAGGAAGCAACGACTTGACAACGAGAATGTAAGCGCTGGCGGCGCCAATGTTCAAGACTACGATGAGCACCCTGACTGCATTCGAGGTCCACGGCCCAAAGAGCGCAAGAGCGAGATCGCCAAAGCTGCCACGGCCTGTCCGCAGATACGAAGAGAGGATGAGGTTACAGCTCATTGTCGAAGCGACAGCGGTGAAGGAAAGAAGCAAGAGGCCGACCACAAGCCCGCACTGGGCGAGAGCATAGGGTATGGAGAGAATGCCAGCGCCGAGAATTGTGCTCGTGAGGTTATACGTCGAAACAAGGACACTTGCCGCATCAGCGGCGGGGCGGCGCGGCATGTTGTCGATATTCTGCTCATGTGAGGCAACGCGCAGGAAGTCAAGAGGGGGGTCGACGTCAACGATCCCGCCTCCGTGGTCGCTGTCGTCATCGTCGACGTCCGTGTCGTCGAGGAGCGGGATCTCGTCGAGGCCTGCAGGTCTTGCGATCTCCGCTGCTAGCGAGCCTTCGGCGTCTTCGACGTCGAGCAGCGGCGCGCGGAGCTGCCGCGGAGTGCGGAGCATCGTTCTCTTTCTACGCGCGCTGGCGCGCAGCCTTGGGCGTCTAGGCCAGCCAGCGACGCACGAGGCGAGCGGCGAGACGCTGTGGATTGGATTTCACAGGCATCGGCTATGTCAGCCAGGCACCTCTGCTGCCTTGCACTACACTGCACTGCACGGCACTCCACTGCACACTAGCAGATGACAAGTGCTGGTTGCACAACTCAAGCAAGCGACGCAAGCAAGGGCAAGAAAGGCAAAAAGGGAAGGAACAGGAAAGCGAAAGCTTCACGCAGATGGTGGGTGACCTATGAGATTTCGCCGACAGAACCATTGGGGACGGTGGCAAGCAATGGCTGCAGGCAGGAGCCATTGGCAGCTGCAGAGAGACCCCGCAAGAGTGGTTGTAGTTGTTGCATTGCATGGCAAGGGAAGGCAAAGGCTCGGGCGGAGGAAAAAGGGGTAGAGTAGAAAGAGGAGCACTTGTGGCTGTACAATCTATGGTTTTGATTTAGAACTGCTGGCTAGGTAGCTCTCAATTCATGCTGCGGCGTCGGCATCAAGCCTGCCTTCATCAAAAAAGCGCGAAATATCAGAACGAATCTTGGTGACGGGACTTTGGCACTGCGTGAGTCGCGGGGTTGAGAGATCAAAGTTAAAGTCCGAGGCTGCTACAGAAGTGGTTGATGCAGGAAAGCCAAAGCCATCGTGGAGATGCAAGGAATCCAAAAGATTGAGGTCAAGACCTCGAGGCGAGGCAGACGCCCTAGGTGAGGATGCCCGAAAAGTGGCGCTGAGTCTAGAGCTGCCGCTCATCCGGCAGCTCGATGGCGCTCCTGTAGCCATCATGCTGTGCGAGTTTGACCCAGGGGCAGGTCGACGCGGCGTTGCAGCCAGCGTGATGTCGCCAAGAAGATCCTTGAAATCGTCATCAATCGAGAGCCCCACGAGCGAATTCGTGAGTGCGCTGCTTGCCGCGGCATCCTCCGTGGATGGAGGCGACGCCGTGGTAGGCCCGTTGCCAACCGCGTCGAGATCCATGCTGCCCAAAAGGTCGGCATCGCTATGGGCGCCGACACTTGCAGCGAAGCGATCAAACATGGATGTCACGCTGCGGGGCGTGCCGTGCGCCGAGGGTGCGAGCATCGGATGATCGGGATAGCCACCTAGCTGGTTGTGAGTAGGTGACATCGAAAACGTGTTGAGCTCAGTGGCGGAAAGGTTGAGTGCGGGAGGCGGGCGTTTGCGCTCCTTTGTCGCGAGCTCGTTACCTGCAGCTGTCGGCTTGGTTGGCGTAGGCGCTTCCTGAGACGAAACGTTGAGCGAGTGGTTCTCGAGATTGCCATCATGCGTTTCGCGCGTGCGCGGCGATCGTCGAGTGCCTGTGGGGGTACCCGTACTCGACGAGGTTTGCGTTGTTGCAACAACAGGAGAAGTCGTGGGGGAGGCGCTGCCAGCGGCCCGCGAGCTCCTTTTGGTGCTGGCGGGAGAGGTCTTACGCGAAGTGGACGACTTCTTTTTTGTGGCGGTAGAGCTGGTGCTGCTGGTCATGCCCCCATTGCTGCTGCTGTATGTACCGGCGTAGGCTTGATGACTAGGCATGTAGCCCATGTTGGTAGCATGACGACCTTGAGTCATTATTGCCGCCGCATGCGAGGGATGAGTGGATTGAAGGTGGGCGCCAGCGTGCATTCGTTGGGCAGAGGCTGCCGAGCTGGCGGCGGCCGGTGAGGATGAAGCCGAAGCACTAGCCTTGTGCTTGGGATATCTGCGGTTCATGAGCGAGTTCCATCGATTCTTGACGGCATTTTCGGGACGCCCAGGCAGCATTTTGGCGATCTCGCACCATCGGTTTCCAATTTGCTGTTGAGCCTTGAGCAAAGTGGCGTCCTCGGCCTCGGACCAAGGGGTCTTTTTCACCGATGCGTCCAAGTGGTTGAGCCAGCGCTCCCTGCACTGCTTGCCGATGCGGCCGGGAACGTGCGAGGCAATAACAGACCACTTTTTGGGCCCAAATTCTTTGACAAGCTTGGCCAAGAGCTCGTCTTCCTCGCGCGTCCAGGGTCCCTTGATTCGCGAGTTGCCACCCGCGGGAGGGTTCGCCCTGCCCGATGCAGTTGTCGAGGCAGTGCTGGGCATGGCCATGGCCTTGGTGGCTGGCGAGCGGGTCGGATGCGGGGGCGGCACGGCCGAGATGCGATGCGCATTGACAGGCGTCGCGTGGACCGTGTTCGCTCCGCGGTCCTCAAGCTTGGCCTCCTCCGTGGAGGCGGAAATGTGCGGAGGTCTCGTCGTCCCGTTCTTGAGCAGGTCGGAGTCGCGATTGCGCCACTCTGTGCTTGTTGCGAGAAGTGCTCGTTTCGAGGATGAAGGCATCGTCGCCGGTTTGGATGTACTCGCTGTCCGCGTTGGTTCTGCCGAGGGGATCATTGCTGGCGACCCTGACCTCTTGCGATTGTTCGTCGTGGGGCCGGTCATTCTTGCTTTCGCTTTCTTGGTTCTCTGGCCTCTCGACTGGGCTTGCCTTGGCTTGGGTTAGCTTGTCTAAAGCTCCTGCTTCTCTTGTTTGCTTTTACTTTTGCTCACAGGAGAGCTCGTTGGGGGTTTGCTTGTGCTTTCCTCTTCCG